>OY986438.1:115510605-116110605 GCA_963920525.1 Dichetophora obliterata | reverse complement strand
AAGAAAAAAGTTAAAACCAGTTGGATGATCAAGTGGATTCATGCAGCTTGAAGTGCGTTTTCGCTGAGTCATAGCATCAAAAAATCTTGGGCCAGCAGCTGATGTACGTTTTTTAATGTGCGTTCTTTCTACGATTTTTTTTTTTGTCAAAAAAAATTTGAAATAACAACCCAACAAGAAGGCAACAAAAACCAGCAGAAAACACTTGCGAAAAAAGTCGAAACAAGCTGGTACCTCAAGTGACTTGAAACGACTTGCAGTTGCAGGAAGCGCGTTTGAGCAGCTTTTTTCGCATTTTCGTCTCTGCACTTGTTGGTTTGAGGAAAGCAAAGTGAATGAACGAAATCATGTGGCTTTTTTGATGCTTCGGTTGCAAAAATAAACAAAAAAAACTAATATATACAAACAAACCCAAAATAGTCAAAAACCAGCTGAAAAAAGTCACCAGCGACAATCCCGCACTATACGCACTTCCAACTGCTTTTGGCAGGACGCGTTTCCAGCTCGGTCCGGCCCAGCAACCAGCTGTCACTATAAACGCGCCCTAAGAAGGGTTGTAAACCAAACTCTTACTTGCGAGTGCTGCCACAAACTAAAACCAATAGCGACATCTATAGAGCCGTAGGGAAAAAAATAAATAGTTCAACGAGATGAACTAGCTTCTGAGCAAGTTCATCTTTTTGTTAGTGTTCGGCTTGTTATTAAGAACCTATTTGGTTTAACCAGAACGAATAAAACACGCCTATTATGTCAATCAAGTGTTCAGAAACGAGCGACTATATTCGGACACAATAAACTGACGAGTGCTAAAATCGGTCTTCGTTCGTACATTGTGCTTGCCCAAAGTGTTCCAGAAATAGCACTTCTTTCGGTGCAGAGGTCGGACATTTACCGACACGGGCACCGGATATATATCAGATACTTTATTGACACAAAATATGAAATTGTTTCTCGGGTACGTTTTGTCGCAGAGGGTCTCAATTTTTTGTTATGGGCCAATTCATTCTGTAGGTTTTGGGGCATTTTCGCAGTTTTATTATAATTTAAAATGCGAAAGAAAAACATAAAAAGAAGTTTGAAGGGAATTCATTTGCCCAATAGAAATTTACGGATAATAAGATGGTGGTATTCCTAATTCCTCCTGATCCACCACTCTCCCCATATTTATTTTTTTAGAAATTTGTCGCTTGAGTAGGGTGTTTTAGTAGCGATACCCTTAATAGTGTCTCCGTCGTGTTCCTTAGCAAATAAAACAAACAAACAAACAAATAAAAAAAATTTATTAAATTAAAATTTAAATGTGAGAAGAGTGATGGATCAAGAAAAATTGGGAATGCTTTCATACATTTATATTGGGCAATTGAAATGACAAGCCTTTTTATGTTTTTCTTTCTCATTTTAAATTATAATGAACATTCGGAATGGCCATACAATCTTATTGGTCTAAGTGAGCCGTGGTAAGTGTGTATTGTTTGAGCCGTCTCAACCTCACCTAACCTATGGTATAACTTTGGGATACTCAATATATCAAAATCGGTTAGAAAACTTGGACATTTTTTTGGCAGGTGAACGGGCATCTTGATAATCCTTCCAAAAGATGGATGCCAAGGTAAGAATGAAATGATTACTTCAAATATATGTTTTAGTTTAAACTGATTTGTATAAGTGTGCGTATTTTACGACCAACCCAAAACGTACCTCCCAGTATGCTTAGGAAGTCATAACGAAACAAAAAACCCAAAAAAAAAAATAATTTTTAAAGTAAACTATGAATTGAAGACATGAGTGAATGAAGGTTATGTAGTTAATTAGTTTGTAGTGGGTCCATGTGCACCGCGACCCTTAGGATGTATTGTGCATAAAGGTTATATGTCGCATTTTCGGATTTTTGTTGTGTTATGCATGCATGAAGATGTAATTTATTTATTCAACTATTTACAATTTGTTTCACAGTTACTAATTTGACATAATTTAATCTTGTGTACAACTAATTTAACACGATACAGTTCTTAATAGCTACCCTATTTTTGGTGATCTCAATTGAGTTGCAAATAGTGTTAAAGGTCTTAGACATATTGTAAACTGGATCACACATGCCTTAATTAGTCCTTCGGTATGGTTTATAAAACAATTGCCTATGCCTAAAGTTTCTTTCTGGTGCATATACTTTAAAAAGAGCTGGAAGTGCTTCAAAATCTAAGTGATTCATCACTACATCCCTAGCAAATAAAGCGAGAAAATACTTTCGCCGGAACTTAGTGACGGAACGTAGTGACGCTTACGAACTGCTAACCTCGTAAAACGACTTTGAATATTTTCAATTCTTGTGATGTGTACAGAAGACCGATCTGACAATTGAGAAAAAAATGGTTCTCACGGGATCAGAGAACTCACTGGTATTATGCGACTAAAATCCCATCGTAGCATTTGCTTTTGAAATACTAGCATCATAATGTTTGGCAAAACTGAGCTTTCTCTCAAAACATAAATCTGTCTGTAATGTACATACAAAAAATTTTAAACCTTAAAACAACCATGTGTTGGTAAATGTAGATGTCCAACGTAGGCAACGTTGATTTTGCCCGCAGTATCGTGCGGAAAATACTTGAAAGAAGATGGGGATCATTTCAAGAATAGCAAAAACTATAATTGTTATTTTTTTTTTGTTTTTTGTTTCCAAATCTGAAAAAATGTTAGGCTGCTCGCAATTGGATTAGGAGTTATAGGCCTCGAAATTTAAAAAATATGACCTAATAATCTAGGTGATTTTTTCAGTTTTCCAACAAAACTTAGCTTTATTGGTATCAAAAGAAAGGTAACATGAGTATCTATTCAACGAGGTATCAAAAAGATGAAAAAAAAAAATATTAAAAAAGATAGTTTCCGCTATTCTTGAATTATTCCGTAGATGGATATCTGTCTTTCAATATTTTCTTTGAAATTTGATAAATTTATTTTTTTTCTATGTTTTAAAATTCTTCATCTCAATCAACTGTTTTCTACACTCAAAAATATTTGTGTGTAAATATTACTAATTGGACTAGAATGGACGCAGTATTCTACGAATTTTATTCGTAGTTTTCAGCCACGAATAGGATTCGTAGAATCGACGTATGCAACATGTGCTCGTGTGGTCCTCCGATTTTTTTTTTGTTTTTTTAGATCCTCCTAGGTGGCGCTCTGGTCGATTTTAATCGGTTTATAAATAAATTTTGTTTTAAAAATCGACCACAGAGCCACGTTAAAATTATATACCTTAAGAAATTAGACCTTAAGAAGAAAAAAAAGAGAGACAGAAAAGCGCGAGCAGGAGAACATTGCGATATATGGTGACAGCAATGAGGCCCGAAAAAATAAGACGCATTGCGATAGTTTTAAAACCGGGGCCTCTTCCTGCAAGAATGAAAACTGGAATCTAGTGACAGATGGCCAGAGTAAAGTGACGTTATGGAGGGAACAATACTCTAAGCTTCTAAATGGCGACGCTGACAACAATCCGCCAATAGAGATGATATTCTGGAAACCCCAATTACGGATGATAGCGTCGAGGTTCCGCTGCCCGACTATGATGAAGTTCTGACAGCTATAGCTCGGCTAAAAAATAAAGCCCGCGGGAACTGATGGCTTACCTGCTGAGCTGTTTAAGAACGGAGGAAAGCTCCATTTAAATGCATTGACGAGCTTCTATGCAGAATATGGTCGGAAGAATGCATTCCGAACGATTGGAATCTCAGTGTGCTTTGCCCAATCCACAAAAAAGGCGATTCCACTAGCTGTGCCAATTAACGTGGGATAAGCCTTCTTAATATCGCATCCTTTCGAGAGTTTTATGTGAAAGCTTGAAGCCCATTGTAAGGACCTTATCAGTGTGGCTTCAGACCTGGAAAGTACAGCATCGACCAGATTTTCAAGCTACGACAAATCTTGGAGAAGACTCAAGAAAAACATGTCGACACCCACCATCGTTTTGCCGACTACAAAGCCGCCTTCGACAGCCTAATAAAGAAGCACCTGTATTCCACCATGTCTGAGTTTGGTACTCCTGCAAAACTAATACGACTTTGCAGGATGAGACTGAGCAACACCAGCAGCGCAGTTAAAATCATGAAGGACCTCTCCCCACCATTTGTTACGAAACGAGATTTCAGACAAGGTGATTCCTTATCGTGCGACTTTTTCAACGTAATGATGGAGAAGGACGTCCGAGCTACTGATCTGAGACGTAGTGGCACAATATTCTACTTATTACACAATATTCTACTCATTCTACAGCAAGTGTTATCCAACTTGCGTATGCTGATGACATCGATATCATTGGCCATAATACGCTCGTGCAGCATTCTCCAGATTAGAAAGAGAGTCAAGTCGAATGGGTCTGGCCATGGTAAAATTATTTATCAGGTAGCCTTGATGACTACCTATTTTCTCTCAAGCTGCTGTCAACGAATGTCAAACAAAATAAAACATAAAACGAGCGTTCAATAACAGTTTTTATTTCTTATTTTTTTTTTGTGTGACACAAAACATTTTTGATATCTCCATTTTGCATCAGCTGCCATAGCACGCTCTCGTTTTGGTTTTCTTTTGTTTGACATACTTTGACTGCAGCAAAAATTGTCCCTATTACTTTGTAATAATTATACTAAGGGTCTGGCAGTGAATGCAGATTAGATGAAATACTTGGTTTCAACAAACAAACAGTGCTAGCGTCTTGGAACCACGTTACAGTTGACAATACCTCCTTCGAGGTTGTGAAGAACTTCATCTATCTGGGATCCAGCATTATCTCAACCAACGACATCAGCATTGAGATCAAACGAAGAATAACCCTTGCCAACAGGTGTTACTTTGGACTCAGGAGGCAAATGAGAAATAGAGCCCTCTCTCGACGAACGAAAATCATGCTCTATAAATCGCTCATCATGTCCGTCCTACTTTATGCATCACAAACCTGAGCAGCTCAGATCAAAGGACTTTAGGAGCATTCGAGAGAAAGTTTCTTCGTTTCTTCGGACCAATCTGCGTCAATGGCGAGTACCGAATAAGGTGGAATGATGAACTGTATGATCTGTACGCTGACATCGACATAGTCAAGCGCATTAAAATCGAGCGGCTCCGCTGGCTAGGTCATGTTCAGCGCATGAAAGGCGTGAAGAAAATATTCGATTCGGTACCCAGCGGGAAGAGTATGTCCGCATCTTCGTTGGAAAGACCAAGTAGAGGACAACCTGAAGAAGCTTGGAATTACCAACTGGCGCCAGCAAGCGAAGACAGAAATGGCTGGCGCAAATTCTTAGATGAGGCCAAGATCGACATACGGTTGTAGCGCCAACTAAGTAAGTAAGTAAGTAAAGTGCTCTAGAAAGTTGAGTGAAGCGTGTAGACGCGTTTGGATAGCTGTTCGTTTTTATGGTTTAACTTTAAAATCTAATCGAAAATTGATATTAATCAATTTTATCAGTTTATGCAGCAGGTACGTGCAAAAATAAACAGCTCATATTTTTACTTTTGCTGTACTCTTATCTATAATGCAAACAAAAATATTAACACTTTTTACGAGACACTCATCAATCACAGCAACAACAAACAAAAAAACAATAACAATAATAATAAAAACGAAAACATAGACGTAAGTTACACACGCTTGCTTGAACAATTTGTTTATTATGATTTGCATTAGTGCTGCTTGGAAAGAATTGGACATGTTGGCACAGACAGACAGACATACAGATAGAAAGACAGACAGATGGACATTTCGATCAAACTAAATCTACCTCTTTCCCGTCTACATCTTTGTCTTCGACTGCGTCTTTGAAGACATGTTGCCATACTCAGTTGATCATTTCACTTTTGGGTCTTCCGGTTTTTGCTACAACAAAACCTCTACTTTTTTATTGTTGTTTTATTAAATATTGTATTTTTTTTAAAAACATTCCGTTGCGCTTTTGTTTGTCGATATGAGTTTATATTTGCGCGTGTGTGTTGTATTCGCAAGTGCATGAGGGCGAGTTTATGTTTGTATATAAAACGACTAAATGATCTCATTGTATTTGTTAAACGATGTCTTGAGAGTGAGGATCGTTAAAGGCTTTGCAGGTTCACGAGGACAGACCATATAAACCGCTTTTTAAGTGATTATATTATTGATTGATAGTGAAGAAGATATGCTTCCTTTAAATGCAATTAAAACCAAAGATTTAATATAATTTTTTAATAAGGAAATAGTTAGCATTTTTATTAAACTGTGCTAAAAATTTGCATGTGTTTCAAATTATGTTATTATAAGACTAAAAAAAAAATTAATATTCAAAAGGTATTAACAAAAAGCAAAAACAATCCCATAAAATATTTTAAAACTCATCTGAGCAGAGTTTATTGATCTGCTTAGTTACAGTGATGTGCAAAGAAATTAGAACACCTGTATTTTTATATTTAAAGCTGCATGAGTTATGTACAAGGTGCCCAAATATTTGAGTAAAAAAATGCAAATAATATGGTCACCCCTCCCCCCTTTGGGAGCTAGAGAGGAAAAACTGGAAAATAAGTGTTATAACATTTTACTCCATATTTAATGTATCTTTCATCCGATTTCCAAAATTTATAACTTATTTAGAAGTTAATCAAATTAATATTAACTTGTTTATAAAACCTTTTGCAAAAAGTCACCTTTAAAAAAGTTATGAGCAACTAAATTCTAAAAAAATTTTTAATTCAACTTTGATAAAAATATCTCGATTAATTATATTTAATAAATTTAAATATTTATTAAATTTTTAATTTTCCTTATTTAATAAATTTTTAAAATATTTTTATGATGTAATTTTTTTTAATGATAAATATTTTATTGACTGGTTTTTTTATTTTGCCATAGTACTTGAGTACTCAAACAGGTGTCCCTATTTCTTTGCACATCACTGTATATATTAATGTTAATTTTGAGTCAGCAAAATCAGAGCACTTCAAAAGAAGTAGGTTTGTTTTTTTTGGAGTAGCTTTCAGTTTAAACGATTGAAAACGACCCAAGGTCAAAAAGATACTAAATTTTTAGTTGGATGGCAAGCCATGGCAAAATTTTAAAGGTATAGGATCATGGGCGTCCACAGGGTGGTGAAAGGTAGGCGGGTGAGATGAGCGAACATTTTTTATGTATCGCTCATGTGCTCGAATAACGCCATAACTCAAAAAAGTAATTTTGCATAAAACGCATTTAAAGTTTTCAATTAACTCACACCTTGTATGAAGAGACAGAAGCATTTTCTCTTCTCTCGCGGAGAATATTTATAATAATAACATGATATTTTTATACAATATGAAGATATGAAGAACAATTCAGCATCATTAACCCAAAAATATTGTTTTTTTTAGTTACGACGAGCAAATGAACATATTTAGGGTATTCACAAGGTGTGCTATCATATCATAATGTCATATTGTCCTAAGATTTTACACTAGTTTAAACATTTTATTGTTGCTTTCCATATAAAAAAGTACTAATGTATTACAACTCTGAAAGCTATATTTATTGAAGTGTCGTAACCAAACAACTGTTTCTTATTTGCATTTATTTAGCCTGTAAATTTTTGTTGTACAATTTTAGGACAATATGACATAATAGCACACCTTTGTTGCGTTGTTAAAAATTCTTTTAAAAATGTTTGCTACATAATACAAAATATGGTCACAACTTGTTTAAATTATGAATTATATTTTATGTTTCTTTAAATTTGAGAGTACCTACAAATTGTCTTGGAAATCAGTGCATTTTAGGGCAAAATTTGATTTTTAAGACTTTTCAAATTAAGTGGTTTTTCTTAATAGCAGGTAGATGTAGCAGGTTTTTACAGAAACAGAAGGTAGAAGTACGATATTTTATGATAGTTTATAGCCTTCGAGTCTAATAATGCTTAATTAGCTAGATATTTTCAACTAAATTTCACATAAAATTTTATTCCTTGAAAAATTTTCAGTCATATTTTAACGATTTTTCTATTTTTATTTATTAACATTTTCTATTGTATTAAATTCAATAGCGATTAAGACATAAAAAAGTCCAAAAACAAAACCTTAAAATATACTTTGTGCTCGAAGTTATTATTGTTTAAACTTGACTTTATTTTATGGGTTTTATTGAGCTTATTTTTGTTAAAAAAGTTTCTACTTTGATGAATTTTATAAAAAAAAAAAACCATACGATACATCAAGTTTTTAATACCACATTCATAATACATGCTTTTTATTCCGAAGAATAAAAATATTTTTTTATAAAATTAAAAAAAACCTTAATGTCATCCTAAAATTAAAAAAACTTAACAAAAAAAAAACCAACTCCAAAACCACCACAAAGTAAAAAAATTTTTTAATTACTTTTCACATTAATCCTTGGACAAATTTGTTAATTTATTTATATATATTACATTGGAAATCTTATTACTATAAATTTTTTCTATTTTGTACTATTATCATAAATATATTTATATCTCCATGAATATAAAACCTATGAAGCCGCAGCGTTTATTTTATAAAAGTCTGATTATATAAGCGTTGTTTTGAAGTTGTTTTTTTTTTTGTTAACAAGTTTTTATTTCTTCCTTTTTAGAGATTATGATAATTTTACCCATTCTTGTAACGAATTTTGGTACCCTAGTGTCAACATTAACTGAGAAACAGTATTTTTCTTATATTGCAGCGCCCTTTTGTCCAATAACGCCCACTTTCTTGACCGTAAATTTTCATAATTATGCCTACCCCTGTACCTAATTTCAGTATCCTAGTGTCAATATTATTCAAGTTGCGGCGTTTTTCTAATATTGCCACGCCTTTGTCGAACAACGCCCACTTTTTACCGTAATTTGTAATAATTGTTCCAACCCCTGTACAAATTTCCAGTACACTAGTGTCAATATTAACTGAGATACAGTATTTTCCTTTATTGCCACGCCCTTTTGTCCAACGACGGCTACTTCCTTGACCGCACATTTACATAATTATGCCTACCCCTGTACCTAATTTTAGTATCCTAGTGCCAATATTATTCGAGTTACAGCGTTTTTCTTATATTGCCACGCACATTATCGAATTACGCCCATTTTTTTTATCATAATTTGTAATAATTGTTCCTAACCCTGTACCAATTTCCAGTACCCTAGTGTCAATATTAACTGAGATACAGTATTTTTCTTATATTGCCACGCCCTTTTGTCCAACGACGGCTACTTTCTTGACCGCACATTTTCATAATTATGCCTACCCCTGTACCTAATTATAGTATCCTAGTGCCAATATTATTCGAGTTACAGCGTTTTTCTTATATTGCCACGCACATTATCGAATTACGCCCATTTTTTTTATCATAATTTGTAATAATTGTTCCTAACCCTGTACCAATTTCCAGTACCCTAGTGTCAATATTAACTGAGATACAGTATTTTTCATATATTGCCACGTCCTTTTGTCCAACAACGCCCACTGTCTTCACAGTAAATTTTCATAACTATGCCTACCCCTGTACCTAATTTCAGTACCCTAGTGTCAATATTATTCGAGTTACAGCGTTTTTCTAATATTGCCACGCCCTTTATCGAATAACTCCTACTTTTTTGAACATAACTTTTACTAATTGTATCTACCCCTGTACTAAATTTCAGTACTCTAGTGTTAATATTATTTGATATACAAAGTTTTTCTTTTATTGCCACGCCCCTGTGTCAAATACCGCCCACTTTAGACGGGTACCTCCGCGTCTGATATCTCTATCTGTTGACAAAAAATTGTGGCAATCGGGAAAGTACTTTAGGAGTTATCGAAGTACATACATTTAAAAAAAAACTAACCAACTTGAGAACCTCTTCCTTTTTTAAGTCGGTTAAAAAAAGCGCACTGTGCAGCGAAGCCGCTCGATTTTAATGCGCTTGACTCTATCGATGTCAGCGTACAGCTCATACAGTTCATCATTCCACCTTATTCGGTACTCGCCATTGACGCAGATTGGTCCGAAGAAACGAAGAAACTTTCTCTCGAATGCTCCTAAAGTCCTTTGACCCGAGCTGCTCAGGTTTGTGATGCATAAAGTAGGACGGGCATGATGAGCGATTTATAGAGCGTGATTTTCGTTCGTCGAGAGGGCTCTGTTTCTCAATTGCCTACTGAGTCCAAAGTAACACCTGTTGGCAAGAGTTATTCTTCATTTGATCTCAATGCTGATGTCGTTGGTTGAGTTTATGCTGGATCCCAGACAGACGAAGTCCTTCACAACCTCGAAGGAGGTATTGTCAACTAACGTGGATTCCAAGACGCTAGGACTGTTTGTTTGTTTGTTGAAACCAAGTATTTCATCTTATCTGCATTCACTGCCAGACCCTTAGTATAATTATTACAAAGTAATAGCGACAATTTTTGCTGCAGTCAAAGTATGTCAAACAAAAGAAAATCAAAACGAGAGCGTGCTATGGCAGCTGATGCAAAATGGAGATATCAAAAATGTTTTGTGTCACACAAAAAAAAAAAAAATAATAAATAAAAAACTGTTATTGAACGCTCGTTTTATGTTTTCTTTTGTTTGACGTTCGTTGACAGCAGCTTGTGAGAAAATAGGTAGTCATCAAGGCTACTTGATAAATAATTTTACCATGGCCAGACCCATTCGACTTGACTCTCTTTCTAATCTGGAGAATGCTGCACGAGCGTATTATGGCCAATGATATCGATGTCATCAGCATACGCAAGCAGCATAACACTTACTGTAGAATAAGTAGAATATTGTGTAATAAGTAGAATATTGTGGCACTACGTCTCAGATCAGCAGCTCGGATGATGTTTCCATCATTAGGTTGAAAAAGTCGCACGATAAGGAATCACCTTGTCTGAAACCTCGTTTGGTAACAAATGCTGGTGTTGCTCAGTCTCATCCTGCAAAGTCGTATCAGTTTTGCAGGAATACCAAACTCAGACATGGTGGAGTACAGGTGCTTCCTTATTGGGCTGTCGAAGGCTGCTTTGTAGTCGGCAAAAAGATGGTGGGTGTCGGCGTTTTTTTCTTGAGTCTTCTCCAAGATTTGTCGTAGCGTGAAAATCTGGTCGATGGTGTACTTTCCTGGTCTGAAGCAACACGGATAAGGTCCTTGCAATGGGCTTCAATCTTTCACATAAAACGCTCGAAAAGATGCGATATTAAGAAGGCTTATCCCACGGAAATTGGCACAGATAGTGGGATCGCCTTTTTTGTGGATTGGGCAAAGCACAATGAGATTCCAATCATTCGGAATGCATTCTTCCGACCGTATTCTGCATAGAAGCTAGTGAGTGTATTTAAATGGAGCTTCGCCTCCGTTCTTAAACAGCTCAGCAGCCGTCAGCTCCCGCGGCTTTGTTATTTTTAAGCCGAGCTATAGATGTCAGAACTTCATCAAGTCGGGCAGCGGAACCTCGACGCTGTCATCCGTAATTGGGGTTTCCGGAATATCATCTCTTTTGGCGGGATTGTTATCAGCGTCGCCATTTAGAAGCTTAGAGAAGTGTTCCCTCCATAACGCCAGTGTACTCTGGCCATCTGTCACTAGATTCCCGTTTTCATCTTTGCAGGAATAGGCCCCGGTTTTAAAACCATCGGCAAGTCGTCTTATTTTTACGAAAAATTTTCGGGTCATATTCCTGTCACCATACATCTCAATATTCTTCTGCTCACGTTTTTCTGCCTCTCTTTTTTCCGCCTGAAAATACGTCTCTTCCCTCCTCTTTGTTTCGCTCCTTAGCAACGCGCGTTACAACTGACTGCAGGGTGGCTTTGTAGGCGCCGTCGTTCTCTGCAGTGGCGTCGCGACACTCATGGTCGAACCTCTGGTTTCGTCCCTATCCACCGCATAAAAACTGGTTTTACTGTATTACTTTTTTTTGCTTACTTACAATTGAAGCATCAAATAAGGCACGTGATTTCGTGTGTGCTTCTTGCTTTTCTCAAAAATGTGGACAAAAATTCAAGAGACGGCAATGCGAAAAACTATGCTGAAACGCACTTTAAGCCACTGTAAGTCGCTTAAAGTCACTTACTTTTTCAGCTTGTTTTGCCTTACACGGTCAATCATTGGACATCGATCTTTTATATGTGTAGTAAATATTTGTTTGTATGCATTACAGAGACTCGTTGATGGCTTAATCTAATCTATGACCAACATATAATTATTTTGATATTTTGCATACACATTATTGTGGTAAATTTTTTTCAAGTATTAAAATTATGTGCTCTACAATATTTAGAGATCGCTATGATTTGACGATTTTTCAGCTACAGTTGCAAAATTTTATTTTTAAATAGAAATTTATTTAAAAAAAAAAGAAAATTTAAATCAATAGATGGAATTTTTTGTAAAACATTGTAAGGCTTCTCATCTAAGCATGTAACTGACCCGTAAACATTGTAAACCTTGTGAACTTACATGCGCGTAAACTATCTGTCAAAATTTGTATGGGCGTGAGTTTACATCATTTCCGAGCCTATTTTGTAGTGTAAACTAGCATATAAATCTACGTGTGTGAATGAGGGTTGTCTTTGGCGCTAATCATTACATATTTAAAGTAGTTGAAGTAAATATGAACACGTTTTATTTATTTTTCTATGTTAATGAAGGTTTTTAAAAGGTGCAAAATTTAAAAAAGTCATAATGTTGTCGCAGCAGCAGCCGCCATTTTGTCGACATTTATGCTATTTACACTTTATCGCTCATCAAAAGTTTAAATGCTATACATGTTTACATATTTACTTGCTTAGATGAGAACCCTTAGTATATTTAAGATTATTTACTCGCCGAGGATCATCTTTCCAACATTGGCTTTAGAAACCAGTGGAAATGTCTTTCAATTTAGATCTACTAAGCGGAACAGATACTGTTGTTGATCTTCGTTTTTGGTGATTGAATTGTTAAATTGGCTAACCAAAGCAATCCCCCGCTCTGCATAATCTTTTAAGACTTTTAAATCTCTGGCTTTTTCTTTCATTTCAATATATACTGCATGGACTTCTTAAAAATTTTTGACAAAGCATTAATAATTCGAGGTAATCGTTTCTTGGCTGTTGAGTTTTTGTGGCTTCACCCATAGTATTCATACATTTCCTGTCGATGTTCTAGCAAGTCACTTGTGTCAAATAGCGACTCGTCTGCCACTTTGAATTTTGATTTAACAATTTTCGGCCAGTGCTTTTGGAAACGCTTATATATTTGCACTTCTGATCCTCCGCTTGGTCCAAACAATTCTTTGAACACATTAACAGCCCTATTCTGGAAACTTGACAATAGTCAACCAGTATTTTTATTATTTGTATGTGTTTGTTGTAATTTTTTTATTTGAAAACAAAATTTGAAGCTCAAAAATAATAAATTCTGATAAAAGTTGTAAACTGCTTTTCAGGTATTGACAATTTCATTTAAAAAATGTTATTTTTTGAGCTTCAAATTTTGTTTTGAAATAAAAAAATTACAAAAAACACATAGAAATATTAAAAATACTGGTTGACTATTGTCAAGTTGCCAGAATAGGGCTGTAAAAATAATGACCTTAGATCAGATATGTGATGACGGCAATCAATCCATACAAGCTCTTTATTAAGATATTTTTCAATTAATGCGCATGCACCTACATTTAAGCCTGTGTTAGAAGCTGTGGTGTCAAAGCATAGTCAGCGAATCTTGCTTTTTAATGACCAATCGTTGCATAATCTTAAACAAGCATTGGCTTGTTCTTTGCCGGTTCCTTTGCTTACCTTCGGAGCAGCTGGAGTTTTTCATCACATGACCATCACAACTCGTATCGCCTTTTTGTTTTCCATCAGCAATATTGGGCAGCAATTTGCTGTCCCAGTGCAATACGACTGGATGTTGTACAATAAATGCATCCTTATCTGCTTCTACTAAGTTTATGCTAACCTCGTTTCTTGTACGTCGTATTGTGCTATGTGATAACGCAATTTCTGATACAGGTGTACCCAATGCTTGAGCTACAGCACCGACAACAAACATCGCATTCCGATTAGAAAGATTCAAAATCATCATTCATTCAAAATCATCATTCATCATTCATTCAAAATAATCATCATGCAAAATCATCATTGGCAAGTACAGACTTGCATTTGAAAGCTTTATCTTTTTCAGATCGATTAGAATTTCGATCGATTAGAATCTAACTCACTGTCGCTGAAGCCATCAGATTGCATTAACGCCGAATTGGAGCCAACAACTTCTTCACTTACTTTTTGATTTTCAATATTTTCGCAGTTTCCTACCGTCAGCATATTCTTCTTTCTTTCGCTTTCGATTCTTTTCTCCGCTAAACACTTGTCCATTCCTGTCATACTGTAGCTCATATTGTCTTCTCTCTGCATTATCAGAAACGTTTTGTCCTCATCATTATGCATTTTCTTGCATACTTCTTTGGCGGCAACATCAAATATTTCAGCTACATCTGCTTTAAATATGCCTTTTTTTGGCGCGACAGCTTTCGAGATGAGATTTTCGATTTTTTTAAAAGAATGTATTGACGAAAAAAATGGCCAAGTTTTCTTTCAATAGCATCGATTCTTTGAGTAGGAATCCTTGCTTTTCCCCAAATCACCAAAACTACAGTTGCGAATAATAACCCCAGTCTCCCGAATAATAACCTTTCCAGTCTTATTTTTTCCCAAATGATGAAAATTTATAATTTTAAGCACATCACCTTTGGATGGAAGTCTTGCTTGGGAAAAGGTTTATGTTTGCATACCATTTAGCCACACTCCTGAAGAGATCGTCGTAGATTTAGAGCCACTAGTGGAAGCCACTACTTATACCGGCTAAAACTAGTTGAAATCGGAAAAATAAATAAATGTATACGGAAATAAACAGCCCAATTCTGAATAATTTTCCCGGGGAATCGGAAAAGGGAGTTTTAATTTTTAAGATAAAGTTCAAAAACATTTTGGAAATTTTTAATGCAATTTGTTCATCAACCGTCAATATTCATGAGTGTAAACAAAAAAATGTGATATCTTTATCAGCTTTCTTAAAAATTAAAACTCTCTTTTTCAATTCTCCCATGAAAAATCATTCAGAATTGGGCTGAATATTTCCTTTGTACTAATCACAATTTGAGATATTAATGAAACGAAAGAATTACTTAAAAATTTGTATTTGTCACGCACGTCTGTTTGTCACAAAACTTCCTCTCAAAGTGGCAATTTTACTCTTTTCAAACCTTTATGTTTTAAACATTTTTAAATTTGAAATTTGGCCTACTTCGATTTTCATATAAAAAATCTATACATATAATAAAACTGTAAAAACAGCACTGAACATTTTGAAGGATTTGGATTCCAAAAATGTAATTTTTAAAAATATTGTCTGTCTGTCTGAATGGATTTTCTTCAAACTTGACATGTAGGTTCCTTACGTTCCTGGTTGGGACATGTGCTACTTTTTATTACAAAAAACGAACTCTCTTCAAAAGAACGGTTCTTTTGTAAATAATGGAAATTAAAAACACTGAAAAGTGAGTTAAAAATTAGAGATACGTTTTAATAGCCTATGAAAGAGTTTTTGGTTGTTTAAAGGGCTACAAACACCATCTGAACTGTTTTCGTTTATCTCTAATGAGTACCCTACAATATGCATTTTTTTATCCAATATGTGTATACTAACTTATTCAATTTTCTTAAGGATAATAAAGTAAAAAAAATTCCCTTTGTTTGACACTAATAACATTCTCAAATCTTAAAAACTATAGATAATTTTAGTACAATGAGTTTTTGTATATAACATCGCTACCTAAAGCATAACAAAACTATTCCAAATTCAAAGTCTTGACTTTCGACGCGAAAAGCTTCTTTGTGTTTTAATTTTAATTTTTGGTAATACATAATATAATAATTTTTTCTAAATTTTTTAACTTTGCCGCAGTCGTCGGGTAGTATCGGGTATGACGATCCCGCTGATCCTGAGTCATTGCTCTCTTTAATTTTTTTAATTCTATTTATAATATAATCGTTATGATTAAGTAATAATAATAATAAATCCATTAATAAAATTACTTAACAATGTTATAAGGTCATAATCGTTAAATCTAAATATAATATAATTGTTAAGCTACTACCTTTGTATTTCAAAAGAACATGTTAATATAATAATAATATTGAATATCAAATAGGCTTAAGTAAATACGCTTATATTGTAACATTACCAACTTTGATGTATTATAAAAGAACTTGCTTCTTATTATACAAATAACGTTTTAAAACAAATTCAATAAATTGAATTGAAGTTGAATTGAAAAAATATATATTTCATTCAATCTTCTTTTGTCTAAAAGTTCAATTAAATTACTTGCAAACAATTATTGCAACAGTTCCGTTAGCTAAGGATTTATATTTTTAATCTTTTTTTTAAAAAAAGGTCCAAAAAAATGTCTTTTTCTTCCAAAAAATTGTGCAAAATTTGTTTTTGTTGTAAAAGTAATAAAACCGAAAATTGCAATTTTTATAATCTTTCATATGATGATCACTTTTATGCAAAAACTGTGAACAAAGTTTGACACAAAATTGGTTTTTCTAATTCTTTTAAGAAAAATGCAAGGGCACTTTGATTTTTATGACGAATTAAATTTTTTAAATGTTGTTTTTATCATTTTTAAAAAATTATTTGACCTTAAGAGTAATTTCTTGTAATTATTTATACGAACTACCAGGTAACACTGGGTATATCAGCTAGTAATAAATAAGTACATAGGTACTAATATATAGTATAAGAAATAGTTTCGCATATCATAAAAGTCGCAAATCATAGCGATCTGTAAATATGGTCCAAATGAGACAATTTTTGGTATACACACGTCTTTTGATCAATGGACCAAGTCAAAAAATACAACAACAAAAAAATTCGCATATCGGCGTGAAGCACCCTAGTCATCAGTTGTTAAAATATGATCATTAGCATGTAGCTGTAGGCAAACTTTACTAATAGAGAGCAAATGTTTGCTATAAACTTCTAAGTTATCAAATGGAGGGATATATAAGCATGCAATGTAGAGACTCAAGGAACTTTACATGAACACAACCAAATTCTATGTCTGCAGCTTCTCGGATATCTATTTCTTGAGAGAAATGTGTTTTCTGGTTAGACCTTTACCACTTTAAACAAAATAAGCTATAAACTCTCATCAAAATGAAGTTGGAATGTTTGTCTTTTTAGAATTTGACTTTTTTAATGAGTTTTAAATACTAAAACTAATAATTAAAATGAAAAATTATAATCAAAATGAAAGCATGTAAGACGAGTAACTAAAATTATTAAGAAATAAGCTAAGCTTTTTATTATTAACATAATATCGTTTACGTTGATTTTATATGATTTAAATACAAATTCTAAATGTTTGATAGTTTAAATCATACTTGATTTTAAATACAAATTCTAGTTGTTTGATAGTTTAAAATCGTTTATTGAGCTTAAGGTAAAAGTTAGAACAATTGATTGTTGAACAACTAGAATTTGTATTTAAATTCATGTAAAATCAACATAATAAATAACAAGGTCATTTAGGAAAAAACTATAATATCATTTACTTTTAAAGTCATCATATCTCTATAGTTTTCTCTTGAAATAGCTTTTGAACTTTCATACTATGGCGACAAAGTAATTTGCCGAAACTTTTTGGTCTTCCTTGTTTTCCAAATAATGAAATAAATTCAAAAGGTGTTATAATTTCATTTGCATTTTCAGCCATTTTGCAAATTCGCTGTCCGTTTTATTTTCCATTTAAAATTGCCTGCTGCGTGCATTTTGTGGAGACAAAATCTTTTCGTTTAATATCATATAAAAGAAAGAAAATATAATATATCTATTTTTTTCGTCAATTTTTGATTACATAAAAGTAGTCCGGAGCAGTATATAAATTCGGAGCAGGCCTTTTTCTTTTGTTCCATTTTCACAACTCTAAAATCTCTGTCATTGAATGACCCGATAACAGAAATTGTCTTACTTGTGATTGTTTGGAGTGGACTTATTCCACTTTCAAAAACAATATTTCTTCGATAAAATTTTACAGAAAATGCCTTTTGGTCAATATATGGCGAAATTGGGATCCATTAAATGTGTGATTAAAAATATTAAAGCGGGGGATCTTATCTCTAACTAAAATAAGCATTAACTCATATTTTTTTTAAATGGACTTATTCCACTTTCAAATATAACGGCTCATTTTTTCTTATTGAAAACTGCAAAGCTTATCCTTTGATGTAGCGTGCAGTAAAAAAATACATCACAAATCGCTCGGTATGTCGCATTGCGCAGCTATACTTATACCCGACCATCGTTTTTCAAATCACCAAATAATTATAATTGGCCATATTTTAGCATTATTATGTATGAACTTTATTTAACAACTGACTTGCTTTTTTTCAAAAACTTCTTTGTTTTATTTGTTACAGTAATTATCAAAATCAACAATATTTGAAAATCTTTGAGCGAGCGTCATCATGAAGTACACAACAACAAATACCGTCAACACAACTGGAGCAAACTCTTCGGCCGCCACCGCTTCGTCGGCACTCTTTTGCGAACAAGTCAACACAGTAACAAATCTTTTTGAAAATTGGAATGATTGCGAACGCACAGTTGTCATGTATGCGCTACTTAAACGTCTGCGTTATCCGAGCCTTAAATTTCTACAATATTCTATTGACAGCAACTTGACACAGAGTTTAGGCTCCTCATCGCAGTCAAATCTTAGCGCTATAGTCATTGATATCAGCGCAAATAATCCATCATATTTAATCAATCTCATCACTGCGTACAAAACATTTCCATTGGGTGGGAGCAGTGGTGGTGGTGGTGGCGGCGATACAGATGCTTTGTCTTCATCTTCGTCAGACAAGGATTCCATGCCTTGTTTTGGATCTGATTTTCAAATAACACATTGTGATGAACGCAAGCAATCATTGCCAGTGTACAGCACTAAAGAGGACATTCTGCACGAAGTGCTGAGCATGCTGCCGCTGCTGAAGCCCGGCAACGAGGAGGCCAAATTGGTCTACTTGTCTCTTATACCGTTTGCGGTCAAAGATACCATGCGTCAAATTGTGCCCACAGAGTTGGTGCAACAGATTTTTTCCTACTTGTTGATACATCCAGCGATATCCAGTGATGATCGAAGGTATGTTCTACTATTTCACCATATTTATTTTCGAATAGTAGTAATATTTTTTCAATTACTTAGATCTCTCAATGTTTGGCTGCGGCATCTGGAGGAACACATTCAGTCAGCTGCATATGCTTCAATGGGACATCAACAGAGTTTAATTTTGCAACAACAAAATATAAATGCTGAAAATGGCGGTCCACTAATGTTGTCATCCGTATCCTCGGCAGCCTCTTCAACATCATCCTCCTCTTCGTCTGCAGCATCCTGTTCTTCTGTATCCACAGCATCGGTTTCATCTTCAATCGGTAGCATTGCTTCGTCTCGCAACGCCGATTGGCAGACAATTGCGCCACCAACGAAAATGCAGCAACATCTACATCAGCAGCAGCAGCAACAGCTACAGCAACAACTGCAGCCTAAAGCAAAATCGCTGCACGATTGGTCCAGCGTCGTAGCTGGTCAAAGCATTGGAGTTGGTCCGACCAGTATCAGCATTGCTGAAAAACTCTGTGATAATTTAAATGGTATTACATTGAACGAATTAGCGTCTAGTCAAAATAGTTTAGGTCTGACAATTGGTGGTGGCGGTTCTACGGATATATTTGGACCATCGCTGGTCAATGGCGTTGTTGCTGCTGCAGCAGTATCAGCCACACCACCAAGCATATTCGGCAATTCAACAACAAATCCCATAATTAATATTATAACCAACAACAATAATAGTTGTATGAGCAATCTAAATGTCGATGATCATGATAATTCCTTCTCCAAGAATGGCACCGAAATTCTTGATTTTGAACCAACTTCGAATACGGCAAATGACTGCAACGGCGCCATTGCAGGCAATACAGCGCAGCAAATTCAGCAGCAGCAGCAACAGCATCAAATACAACAGCATCAACAACAGCAACAACAACAGCAACAACAACATCAACAACAACCACAGCCGCAATCAGTTGAAGTAAGCAAACATTCATAATTATCTTCCTTCTAATGTCAAGTTCTTATAAACTCGAAAAGTTACAGCAATTTCAGCAAGAGCCCTATGGTTATGCCTCCATACTCATGAACAATTTCGAGCAGGTAGATCCAACACGTTGGAGTCTGGACAGCAAGTTGGCCGCACTAAAAACGCGTCGCTCTAATAGTTTGACCACCCAAGCCATTTCCTCATCCGCCTCATCCTCTTCTAATTCCTCTGTGAATACTGTAAATGAGAACTGCTCGAATTCAAGTGAGAATTTGTCGCAGTTCGCAAATAAACCACGCAGTTTTTCACTTTCCATTGAACACTCACGCGGTGCTCTAACCAATAGCGGTTCGGATACACGACTGGATGACTTCAAGCCGAACTATATAAAATTTCAAACACGCAATCTTGGCATGTCAAGCATTGGCTTGTGGCTAAAGTCGTTGCGACTACATAAATACATCGAACTCTTCAAAAATATAACTTACGAAGAAATGTTGCAGATAAGTGAGGATTACCTGCAGAGTTTGGGCGTGACCAAGGGTGCTTCGCACAAATTAGCCTTGTGCATTGAAAAGCTCAAGGAACGTTATATGCATATGAATAAAATGGAACAGGATTTGTTGACGGGTCAGCTCAAGCTGCAAGCGGCAGTTGAAGAGCTAACAAACATTGTGCTAACGCCTATGAAACCGATTGAATCTGTAAAGACCGTGAATGGCGAGGAAAATGTGGCATTGAAATTCTTAAAAGTGGTGGATTTGGGTAATTATTGTGTCGAGGTGTACTTTGGATAATGTAAAGATTTTGTTTTTTTATTAGTTTGTTCGCTCTTTCAAAAAGATACTTATGCGGCGCAGGATGAGGAAAGCACGGGTGTGTTGTTGTGGATTCTAGAGCGCAGCATACACAACGAGGCTTTTACAAATCATGTCAACCACTTGAAGGAACTTAAATTTAAGCTATCTAAGCTTAAAATCTCCATCACTCCTAAAATGCATCATTCGAAAAATTTGGGCAGCAATGGGAATTTGAACAAGCCCAGGTAAGTGGTTGAATTGGCCTACGTTGCATGCTAAACATGAATCTTTATTATGTGCACAAATTTTGTTCTGTACTTTTTATTTGTAACTAAGAAAAAAATAAGTGTATGACCGCCACGCATGGTAAAAGTGAACCTTATACCCAAAAAAGTGAAGATTTTTTAATTGCTATATGTAATTAAATCTTCCTATTTTTTATTATTTTGAAGGGAAAAATGGTACTACATAATTGAGTAGTTAGAAAATATTATAAAAATTTTATAAAGCCTATATCTAACCTCAAAAATATTAAAATTTGCCATTTTTCGTGTAAATAAGCTTAATATCCTGTTGTGATGGGTAAATTCTTAGCTCGAATTCTACGCAGAAAATTACTTCAAAAATGTCCCTAAGCTGTCCAACAAACAATCAAAACCCCATTATTTGCATATCTGTGTTATCACTTAGAAACCGTTTTGGACTTCTAGGATTTTTTAAGATATTATAACGTTTCATTGTAAGGTTTCACTTTATACTACGTTTACATTGGGCCAAATGACTCATTTGAAATGAGTCATTCAAAAGTGTTTACTGTAGTAGTATCGTGTAAAAACTCTAACCTTAGCATCCCTGGTTCGATAACTCAACTTTTGATTTTAAAGTCAAAAGTTGATACTACAACAGTATTAGCGCTTTTACACGATACTACTACTGTAAACACTTTTGAATGACTCATTTCAAATGAGTAATTTGGTACAATTTAAACGTAGTATAAAGTGAAAGCTGTTATTATGTTCGGCATACTTTATACAAGATTTTCCAAGGTACCAGGACTTAGTCTTTGCTATGCTATAAGGCTTGAACTGATCTAATCGCATATATACAAAGTCATACACACATATATACATTGCACACATTAAGACACACATTGGAAACTATACTCTAATTAACTTTATAAATTAATAAAAGAAAATATTTGTTTTGATTGTTGCCAGTTTTTATTATTCAAAAATATTTTCATAAAGATATTCTAAAGTATATTCTGAATCTGAATTGTTGTTCAAAAGTTGTCATAAATAAAATTATATTTTACGTTCAAAAAAATTAATAAATATATTAACATAGTAAAATTAGAGAAGCATTCGTCAAAAGCATGATTTAATTATTATAGGTTCTCCATTCGTTTGTCAACCAACACCCGTAAATATGTAAACAAAAATATATTCTCTCTCAAATATAAATGACAACCAGGGTTTTGTTGTCTTCTCAGAAAAAAGTTATGTTTCAGTGTTTCGTTGTGAATTTTTTTAAAAAAGTAGTTATTCTATATATTGCTATATTCTATATTACAATAACAGAGTCGCCACGATTTGAAAATGGTTTTTTGTTCAGAACAAAAGAAAATTTATTTGGTCGAACAAAAAAACGATACCTCAACTAGTTACCGAGATATCGATTTTTAAAATTTTTTGCTTGGAACAATAACTGTTCAGTAAAATACCTATATCTTTACCATTATCTAATAGATCTAAAATATTGACATGTCATTTGAAAGATAATTAAATTATCTATTAGACAAAATATTTCAAAATTTCTCAAAAACTTATAGCATTAAGGTGTCAAAAATATATTTTATATTAAAGCCAACAGTTTTATCTCTCATTTAATATACATTAATCTATATTCGTGTTTTGAATTGGCTCTAAGTTTAATATATTTTTTGCGATGATCAATTATTTAATTTAATAAAATGGAAGCTGTTGACCAAAATTGACCAGCTAAAAGTTTCAAATTATTTCCATTGCTTAAATTAAAGCGTCAAGTTAAAAAGTCTTTACGAGTGGAAACCAAGATAAAGTTTTCATTTCTGAAACCAACTGTGTATTCAGTTAGTGATAGATTAAAACGAAATTTAGTATATCACATTAAAGTAGTTATCAAATATATGATAACAACGTGCGAAATAAAGACGATTTATGTCTTTATGTCTTTATGTCAGTCCAAATAAAGACGATTTATTTCAAAATTTATGTCATTCCTGTAACAACTAAAAAATGCTTACACATCAATTTCATGGTGCTCAAAATTAGCTCTCGATCTAAGGGTTTTTTCAGCCATGTATTGTTATATAAATTCTGGCGTCGCTAACAAGATTTCAGTCTGCAGGCTTACTTATTGCTATGCTACGAAAACATTCAATCTACATTTAAAAACATGTTTTCAATGAAATTTATTTCTAAACAGACTCTTCTTTTACTAATTGTAAATTCATATATAAAAAATAATACAAATATTCATAAAATTTAAAATTTATTTGTGTAATGTGTGCTGTATACATTTTTTTATTATTTCTGTGTTGATTTACACAGCAAAATATTGTCATTACCTTTTTAAAAACTCAATAAATTTTTTAATCAAAACAAACAAGTAGTGGAAAACGTAGTAGAAAAAGTAGTAGTGAACTGTATCTTTGGGTATTTAGTACTACAAAAAAGTATGATATTTAGGCAACTCTTTTGCTCTCCTCTTCAATTTTTCGGGTGTATATGTTCTTTCTTTTGAGAAAACGTCAAACGAATGGACAACCTATAGTAATTTAATCATTTAATCAAAACGAAGCCGACAGCTTATAGAAAATCTGAAACCGATTCAGAAAAGTCAACTGATGTGAACAGTTATGGTAGCGATACCGTAGAAAGGTTGACAATTATTTAATTATTGTAAATATTTGATTATGTAAATAATTTAATTGCAAAGGTTTCTCACTCAAATTTGCAGCGTTTTTTCAATGTTTCAGCGAATTTTAACACAACAGCCAGTTACCAAGATGCCTTTTTCATTAGGTAATAATAATGAGAACAAAAGGAAATCAATGACCGTATTCAGCGAAGTCAACAGTAGAAGGCCTTTTTCATTAGGCAATAATTGCCTTCGCCGCAAGCAGTTCGTGGATTATTCGCAAGCAAGAGTGGGTGGACGAAAGTCCCCTTTCAACCCGAATGCTTGCGAATAATCGACGAACTGCTTGCGGCGAAGGCAATTATTGCCTAATGAAAAAGGCCTTCTACAGTTGACTTCGCTGAATACGGTCATTGATTTCCTTTTGTTCTCATTACCAAAAAGCTGACTTTGACAATTTTGGATATGAGAAAGAGCAAGCAGTCTGAAATGCATCTACCTTCTCTAGTTCTGCCATACATATTAATTAAAATACAAAGATCTACAGGCTCGTTTCCAAAGTTAATGCATGTCCTTTGGATGATATTTTTATTCGAGTATTTTACTTTTTAGGATGGCCTTAAGTTATTCGATGAGGATTTCGAAGTCCATACGACATCACAGGCCAGTATGGAAGTTTGATTCCATTTTCATTGAACCTCCTCTTTGTTCTTTTAGCCGTGTATTTCGGATCGTTATTCTGCATTTCCGCTCACCTTCAAAACTAAGTTTTTTCTTTTCTCAAGTTCAAAATCCTAATAATTACTATTGTTGATAGTTTTTTATTTTATTATGCACATGAGCAAATTTTATGAATTTTTATCACTTAAGAGCCAGAACAGAACAAATTTCCGTCACGGCAGGCGGATTCGTCGTGAAACAAAATACATGAAAATCTATGCAGCCGCAAAAAATGAATCCGTGGCGGAAAACCCCAGAATATAATATATTCTAATTTTTCTCTGACGGCTATGTTCCTTATTAGGACAATAAATATATTTTATACATAAGATTCATTAAACAATAGCAAAACAAAATATCACATCCATGGTAGCAGAATAGAGGTATTCGCACGGCTGAGAGCTAACTACCATAACTGTCAAAAGGGAACTGAAAATCTGCAACCGGTGAGAATGCGATGAGAAAGTAAAAATTAAAAAGAATCTGTCATGGCTGAAACTATTTTGCTTTTTTAATTTTTTATTGATCAATCAAAATAGGATTTTGTGCAGCTTGGATTTGGATGGTGGTGGATGGCACACTGCGTTTTCGTGGAAGTGTCTATAGCACACACAAGCATTTTTTTAAAAACTTTTGGAACATGTTCTGTCGTTGTCTCCTAGGCTCATCAGCTGGAACACGAAAACTTGGCCCAATTTCCTCGCCCAAATGTTTTTTGCAAAACACGCATTTCATTTTAATTAAAAAAACAAGTAATTCACTTTTTTTCAAGTTTTTAAACACAACACAAAAACATCCAATAGAAGTAATTTATTATTTCGCTGTTATCTTTGTTTTCCTTAAAAAAAACTGATTTTGACAATTTTGGTAGTATTGTCAAAGAGATTACGATTAGCCACGAGACTACCTGTATTATTCTACCATGATCACATCATAAGTGGTCAGAAAAAAACGGTAAAATATTGGTAGGCTGCGGTCAATATGAGCTAGATAAATTAGTTCAAAATTCTTTCATCAATAGATCATAAAATCTCAGTTTCTCTTATTCGCTGGTGACCTCAAACTTTTCCGTTAAAAAATTATTTTGCCGACGTTAATCTTCTTCAGAATGATATTGAGTTTATCTTTGCATGGTGCAAGTATATCTCTAATATCCCTTAATATCTCTAAATGCCAATGTATTTAATTTTCTAGAGCTTCATTGCCTTTAATTATTAATTACTTAATAAACTTCTTGTCAACTATAGAGAGAGAGTTTCTTGTATTGACCTCGGTATTTTGTTTGACACTCATATGAATTTTAAAGAACATATCAACCTTATCATCAATAAATCTAACTCTTCTTTGGAAACGCAAAAGAATTTAAAGATCCGTACACCCTTAAACTTCTTTTCACTTCTCTGGTTCGACCTCATTTAGATTATTTCTCTGTTATTTTGAATCCATGCTCGTCAACTCGATTTATGGTTTTCCAATTATGAGCCTGAACAGAATCAAAAATCGTTGCGGCCGACGATCTTTGTTGGAAAATACATGCGAAATGTAGAAAAAAGCCGCAGCTCGTTTTCCGCAACGATAAATCGCAGACTTGGAATCCATTCTATTTCAATCTTCGGTCGCAACAATTTTTGATTCTGTTCAGGCTCTAAACTGGAATCTTACTGAGCCTCTCTCTTTTAGTACTAGATGTGCCCTGATAAATATCAGTTCCTTGAATTCCAGGCGCCGAATCCAATCCATTATTTTTATTCGCAACTTGGTCCACCATCATATTCAAGACCCTACGGTACTTGCAATGCTGGACTTGACCATCTTCACCATCTCGGCATCATCGAAGTCAATTTAATTTTCGTGTTCCCTTACATAGATGTGTTTATGCTTGGTACGAACCAATCACTCGTTGCATTATTGAGACGAATCAAGTCCTGCCATTCATTGACATTTTTAACTCGACCACAAGAATCTTTGTTTTAAATCTCATATCATGCTTCTTCCAATATTTTATACTAGTTAATTATACTTATTTTGCAGTTTTAGTTTTTTTTTCATTATTTTCTCTTATAATTTTGATTTATTGTATGTTATTTATATTTTTATATATTTTTTAAGTTTTACAATGAATCCTATAATAAATCGTTACGTCATGTTTAGTTATGTCACTATTAGTTTCACTTAGTAATTATTTTGTTAGTGTAATTTGGTAAAAGTTTGTTAGTGCAATTAATATCCTAATTCTTGAAAAATATGTTTAGGTGCTATATATCTTCAAACATTAAACAGCACTACATCATAAAAATCTTATCATTTAATTATGCTCTCACTCTCTCTATCTCTCTCTCTCTTAATTACAGATGGAATGGCAAGTCGCGCAAATGCGATCCCAAGAACGGCAGCAACGATCGTATAAATCATCGTAAGAATTCTAACGATATGTTGAACTTTTCCTTGAGCTGTTTGCAACAGCAACATCATAGCAATCAACAACAACAGCAGCAACAACAACAGCAGCAGCAGCAACAGCAACA
Source organism: Dichetophora obliterata (assembly GCA_963920525.1). Classification (NCBI taxonomy): domain Eukaryota; kingdom Metazoa; phylum Arthropoda; class Insecta; order Diptera; family Sciomyzidae; genus Dichetophora; species Dichetophora obliterata. The sequence continues at coordinate 116,083,537 of OY986438.1, read as the reverse complement.
GACAAACGAATATGACAAATTTAATCACAGCAATCAGCATCAACAATACAAAAGCTCATCATATCCAAACTTCATAAATACTCCGCAGCAGCAGCAACAGCAGCTGAAGCACCAACAACATCACCACCACACACAACAACAGCAGCAGCAACAGCAACAACAAATGCAGCAACAAATATTGCAGCAGCATGCTCACTTTCCAGCGCTGCCACAGCAGCAGCAGCAACAACAACCACAACAGCAACAACAAGTCTCTCAACAACATCGACGTTCGCTAAACAGTCTTATTGTAGTCAGCAATGCAGCACAACAGCCACAGAAAATGGTGTATAAACCTGGTCAAGCGGTGCTAACCGCAACTGCAACCACCTCATCTGCTGCTGAGAACGCCGCACAAATGGAGCATGCCATTAAGAATCAACAACGCAAGGCCAGTCTCACCACCAACACAGTGAGCAATAGTGTTGCTACAACATTTACATCAATACAGCCAGCTGCAACAACAGCAAAAACAACGAATACAGAAAAAACCTCACATGTGCAGCAGCAACAGCAGCAGCCACAAAAGAAAACAATGGCAGCCGTAGTTATGGTTAGTAACGATGAAAAGCAGCAACAGCAACAACCACAAATAATACTTAGTAACAATAATAGCAACATTTTAAACAATAGCGTTATATGCCAGCAGCAACAGCAACAACAACAGCATTTATTGCAACAGCAACAGCTGCAATTGCTTGCTGCAGCCGCTGCTGCTGTTGGCAGTAGTTGTAGTCTTAATAACAGTAGTTGTAAAAATGGTAGTTGTAGCAACAATAGTGATTGTAATGATAGCTTGTCAACAGCTGCTGTTGCAGCCGCCGCCAATCAGCTGCAAACGCCAATTATTGCTAATTTAAATTTGCCACCAAAAGATGTTTATCACACCTCGCATGCAGGCGCTGCTCTAGCCAGCGCCGCAACAATGAACGACATGAAAAGTTTGGAACAATTGGAAACACTTTGCTTACAAATGACGGAGCAGGCAATTAATTAAATATGTTCTGTTCCTGCTTTACAATTGGACTTCGGTTTTCTTTAGAGAGAAAAACGAAAAATACTAGCATGTTTTTTTTTCTTTGCATATTTATTGTATTGTTATTGTATTTGTTTGTATTTTTGTCGTTGTTGCTAAATGATTTGTTTTGCTTAATTGTTACTGTAGTTTTGACAAGAATTGTGTCATGCATTATTTTTTTTTTTGGGTGTACTAAAGAACACGCAAAGCTTGAGCGACATTCATAGCCAGTTAAAAAATGTTCGCAACAGTTTATGGCCGAACTTCATGCAGGGCATGATTAATTAAGAGCTTCAACTGGGCGTTAAGCAGTGTTTTTTATTGTCAATGAAACCATGTGACATATCAAAATATCGCCACAAGATGCGCGAATTTCTTTTGATTATAACTGTCGCTTCTGCGTCGTATGTAAAGTAAGACTGTTCTTGAATGTGAGATGGTGTATTTAAATTGGTGCGATCGCGTATAAATATCACCAATATTGTTCCTCATGATGGCAAGTCATACAAAATCAATCAATTTTCTAAAAAAAAAATACGATCCATACCGTATGAGTGAAAACCGTGTTGTCACCATCAATTAAGCAAAACTTATTGCTGATTCGTATATGTATAAAGACATTTCGAAACTCATTTCAAAATGCTTTGAAGATAATTCTGATATTGAAAATTAATCTCCTGAAGCAAGAAAAGGTCAGTTTTGATCAGCTAGATCGGTGGCCAGTTATCAGCAATGTAATTGACAGAAGCTAGTGATGTCTTTTTTTATTGGTGCAATTGCACAGTGCTAGTGATGTCTTTTTTTTTATTTGTGCAATTGCACAGTGCCTCCAATGAATAATCGGACGAATATATTTTTTTTTAAATACGAAAGATTATATAAATTAGTCTTGATTATAACGTAGGAAAAACAAACAGAAAAAATCATCCAATTACGTCGTGGTTGTAAAAGGTATTGGGGATCGTGTTTACGGAATTTTATTTTTTAAAATAACTTTTAACTTCATTGCACTTTTAAATGGAACATTCTTAATTGCAACTAATAGACTTTTTTCTTATCTTTCATTAAGAAGTTTTCTTGGCCTTCTCTATTTTGTCTATGAACACATAAATTGGGACGGTACCTTTTAACTTAATCGTGGACAGTCGAACATGTTTTTTACCAATCCATCAATTCTCCACACTGTCTTTCGTACTCCGTTTAATTTTGCAATAAACGGCCTTACTGCAAAAGTACCCAGGAAAAACTTCGCTTAAAAATAAAAGTAAAGTTCGCCTGAAGTAATCTAGAAAACGTCAATAATTGCTTTCCTTCTGGTTTGCAGAATACATTACTTTAACATAGGCATGTCATTGGCGGTAGGCGGTTGCAATTTCTTATACCAGAGAAGCCCTTATGCATATGCATACCGGAGGCGGATAAATAATATCTTATGCGCAAGTCATTTTATAATTGGTACAGAGAACTTATTAAAGAAGCAAATACTGTACTGTTGGCATTACTTGATTCTTATAAAGAACAAATAAAACAAAAATAAACAAATGTTATTGAGGCATTACAGTCTGCATTACTTTAAACAAACAGTAATAGCTTTTTGGGCTTTAAGCAGGGGTTGCAAATAAACTGTACGAAAAAACTAACTCTACATCTGCTAAATCTGCGAAAGCAAACAGTTTCACTATCTGCTTAGGTTTGGATCTTTGCTACAAACAGAAATGCGTACCAAAGCGAACAGAAAATTAAGAGAGAAAGAAAACTATTTTTTGTGTTCTACGAAAACAACAAGTTTTTCGTTTTTTAGATTTTGTTGTCACGATCGCAACCACAACAAGTAACAAATGTTGTGTTCGTTTTACTACTGAAGTTCGACAAAAGAATTTCGTCATGTTTTAAGCAGCATTTTTTCTGGAAGCTAAGATTTTTAAGTCTCGTTCTGTTGATTTGCTTGCATTTAAATTTCATAAACCGATAAGAAATTTTGAGGAGGAAAAAATTAATAGACCAGCTCATACATTTCACGCTTCTAATCATCGAATTTTTTATATCTTTCTTTCTTTCTTTTAAACGAGCAGTATTTGTTTGTTTGTTTATTTGTTTGGTTGTAAATGAGATCAACGCATCTATATGAAACAACAAATTCAATAAAATCAACAAAACAAAGAAAAATTCCAACGCAATAACTTTTTCAACACAAAAAAAAAGTCGCATCATAAACGAAACGAACAAACATTGCAGATCTCTCTTCGGATTTTGGTGCTTCCAGCAACCTACAAGAGATCGCTAAATACACTTTACTTTGATCGTTTTTGTGCACGCGATTCAAAAGCATAAGAGTGAGAGGAAGTTTTTTCTATTCGAAAAAAGAAACATTTCATTTTACTTTTCTCTCTCTCGTCTCTACTTGCTTCGGTTTATGCTACTTTTTGAATCGGAGAGAAAAAATTAAACAAACCAAAATACTTGTGATCTTAAGAAGAAACAAACAGAACAGAAAAATACTTTTCTTTAGAGTTTTTTTTTGCGAGCCCTGGCTTTAAGTATAAAGGCCTTACAAAATTATAAAAATGTTTTGCTGGGTAGCTTGCTTTTCTCTTGGACTCATAACGCATAACATACAATGCAGTAATATTGAAATTTGCTTCTAAAAGAAAAGCAAACTAGGAAAGTACTACACTAGTATCTAAAAACAATTTCAAAAATCCTTACTGAAAATTATGGTGTTTTTTTTCGCTTTCGTGCTATTTGGTACGATTATTTGTTGAACCGTAGAAACAAAGCTCTTTGCCTGAATTGTTATCAAATTGGTCTGAATAGAGTTTTTGTTGTCTTTTTTATATAGTCATAATATTGCCGTCATAAGAAAGAGTGCGGTATCTAGCATGAAAATCAAAATCAGTTTTATTGTTTTTTCTTAATCATTTTGCGTCCATCTTCATGAAAATGAAATAAAAATGGCGAATTTTTTGCTCAATTGTTTAATATTTTAATCTGAAGTGTCATATATACACAAATTAAACAATTCATTCAAGCAAAAAACGTATTATCTACATAAACAGAGATAAAAAGCGATATCTGCAAGCAAAGAACTGCAATGAGTATCCGACAGAATTTGGATACTCAAATCATACCCGAGTGTCTTGCTGTTCTCTACCCTATCCATACTCAATGAAATATTTAAAATACTTATCGGTTCGTATTTCGGCTCATTACCATATTTTCTGTAATAAGTACATACTTATATCCGAGCGCGGCGTGACTCGAACCACTTAGATTTGTTTTCAATCGATCTGAGTATATTATGATTGTACTCTGACAGCTGCTCTTTCAATGTATAATGGCAACAGGGATGGGATGAAAAAAAATAAAAAAAAATCGTTATTTTCACACAAATTGTCAAAATCGTCATTTACTACAAATAAGTACTATAACACAATAAATTTTTCTTTAAAAGCATATTTATTTATACAAGTATACCCCTCAGGTATAGATAAAAAATTAAATAACTTTTTTAAAAATTCAATGACTATTAATATAAAATTAAATAGATGTATTAAAAAAGGTAAAAATTAGTCGATTCAATTAGAGTTTAAAATTCACAAAAAATTCTGATTAGAATATGATTTCAAGGCACTATTTTACCGCAAGGTAATTTTATATCAAGATTAGAAATAACGCTTAATTTTTCAGTAAAAATTGCAGAATAGAATACTTTATTAAAACTGCAATATAATCCAATTAAATTGCGCTTGGCCAAGGCTCATTTATAAGGTTGTGGCACTTAAGAGCGAGCTCGGGCGAACTGTTGTATGAAAGGACATAAAGAAAATTAATGCATAGAACAAACAAAAGTACAGTGACTGTTCAAGCAAAGGCGAAAAAAAGAGTGTATTTATTTCAAGTGCCACAACCTTATAAATGAACCTTGCGCTTGGCGGTAAAAAGGAAGAAACAAAGAAAGAAAGAAAGAAAGAAAGAAAAGAAAACATAAAAGGCCACACACATTATTGTTACAGTTTGAAAACAACAGCAACAATGCAGTACGCTTTCATGGCTCAAGTTAGGTTGAAATTAAATTTGAATCAGAACTTAATATCTGCCACCTTAAATGGTATTAAAATTAAAGAAAATCGTCACGTCGTAATTGGTGCCAAAAATCGTGAACATGACGATAAATCGTCAATGTTCCCAACACTGAATGGCAATGCCAGCTCACATATTTCGTTTGTATTTTTTAACGCAAATTTCTTGTTGGTATTTTGTTGTTTTTTAAGACACAAACAACACAAGAAGCACACGTGTTTTTATTGTTAAGTGCTCAGGAAAAATAGCACAAAACAAATACAAAAAACTCATTTCCTTCTCACTGCTGCGCTCTACTGCGCTCTGCTTCATATCAGTGGCAAAATTACCCGAGTGATTTGAGTGTTTGTGTCGATTATGATTATTTGGTTAAGCATAATGAGTATCAGCAAGACGATAACAACCATAAGTATTTATGAACCGAAGAAACCCAAACTTTACCCGATCCGACTCATGATTTAGGATACTCATATTTATTTCAGTCTCCGCATTGCAGCTTCGTTGAAGTGAGTGTGAGTCGGGTTGCGTGCGGGTTGAGTAGGTTTTTGTACTTATCTTGTTCGGATATACTCAGAGTCGCAAAAAAGCTATGCGTTGCAGATCACTGGTGCGTATGTATGTCCGACCATCACGGCTGATCTACGCAAACTATCCACCTTATGTGGATACAAGGAACAACCTCCGGAATGTTTTAGTTTGTGTAAGACCTCTAGGTGGCGCTGGGGTAGCTTTTTTCGAAAATTCTTATTTATGGACCGATTTGGCTCAAATTCAATTCAAATTCAAAGTATTTAAATAAACAGAAAGTCTTAATTTGAACCCTATAGATGGCGCTGGGATGGAGATACAGTGGCCCACAACGAAAGTCGGGCAGGTATTTCTTAGCACTTTCGCATTGGTTTCAAAAATTAAAATGTATGAAGAAAATCGCAATATATATTTTCTTCAAAACGTTATTTTTTGGTGAACAAAATTAAACACAAACATAATTAAAAAATTAGAACATAACGGTGAAACAAATTTAAATCGAAACAAACCTATAAAAACGAGCTCACATCGAAAGTTGGGCAAGTTAAGAAAAAATGCAAATCATGGTCCGTAAACCGTTATTCCTGCTTTAAACTGTTTAATACTGTTGGAGTAATTTCAGTCAAACGCAAAACTTAAATAAATAAACATTTCTCGAAAAGTGAATTAATCAACACTGGCAGAAAGACAGCTCGTGATAGATCATTATTTGAAAGCACAATCCGAGCGACAAATTTCACAAATCGTTTTAAAAAGTAAATCAACAGTGCACGATATAATCAAGCGTTATGTACAAGATAAGAGAATATGCAATAAAGAACGTACAGTAGCTAAAAATAAACTTAGCTCCAAAAATGAAAGGAATATTTTAAAAGACCCATTTTTATCTGCACCTTTAAAACTGCAGAGTTTTGAGAAAAAAAATTGATTAAATAGAAGAGTAGCACGAAAAAAGCCATGTATTAGCAAGAAAAATATAAAAGAACTCCTCAATTTCGTGCGTGAGCAAATGACCAAAGGCTTTTCATTCTGGAGCAAGGTTAATAGGTTAACAGAATAAATTTTGATATTTAGCACTTTTTAATTATAAACATTTATTAAAGGTTTTGGTTACCGATGAGAGTTAATTTAATTTATTTGGCTCAAAAGGAAGGCGGAAACCGAATGAAGAATTTTGCAATAAACATTTTAAACATACGGTTAAGTATGGTAGAGGATCAGTCATGGTTTGGAGCTGCGTCTGATGTCGTAAGGATTAATTTTATTGATAATTTAGTATAATGGACTAAAATATGTTCCTTGACATTCTCATGGCGCACGTAAAAGAAAGTGCGGATGAATAAGGAATTGCAGAAAATTTTTAGTTTTGCCAAGACAATGACCTGAAGCATACGACACTCTTGGTAAAGAATTGTGTACTTGATATTTGTCCAAATGTCATAAAAACAACCTCACAAAGCCCAGATTAAAATGTTATAGAACATCTATGGTGTGAACTTGAACCCTGAGTGCAGTATTAGAGATGGACAACTAAAGATGTATTAAAAAGTATCTTGAGTGAAGAATGGAATCAGATTAAAGCTGATGTTTGTAAAAATTTGGTTGCACCCATGCCAAAAAGACTGCAGGCAGTCATAAAAGAAAAAGGATTGGCAACAAAATATTAAATTCTTAGTTTTAGCATTGAATTCTCTATCTGCCCGATTTTCAATGTGAGCTCGTTTTTAAAGCTTTGGTTTGATTTAATTTTGTTTTACCGTTATGTTCTAATTTTTGAACTGTGTTTCGTTTAATTTTGCTCACCAATTAATAACATTTTGAAAAAAATATTTACTCCAAGTTTCTTCTAACATTTTCGTTTCTGAAACCAATGCGAAAGTGCTAAGGAATGCCTGCCCGACTTACGTCGTAAGCCACTGTATTTACGAAAATTTAATCTGTATAATATCGTTGGTGCGCCTGTTTGTGCTTGCATAACTTCTGAACGACTTGACCGATTGAGGTCATATTTGCACAATATATTTGTTTTGTCGAGACAGTGGTTCAAGCCTATAGGCCGGTAGGTGGCACTGTTATCAAGAAAACTAATATTTACACAACAGGACATAAAAACTTCACCCATATTTGTGAAGACAGGAAGGCGCAGAACAACGTTTGTTCTTCTAAGAAAATTTCTTCTGAGAAGATTTGGTCAAAAGTCGTAATATTGGAACTCGGAAATTCATGCAAATGCATGTATTTACTGGGCATCTTTAAATGAAAATGGTAAAGTTATCTTTACGAATCATGAAATTTCCTTTGAAATGGCATTCAATCGTTATTGATATTTTTGCATATTTTGCATATTTTACAAAAAATGCCTGGTTTTGCATATTTATTGCGCATATTATTTTGTGTATTTTACAGTAAATGCATGTGGTTTTTGCAAATTTTTGCTTTTTTTGGTTTGCAACCATTTAAATTTAGTGCGACATATTTTTGGAAAAGATGACTTATAATTATTACTTTTATGTTTATTTCATATTATTGTCGTTTTTGATAAATTAATTTTATATGTATAACAAATGAATTGGTTTTCTTTTTTTGTTAAATTACATGCAATATTTGGGTCTGTACGGAAATGCATCATGATGCGTAAACTGCTTTTGCAGCAGCATAAGCAAAATGTTCGAAAAAGGCCAATTATGCAGCACTGCAAACGTCAAACATTCTAAAATGTAATTTTTCTCTCAAGCGTCAATCATCATTCGCATAAAAAAATCACGCTTCAATTTGAACGCTTACAAAATGCCAGTTGTGCGCATACAACAAATCGTGATGCATTTCCGAGCGAACTCTTTATTTTTGAGCCGATAATAAAATATAAGAAAAATATTTTTAATTACATATCTTACCTGTTTTTATCGCATATTTTAGAGTTTTAAGTGCATGTTGTATGCGCAGGTTTTCGGTTTCTTAGAGCATGAGAAATATAGCCCTATTAATGACATTAAAGTCAACGGTATGGAGAATCTGTTTCCAAATTTGGTTGCATCAGCTGAAAGCAGTTTTTCTAAATTAAGGATTATTAAAAATTATTTTCGGAATTTGATAAAACAAGAGCGGTTAAACGGCTTAGCCACAATATCAATTTAATAATAAAAAATAAATAAACTGGCCATTTCAGCCCTTGGAAGGACTTTGACCTAGCTTCTATTGATCAATTGTGTTGTGCGTGCTATTAAATGTTGGAACACAAATGATCCAGAACTGAACCTACGAGTTTTTTGCCGACTCCGAACGACTTATGTTCTCAACAAACTTTACATGACAGTTTTTACTCTCTGGGTTTGCCACTCGCCTGCAGAGAGGTGGCAGCCGAACTGTAATATTCGGGGCTGTTGTGGAAACTGACACAGAATTGAAACAGAATCAGTTTTGAAAACGATATCGGTTTCAAGTAGTGTCATGAAACAGACTCGGTTTTGTTCTTTTCGAAGTAAGGCATAATCGATTTCGAAAATAAGCAAAACCAACAATTGAAACAGCTGTTTGCCGGTGGATAGCAAATCTTTATTTAGTGGAGTTATGTGTTCAGTTATTTAGTTTGCATTTACCCATATATGCCTTAATTTTCCATGCTGATTTGTTGACCAATACCAGCTAAATAAGGAAGCGTTTTTTATGGTGCTTGATTCAACAAGTGGCTTGTTTTTTTTTTGGTGAAGCCCTTAGCCAGTTCCGGCAGCAGCTCAATGAAATCAAATACAATTGCAATTTGGGCTGCGTTCTTATGTTTTCCACCAATAAAAAATGCAAATAAATAATGAACTAAACAAAAATAATTAAAACCGTTTACTTTTTAAAATTTTTCTAGCTTTATGCTTTTCAGAAGCTAGCACAAAAACTTCTTATCAGCAATTCTGACAAATGTTATCAGCTGCTCGTTTTAAAACCGACAGCTAAATCGATAAATTGGTTTCTGTGACACCTAATAACGACAAAAAACCAATTTCGATAGTTAAACCCGTTTCTAAATCGATAATCGGTTTCGGTGACACCAAAATGAAATCTGTGTCGATTTCAAAACCGATTCTGACAATTGTCGGTTTTCACAACACCCCTGATTAATTCAATTAAAAAACCATTCTGTCTCCTGCTGGGGTTTGAACCGCGGTTCTTTAGCTTACGGGCCACGCACTCTACCAGTAAGCTACGGCCAGCATTTCAATATCGATTTAATATAACAAGCAAATTCAATTCAATACGATGAAATCGTAGAACAATTTGCCTCTTTCAAAGCACGAAAAGGTGCCTTTTACTGAATAGGCTCAAATATCGAAACATTAAAAACGGAACATATTCATATTATTTACCAAATATAACACAAACAATCTGAATATGGTCAAATACATCGAAAATATTCCATGAAACCAAAACTTTTTGTATGATTACATAAAAGTAGTCCTCAAGACGTGCATTTTATGTGAACAAACTTTTCTTCTAAATTTTGTTGTTTTGAAGGTTATATCTTCTTATGTGATCTTGAACGTTACATTTTTTGGAAGTGAATTTCGAGGTAGTCTGCATTTTTAAAAAAATTACCGAAGAAGCCAATGAAAAACCCTAAATGAAAGAACTTTATTAAGGAAGAGGGCTCAAATAAACGACTTAAATAGAAATAATGAAAAAAATGTATTCTTACACTTCTAGGAGCCAAAATGTGTGGTCTTTAAGGCGGACTCACTGACCACCTTCAGCAAGTTTTTTGTGACAACTTTCTTGCTCTCTCTGTGAGAATGTGCGCAGGTCGATTCACTGACATGTACAACTTTCAGTAAGTTTTCTGTTTTTCTTTGTCATATTCAATATTGCCAGACGCAATGCTTCTTTATTTTGAAGCTTCAAAAAATAAAAAAAGAAGCCAACTTCAACTCAAGAAACTCCATTCTGGCAACACCACTCAAAAAGACTCTGCAAGAAAATTGAAATTAAGTTAATCGAGTCAAAGAGAGTGCAGTAAGTTTTTGTTAATCTCTCATTGAGAGTGGAGAGAGATAGAGCACAAAAAATTTTCAAAACTTAATATAAAAAGCTTGCAAAACTTCTGAAGGTGGTCAGTGAATCCCGCTTCAACGTAACACAATTTTTGGAAGTGAGTTTTAAAAAAATTACCAAAGTTGACAAACAAAAAATCTGAATTACGGCAGGCCGGTGGTCTAGTATTTTTATGAAATCGATTTTTTGGAGAGTTAACTGTTAAACTTTTTGTAAGGATACTGACGTTATTTCCGCTTCTACAGACGTTTTAGTAGGTATCGAGCCAAAGTGTTTCGTCTACATTCATTCTCTTTATACTCATTTATCTCGAAACTACTTTTTCCACTGGTGTAGCAAAAAGAAAAACTATTCAGCCGAATCATCTGAAATTTTAATATGCTTTTCACAACATCTGGTGCTAGAATCAAAGTTTTTTTTAAAATACATCGTACATTTTACACTTAACCTTTAGGTGGGGACGTGAACTTTTTTGCACTACCAGTGACGTGGGGTCTCACAGGCTCCTTCATTGTTTGATTATTATTCAGTAAACACTAATCAATCCTTTAAAAAAACTACAAACGTTGGCCTATAGAAGAAAAATTAAAAGAATAAATGTTATAACAATAGACTTTTTTATTTTCAAATTTTAATCAAAAAAACACATTTAAGGAACTTTGCAGTCTTCATGTGTGTTGCGCACGAGATGCTTGAATCCGACGTAGCAATCGGCGCAGTAGGCGAACGTGGTGGAGATCGGCTTACAGGCATTTTGACGAGTCTTTTTTTTTACTAGTCTCTGGTTTATTCTCTGGGTTGGTTGAGGGCTTAACTTCATCAAATTATTATGCCGACGAGCTTAAGTGCCATTAAATAATAAAATTGTTGCGCACGAAAGGCTTCAAATAAACTCGAATCCGTTGATGATAGGAATAGGTTTATTCTCTGTAAAATATGTAATAATCTATATATATAAAAGAGAGTGGCGTTAGTTACTGCGCTTATAAGTCAAGAACGGCTGGACTGATTTCAATGATTCATACCAATTCGAACTGGTCTCCAAGCAAGAATACCTAAAAAATTCCCGAAAAATCCCCGAAAAAATATGAAGAAAATTCATTTCCCCATACATTTTGTATGGAGATACTTTACGACGCATTCTGGATGATCGATGACTTTTTTTTGTAGCAATTTTTTCTTTGCCACACATTAAAAACGAACATAATTTTAAATGCTGGAATAATCTACAATTTCAGAACAAAACTAATTTTCACAAACTGAAAATTATTTCAAACAACAAAAGTTTATATTTTAAAAATTTAATTGAAAACAAGCAAGTACTAAACTCAACAATGTGTTTCTCGAAAATCGCGACTCGGGAGGGGCCTGTGAGACTTCATGTCACCACTTAAAGGTTAATAACAGGTAAAAACAATCTGTTTTTAGAAATTAAATTTCAAAAGCGCGTCATTGTATCAATTTTCAATATTTTGTTTTTTTCTAGTTCCAGCCATAGCTGCACTCTTTATGATTCATATTCAGAGGCGTTATGGAAACCGACAATTGCCAAAATCGGTTTTGAAATTGACCCATACCTAATTTTGGTGTCATAGCCGATTATCGATTCAGAAACTGGTTTTATTTTCGAAATTGGTTTTGTGTTTCTTAATCGATAATCGGTTTCTATGACACCAAAATGAAATCTGTGTCAATTTCAAAACCGATTCTGACAATTATCGGTTTCCATAAAACCCCTGAGTATTCTTGGTTTTAATTTTTCAGATAAAAGAGTCAAAATCTACAACATCGCCCAGGCCCCTTTTCTTTGAGTCTCATTGAGCGTCATTTTGAACATAATCAACAATATTTTAAATTAACATTTTTTTTTATGATGGATGAGTATATTGTCGTCGCTGCGCCTACAAAAATGGTTATGTGATTTTTAGCAAATTTTTTTTGCATATTTTATTAAAACTATCTATCGCCCATATTTCTGCATATGTCGTTTTTTCGTTTTTTTTGGTTTAGAAGTAATCAAAACAACTATGTGCTTGCAGTAGTAGAAATGCTATGAAAAAATCAGTGTTTTTGCTCTATTGAAAATTTACTGAAAAAATACATAATCATTTTTGTAGGCGCAGTGATGATATATAACTTAAAAGTTTAAAAAAAATCCTAAAAAATACCTTAAATTTTCGAGCGCTAGACCACCAGCCGGCCGTCTTAAAGAACTATATCGAATAAGAGGGATCAAATAAATGAATCAAATGGGAATAATAAAAACAAAAAAATGTCTTGCACATCAAGGAGCCTAAATGTGTGATATTTTATGTTACTCTTTGTTCCTTTTTGTTCCCATCTGAACTTTTTGCTATTTCGATTAAAATTAAATGAGGGTATTACAATTTTTGGGGCGCATGATCGAACTCTAACTCGAACGGGGGCGCTTAAAGCTCTTGGACAGGCGCTGATCCCAGTGTGGCATTTATATCGTATTCCGATAGTGTAACGCCATTCTAGGGTAAGGTGATTTCAAGTCTCATAACATGAAAAAGTTGATTTTTTTTTATACATTTCAGTACAAAAAAATTCACTCCTTTAAGTGTACAAAACGCAAAATTTTTTGGTATTTTTTTTCTGCCGGCGTTTAAAATTATGAAACACTTTTAGTGCATAAAAAACTATCTTTCTTGCGTGTAAAATACACCAAAATTAAAATTATTCGTTAATAAAGCATACACTCGGAGAAAAATACGCTTACCTGGGGCCCTATTATCTGAGAGTGAGTTTTAAAATGTACGCTTTTTCTGACTAAACTCATCAATTGAAGACCAGTGAGTTCGTTTGACAGCCTGTGTACACTTTAAAACTCATAGTTACAGAATAATGCCACATTGTATTAACCTGGTCCACGTTTCTTTCACCTGACGGACTAGCTCTTCCTCTGGCTTCCACTGTGGCCAGAAAGGGTGTTGTTTTGGTCTTAATTCTGTTTCTCGTGATGTGATTGTTAAAAAATTCCAAAATTTGCATACAGGTAATTGAGGACAAAATATTTAAACCTGCCATTTGGTTAAATAAACCTGATTCAATTCGATTTCACCACAAATACTGGTTAAAATTTGGTTAAGATAACGACATTTGTCAGTTTCATTAAACCACAAAAACAGGTTTAATCGACCTGAATGGCACATGGTTATCTTAACCTGACGTTTAATGTTGGCAAATTTTAATCTTAAATTTAGTTAAAATTTGTTTAAATTAACCATATTTTTTCCGGGTGTAGTCCATTAAAGTGTATAAATTAAAACTGTAGTAAAATATGGGGGAAATAAACATACTCCTTCTAGTACATAATATGCAGAAAAAGTTTGTTTTTTTATCGCAATTATCCTCATGCGATGACACACAGCAGACACAAATTTATGCATTTCAATTATATCTCTTTCAAGGACCCTATCCGAAACTACTTCAATTTTGTTTCAGTCACCCACAGAACGAATAAAATATTTGGTTACAATTTAAAAGAAAAATATTACTTTTATGCAGGTATATTTTATAAGCTTTCGTCGTTATCCGATTTGTCATCAAAAGGAACAATATTTGTGCTTTCGATTTAAAATCAAGCAAACTTTCGATTTAAGAACAGATTATGTGTAAATTCAGCTTAACCATAATTTAGTTAGTACTAACTTGTTACATGTTTCCGGATATACATACATATTTTTTTTTACTTTTTGTTTTTGATTTTTGCCATCACATGCATTTTTAATTTATCCTCTATTTTTCCCTACTTTTCCTCTTTCTTTTTCTTTCTTTCATTCTTGCTCCATAGGAAAATCTGCCCAAATTCGATCAACATTTTAGCTTGTTTTAAGGCAACACAAGAAACAACAAACTCAACATGTAGTTGCACAAAAAACTACGATAAAAATAAAAGAATTGTTAGTTATTAAATGAGAGGGGAAAAACACTTCCTTCGCCACCACGATAGAAAGGATAACAACAGCACGCAAAAGCGCGCCGAGATTTAAGCATAGAACTATTTAAGAAGAAAATTTTTAAGTGTTTTTGTTTCTCTCTGAATCAAATACTGCATCGTGACCATGAGACTGACTAAGATTACTTTCCGAAAAAAACATAAATAATAAACAAACGATTTCAAATCATTCGCTTGCTGAACTATTAGAAAATGTTTATAAAGTATAACAAAAAAAAAAAAAAAAATTTCACTTATAACGGAATGTAATTGCTGAATTAAATTTAAATTTAAAATTTATGCAAAACTTTAAAATGTATGTATGAAATGTTTGTTAAATAAGAAAAAGAAGAAAAAGCTGAAAAAGAAGGAGTAAAAAAAGATGATTATGGAATTTTTTAAAATTATATTATATATATATACCTAACTACTTATATATTTATTGAAAATTTATGCCAGAAACAATGTTTAAACCAACAATAACAATTATGTAAATTTGTGCTAGCAACTTATATATACAAACATATATATATATACATATATATTGAAGTAACGTATTAGTTTTTCTTCCTAACAAACGCTATATAACGCTTTGATGCTGAATTAACTGGCAATGTCTGTAATATTAAAAAAAAAAATCTATAAATGACGAAAAAATTGCAAAAATTTTTGAAAATATTAACTAAATCTTAAACAAAAAAGAAAATCACGTAAGCAACAATATAAAGTTGAGCGAAAGAGCACATTTTGAGTAAAGTGCTTTTTTATTGTAAACTAAATTAGTTTAAATATACAAGAACCAAATTTTATTTATGTTATTTAACGTTGTATATGTAATTTTAAGCATGTATTTGTATTTGAATTTAAAAACAAAAACATTACGTAGTTTGCTACAAACGTATGTACAGCTACATCTAGCCTCTAATCTCCTTCTATCCCGCTACACCCTTCGGCGTTAAGCAGCTTTAAGATTTTTGTGGAAACATGTTGTACGTATTTGTCCCAAAATTTTGAACAAACAAACATTTTTAACCCTTAAGAAAAAGAAAAACACAAAAAAAATTTTGTAGACAATTTAGCTTTATTTTCTTGCAGTTTACTTTAAAATTTTTAATAATGGTTTTTTCTTCAGAGCAAATTCAATTGCTTGATTATTGCTAAAAATTTTTTTTCAATTTGTATATATTTATACATATATACTAACTTATTATACAACAGCATCATCTATCTATCTATCTTATTAAAATTTAGCAAAAATAAATTATATTATAATACAATTTATATTATTATTATTATAATATCAAATAAAACTAGCATTAAACATAATTAAATTAACAAAATGCTGTAGCAAAAACAACAAAACAAATAATGCAGTTTTGAACCTAGAAACTTTTGTTTTTTAATATACACTAATTTTAATATGTTGAAAATTATTAGCAACGCTTGCGTTCACTTTTATTTTTGAAACTTCTTTGTATTGCGCATGCGTAACATATGATAAATATACACTCAAACACACTCTCACATATATACCAACACAAATTTGTAGAACATAAATTATACAATTTTAAATATAATAAGAACTAAAATATATATTTATATATATATATATATATATGAATAAATAAATTGTACCGCGTAGTTTTTACATACCTTTGAACGATCCTCTTATTTGTAAAGATCTTGTTGCAAACATATTTGTAACCTTGAAAAAATCAAATCCATTTAAATTATTCAGCTATTTTTGTTCGTATTGGTCTTAAATTTCGTTTATTTAAATGCAAGTTCCACATTTATTTAATCAACTTTTTGTACCCCCCCCCCCCAACTTCTCCCCAATGAACCATTGAGTATCTTTTTTCTCAATTCATTTCTGTGAAGCTTTTTGGATAGAAAACCTTGTTTTTGGCAATCGGCAAGTGAGTAATGTTTAAGCCATTTGATAAAAAAGTTTAATTTTCAACATTAAACATTAAACAAAAAACATTAACCCGCCAAATCTTCGCTCGTGGTTCAGTGGGTAGCTCCATTTTAATTTGACCATAATAATCATCGAGGTAGTTCCCTCAACTTTCGTACCAACACATTTACAATTTCTTTTTATTGAATAAAAATGTAAGGATATAACTACGATGATGTTTTAAAATTTTTGTAAATTATTGCTTTATTTGATAAGCGGATTGTTTTCTATTTTTATTATTTTCTACGTCTAAGCATATTGTTTTCATGTACAGTTTATTATCACATATTTTGTCTTTCTTAAAAAAACTTATTGTAATTATTTTTTCACTTATTTCGTAATGTTTAAATTTAAATTAAAAAATTTGCTGCATAAAAGTTTTGCAAGTATAAATAAATATTTTTCGGGCAATACTCCGGTAGAGAGAAGAGAGCACAATTATTCTACATCAGAGAACAATTTTGAATGTCAACCAACGTCTCTATAACTTGGTAAAATAGAAAAACAAATTGAAGTTACAACTACAATATATAAATCTTGGCTATTACTGTTGAACAATTACATAGCAAACCTATTTAAAGTTAATGATGCAAATAAATTATTTATAACAAACAAGTAATAAGTAGTTCAAGCAATAGACACGAATTCTATAGTAATTAAAACGACATTTAACAAAATTCAAGTTAGAATTTCATCTAGAGTACTGAAAAGTTCATAATAAATAATAGTAATAATAACAATAATAATAAATGCATAAACAAAAAGAACAATAAAGGACATTATTTTATTTAAAATAATATTTCATTAAAACGTCATGATTTGTGTTTTGATCATAACTTTTGGAATAAAATAGCCGAGTGAAATTAAAATTGGAGACATGAACATAAAGCTTCTCCGGAAAAGGTCAACCATAGGTAAAAACTTCAGTTTTAAAATTGGTATACCGTACTGGCCAGATAAAAGTGAACAGTACGAAAATTCAGAGTAAATTCCATAAACAAGGTTTAACGCAATTTTTTCTTATTTAGAAGTGCATAAAACTTTGATAATTTTATTTTAAGCTATTTTTTTAATATTGTGGCCTTGATTTTCAATCAATAAATAAAGTATGTATTAAGGGTGACCTAGCAATAGGGAGATTTTTGCAAAGAAATTTTCTTAGGACTGATGGCTGGAAAATCTTTCCTTTTGATTTAAAAACAATAAATATATCAAATTGTAAGTAATCGGAAACTATTTTCCCGACCATCAAAGCGAATAAAATCAAAAAATGCGGAATTTAAAAAAACAACTTAACGGGTGACTCTGGCATAGTCTTAAGCTATTTTGTGCAAAAAATTACATAAACCAAAATTCGAATTAAAAAGTTATAGCTGTTGAAACTCAAAGTTCCTGTTTTTGGCACACAAAAAAAAAAAATCATAAAAAATCGATAAAATTATTCTTCGCATTCAAAATGACTTCAATAATTTTAAAAAATATTTTAGGCATTCCTTAAAAAAATTTAATTCCAGGACTGCCATTATATTAGACCTTGGTTTTAGGGTAAAAAATATTAAAAAAAAATCTAAAAATCAACAAATTTAATTTTTCACCATGCCGTTGGTGTCGTAAGCGCTGCTCGATTAAAAACACTTCCTTATGGAATAAAATATTTAATTAAGTTATATTGAATAGATTTATTTTGCAACATTGAACCAATACAAAATTTAATAAAGCAAATTTTTCCGATTTTTTTTTCTTAAACTTTTTTAACTTTAATATGGCGGTGTGATCTGATTTGGTCATCCTTGGTTTCTGATTCGATTTTGGATATGTTGTGCTTGTTGGAATGGTGAAAAAAGTTAATTCACATATTGCGTACAAATTAAAATTGTTAATTTTTGGGATATTTTTAATATTTTTTATCCTTAAACCAGGGTCTTATTTTTTAAATTATTGAAGTAATTTTGAATGCGAAGAATAGTTTTATCGATTTTTTTATGATTTTTTTTGTGTTGTGTGTGCCAAAACCAGGAACTTTGAGCATTTTTGAAAAAAAAATCAAGTTTCAACAGCTATAACTCCATCCGAATTTTGGTTTTTGTAATTTTTTTCACCCGCTAAGTCGTATTTTTAAATTCCGAATATTTGGATTTTTGAGGATTTTTTTCGTAAAAATACCATAACTCGAAATTTACAAAATGTTACACTTCTAGTTAAAAATTTCATAACGACCAATTTATTCAACGTAATCACATAATTTTTTGGTATTTGTTTAAATGCTGTTTAAGAAAACATTTTTACAGCATTTTATTGCAATGTTTTCAAAAATGAATTTTTAAGATTTTTTTTTCTACAACAAGAAAAAAAATAACATTTTTTCAAAAACTATATCACAACTCTAGCAATTTTTATCCGATTGTTATGCTTTACATCTCATTTTTAGGGACATTTAAATAACAAACGCAAAGTGCATACCAATCCTAGGCACAAAATAAGGTTTTATGTGCAAACAATTGAGAAATATGTAAAAAGTAAAAAAGATGTACTTATATTTCTAGATTTTAAATTTAGATCGCTTTGATGGCCGGGTAAATAGTTTCCGATTACTTACAATTTGATATTTTTATTGTTTTTACATCAAAAGGAATGATTTTTTAGCCATCCATCTTAAGAAAAGTAATTTAGAAAAATAAGGTCACCCTTAGTATGCATACAAATTCAAAATTAAAAACCAAAACTTAAATAAAAGTACAAAAGAAAAATTACATGTCAAAAATGTTTAAAGAAAAGAATTAAATAATAATAATAATACTTCAAAAATTTAACAAATAAAATATAAAAAATATAAAATCAATATTTTGTACTGCCTTCTCTCTCTAGATTTACTGCATTATTCTGTATCACGAAGAAGCACACCAACGATGAGAAAGGCGAGAAGTAATACAATTTTGTATGGAATAAAGTTTTGCTTCTCGTGTCTTTTTCTTCTTTGGTGTGCTTCTTCGTGATGCAGAATAATGCACTTAATTACGGCCTCTATTCATCTTGGCATTGGCGATATCAAATTTTTGCGATATTCTAAAGAAATTTAATTTTTCCAAGAATCTGAGATGGCAGATTTACTGCTTTATTCTGTATAACGAAAATGCACACCAACGACAAGCAAGACACGAGAAGCAATAGATTTTCGTATAGAAAAAGTATTGCTTCTCGTGTCTTGCTTGTCGTTGGTGTGCTGCTTCGTGATACAGAATAATGCAGTTAAATTCTTCTTTTGCTCTGGAATTTTTCTTGGAGATTTTCAGCTTTAGAAGTGATCAGCAGTTTTCTATTGGGTATAAATATGGGCTATTTACAGGCCAGCTTAGGGTTTTTTACTTCACTTCCCATACAAAATCCTTCACCTATTAAAAAAATATAAACGTACTTTTATTTTTTTCTTTTTGTTGTTTTACTAAAACATAAATCACCTTTAAACAAAAGTAGCGTGCTTATCTAGCTCGATGACAGGACGCAGAATCATCCTGGAAAATTGGGTCAACTATGGCCTGAAAAAGGCTATCAATTGAGAAAATAAGGTGGTTACCAATTATTTTCATGTAACTATTAGAGTTCATGGAACCATTGCAGAAAGCTAATGCCGTGGTTATGCTAGCCAAACATGATTGCCGAACATTTTTTGTTGTTATTGTTTCACGTATAAAATGAAGAAATGAACTTTTTCTCATATTCATTTTCTCGCTCTCGGACCGAACATTTTGATTGCTGATTAAAACGCCAAACATGCCGAACTTTCCAGTGTTGGCTGTAGTCATTTTGTATAATAGCATCAAAAAGTAGGTAAAAGTATTAAAAAGTGAAGTTGATTGTGTCTTCAAGTAACCCTTAACATAAACAGCTAGCTAGCATGTCAGATATATGCAAACCATTTTGTTTAAGATATTATAATAAAAATTCAGAGTAAGTAATATCAGTTCGTATATTTTAATTCGTTAATTTTAAGTACAAAAATGCAAATTAGGGTTGTGCTTTTTTGTGTTTTGACATACTATTACATATAATGCAACTGTGCCACCAATCATAGCATAACCACCAAACAAACATTTCAGCGAAGAGAACAAATTAACAAAAATGAACACCGAACATGTTTGGCTAGCATAACCACGGCATTATAGATATATACTCGTTGTTGCTGGTTGATAAATTCTCGTTGTCGGCTTAAAAAAAAACCGATCACTCTTAAACACCGGCCATTTTTGGCCACCCCTAATTTACAAGACATTCCTAATATATAACTGTGTATATACAAGTATTAAACAACAATTTGTGCAGTTTAATTTTCATTTATCTCTATTAGAATAATAAGCCTTTTTTATTAATTTATATCTATCTATATTCATATGTTTTTTAAAGTAATATTCATAGTGGAAGAAATCGATTTACCTTATAATGTATTAACGTAATATAAGTAATATAATTTAAAACATGAATAAAAATATATTATTCTTTCATTAATATAAGATATGTATATAGGTATGTATATATTTTGAATTCTTAGGTAATCGGTGTTAAGGAGTAAATTCCAGTGTCTCGTCGGTGCAGACAAACAAAATTTTTTTCCAAGTCTTTCAAAAATAGTTTGGCTGAAAATCATGCACGATCTTCATTAAAGGTGCATTATACATACATCCAATGAATATCCTATGTACAACTTTTCATAGTACTTTAATAACTTTAATGAAAACATGTTGTGTAACATTCATCCGTTAAGTCCAAGTTAAGTCCAAGTAGTAAATCGTGGGCTGCATAAGCCATAGAAGACTACGGAAGAGTTGATGTTACGATACAGCTGTGTAATCTACTTAGTGGTCTGTTCTGTAAAGAACTTCTTGCTGCTACACTTTGTTGCTTCATGAACTTATTTGACATAAAGCTCAAATATAAAAAAAAAATTTCCTCCCCTTTCATTCACTTAATCATGAGTTAGGAACTTGACAGTTGTGCTCTCAACATTTCAAAAGCTTCTTGTAAAACACATGTATAGATGCGATGCTATGCCGTAATCACAATAATGTTAAGTAACATTTGCTCATTATTAGCTCAAAGCTCAATTTAGTCAAAAATCCAAAAATTGTTGTTGCGTTATTAGTAGTTATTAAGTAGTAGAAAATATAACATTCTCATATAACAATTAAAAGTCTATTCTGATATCATATCATAGCCTCAGATAAATGCAGCCTTATTTGAGGCAACATTATTTGTACAAGCTACTCGTAGTAATTTTTCTGTGATAAGATTAGAAGTCACCTTAAGAAATATGTTGTTATTATTTGAGCGCAAATTTCAAGTTTATTTCATTTAGTTTCAACTTGAATTTACAATAAAACAGCTAAACAATTTTTAAATAGAGGCATTAAGATATAACACAGGTTTCTGCACACGAAACTTGTCTCTCAGGATGTTATTTAAAGTGATTGTGCGTATTCATACCTTTTAACCTTTTGGTTGCATACACAAAAGAGTAACTCATTCTTCACAATAGAACTTATTTTTACTGGTTGGTGTTTTTTTGGGCAATGTTCAAGGCGAATGCAATGTTTGTTCGCCCGACTCTGGCCTAGCCTGTGTGTCGGATAATAAATTTCAAGTCTGTGTTGGAGATATTCCAACAGGTACTATCAATACTTGTCCCAGCGGAATGGTGTGCTCCTCAGTTGGCAGCCGTATTTGTCAGGAGCTTGGACCCAATACGATTAAAGCTTGTCAGGAGTGCAACAAATGCGATGCAACAAACACCTTTGCCTGCACAGGCCCCGATACTTACGTGTTATGCTTGGGCACTACAACACCTTCACAGTCAGCGGGATCCTGTCAAACGAACTATGTGTGCAACAGAAGTAATCGGTATATATGTGAAAATTCTGCGGCTGGTGTAAGTGTTAATTTGTAAGTTCTTCGAAACAATACATAGATAACTGTATTTATATTGCATAATAGAGTGTAGCCACCTGTTTTAATGTGGAAACTTCAACCACACCATCACCTGTTCAGGATCCTGTGGGTTTCTGCAGAGCTAAAAAACAGAACGGACGCTTTCCCGTAGGATTAGATACCGAATCCACTTGCAGACAGTATTTATTTCCATTATTTTTCCTTACTAAATACTTACGTATTTTTAAATTTTCACAGCTACGTCTACTGCTTTTTAAACGGAGGAGTATGGAGTGGTCAGCTCTATAAATGTGCTGCAAGTACTTATTTCAATAGTTCCACCAGATTGTGTGATTCTAATGTTCCTGCAGGTTGTGTTTAAATTTTTGACTCCTGAATATGGAATGATTTGATTAAAATGCAATTTATTTAATATAAATAAAAAGAAGTGTAGTGCTTCAATGTTTATACAAGACAATAAGGGTTCAAGAAATTTGAACTTTTTTAAAACTAAAACTGAGAAACCAGTTTTAATAGAAACTAGTGATTGCCCCCCAAAATTTTTTTTTTGGATAGAAGCTAAACAGATCTCATGATTAGTAGAGGAGCTAGGGATAACAAAATTTGGAAAAATAAATTTATTATTAATTTTTTCAGATTACAACTGGAATTTATTATAGCCCTACTATTTACTCACGATATTAAAAAAAAATGTCCCCTCCTAATCTCAATTCCTTTCTTATTCATTCTATCTATTCCTCCTCTTATCCCCACCCAGCCCCTTTTTAGGGCCAAATCAAGGTGTCATGCGACCAGTGCCGAGGGTTAACAAGGTTGGAGGTCTATCATATAAAGTCCAGCCCTAAACGGAACGTATAGGATACCTGGTACAAATAAGCCTTAACTGCACACAGGGACCTCTGTGGGGGCCGACCGTAAATTGACGAGTGTGGAAACTACATGGTTATTCAAAATAAAAAACAAAAACCTAGTGAGCCCGGTACTCCTAAGGAACCTGAAGAGAGCCCTACTCCCGTCACCGCGAAATTGGTGGTTCAAGCGATGGTCCGAGCACTTCGGCAAAAGCCAAGGCCAGAACTAGTTCAGGCAGTAGCTCCAGGCTTACTCGGTAAAAGCAAACGGGCTCGCCCTTCAAAACAGGTCTGGTAAGATAGATGTGCCAAAGCGAAAATGCTGAAGAGCTAGTTAGAGAAAGCGGGGTCTCCTCAAATGGCAAAATCTGCTATCGCAAACAAAAGACAGAGATCGACGGAGGAGATACCTGCTGCTAAAATGCCAAAGAAATTAATTAAAAACACTGAAGCCAGGTCATACACCGATGTGGCCAAAAGGCAAGACAGTGTGCTGGGTGTCATTGACACACAGAGGGCGGATGGGGCACTTCCCCGGGACAAATAAAGGTGGGTAGAAGCCGCATTAGTCCGCACCTTCTTCCAGGCCCTGGAAGAGAACCCTAGTCTTCCGCTCGGGGTCATGATGCTGGGTGGCACAACTTGGGCCAAGTAAAACTGATTGCCTGATCGGCGAATCTCTTAGTCCACCTGAAAAATAGTGGATTCGACGTATAATACCCCCAACTAACATTCATAAGAAGAACTGGGGATTATATAAAAGGGATTTGACAAAACATTTGCTATCGGTCCGATTGACAAAGCTAAATCGGCAGCTGATCCAGTTGATCTAATCGATGTACTAACCAAAGCAATGCAATGCTCTTTTGCTTCCTCATGTCCTAAAAGAACAACAAGGGGGAAGCTAAAATCAATGTGGTGGTCCTCAGTGCTGGATAGACTGAGGACAGAATGCAGAAGGCTCTTTAACGCAGCTCCTGAGAGCTAAGCTTGATTGGGCAGCCTACAAGGTAGCTCTCAAAAATTTCAAAACTGAAAAAAAATTGAAGAAATTTCGGGGGCTTCTAGGCTACGCAAGGTTCTTGCTAGCACACTATGCACACCCAGTTATCTCAAAAGGTCGGGTGGCACATGGACAATGTCTAGTGATGAGTCTCACAACCTCCGATTAGATACGCAGTTCCCTGGTAGTAGCGCGCCTATTGGTGCACAACTGCCTAACCCATACTGTTTTGAGCAGGACACCGAAGGCATAGTCGCCGATAGGCAGTAAACAGCTTCAAGCCCTATCACCAGGGCCTGACGGTTTTTACCCTGTAGAAATGCAAGAAGCTGCGAAATATATCTTACCTAAAGCAGGGAAGACATCACCTACCACTCCTGAAGATTTAGGGCCTATAGGTCTAAAGTCATTCTTCTTGAAGACGTTAGAGCGAAGGAAGGTCCGTTGAAACGGCTTTACACTCACTAGTCGGGACCATTGAAAGATCCTTCCTGCATAATGAATTCTCTTAAGCTGTTTTCCTAGACATAAAGAGAGCATTTAATAATGTAACGCCATAATCTATACGAATTGTAATAATATCATGAATGATATTAGCTCATAGTTCATCTCATAGATGAGCTATGAGCTACTCAACTGCCGAGTAATCTTATAAGACCTAGGTGCGTATAGCGCTGTAAGATATGTGACAAGAGGTACGCTACAAGGCGTTCTCCACTTTTCTGGAATCTGGTAGTGAACAACGTATAGCTGTCTCTAGAGAGGGAAGGCTGTGTAGTGGAAGCCTGCGCCGATGTCCTAGCAATCCCAGTCAGAGGCGAATTTCCCACTACCCCCTGCACACTTCATCCTACACCAATCATGCTAATTGGGACTGCACTGTCGTTTTAGGAAAGGACATATATTTCGCAAAATATCTAGGACTCATTCTTAACGGGAAGCTTAGCTGAAAACCTAATATTTCTGAGCGTACGAAGAAAGCGACAGTAGCACTGTACTCTTGCAAATAAGCTATAGGGAGAAGATGGGGATTTTCCCCCAATATCGTTCACTGGCTATATACAGGGGTCATTAGACCTATACTTCTATACGGAGCAACGATATCATGGTAGCCTTGGACAATGTCATATATTTGAACCAGCTCCAAAAGTCCAAAGAATGACATCTATTTGCATCAGCGGTGCTCTGAGAACAACACTGACTGCGACTTTAGAGATCATATTTCACTTTTTACTGCTGATTTGGTTGCCCGGCAAACAGCAGCCTGCTCGGCGATCAGACAGAGGGAGGGAGTATGGAAAAACCTGGGAACAGGACACGCATCCATACTCTTTAAATTCAACTTCATTCCACCAAGGACTGATTACTGCAAACCACTGCTTTCCTTTGATGGAAACTACGGCACGCTTATTCCACCTAACAGATACGGGAATAAAGGTGCGTCATGGAAACCAGGGTGTCTGCACTTCTTTACAGATGGGTCCAATTAAATGACAAGGTCGGGTATGGGGTCTACTCAAAAGAATTAGCGATATCCTTGGCTTGCAGGCTGCCTGATTACTGTAGTGTTTTCTAAGCCGAAATGATGGCAATTAAGGAAGTTGCAACATGGCTCTCAGAGAATGTCATCTCTAAACGGGAAATATACATTTTATCGGACAGCCAAGCAGCGATTAAATCAATGGAGAAAGTATCCATCAACTCTAAAGTATCCATCAACTCAACAGAATGCCGTGCTGCGTTAGGCGAAATGACAAACTTTTTTAACATTAGCTTAATATGGGTACCTGGGCATAAGGGAACACGAGGATATGAAAAAGCAGACGACCTTTCTAGGAAAAGTACATCGGTGACTTCAATGGTTCTAAACTCACCGAGCATCCCGATGGCAAATGTCAAACTGCTTCTCAAAGAGTACACCACATCTAAAGCCAATACATGATAGTCTGAACTCACAACTCTGGCCGACTCAACACCTAAAGCGATCGAGAGCCCTACTCTCGTTGGGAATATTAGAGGTAGCCACGCTAGTGTCTGTTATCATCGCAAATGACTTCTGCAGAAGCTGCAGGGATGAGGAGGAGGAAGAAACCATCTCCCACGCGCTTCCTAGAAGAAGACATAAATATCTGGGGTCGTTATTCTTCTGTCAAGGACAAGCGTCAAATATCTTATAAGCTTTACCAACAGCTCAATAAGTTTCCACTTGGACTGAAGGCCAAGTGTGCAGCGATATCACAATGGACCTTATTGGTCTAAGAGAGCCGAGGTACCTGCGGCTTGGTTTAAGCGGCTGCCGTCTCAATTTAATTTAGCCTAACATAAAAATATTGGAAAGATTTCTAAATAAGTTTTTTAAGTAAAAAGTTACAAAAAAGTTTTCCATTTTAACTTCCTTGAGTTTCCTTGAGTTTTCTTTTTTAATTTTAAGTGTTTGGAAACTAAGTAGCTCATACACGTATTTGCTTTTTGATCATCTTTGAGTTTTCTATTATAGTTTCTCATTCTTAATAAAAAAGGAGGTTTCAGTGTACATTTCCATGCTTATGTAGAACTCACTGACTGTCTTCGGGAAGTTTATTTAGAACATTAAAATAATGTTAATCAAGTCAAGGAGAGTGCAGCTTGCTACTCTCTCTCTTTGAGTGTGGAGAGATATTGAGAGCAATAACTCCATGTAAAATAACTAGCTGAACAATATGAAAGAAAACATACAAACAAACAAGTCATAACAACAAAAAATTGTTTTTATACAAACTTTCCATATTTTACTTTACAAAAACTAACAATAAAATAAGTTGTAACAACATTGTTAACATGTTAAAACTTACCCCATATTTTTGTTACAACATGCCTCATTTGATGAATGTCAATAATTTTATTTAAAATTAAATTTTAGTTAGTAAAAATATAAGAATATAAATTTAAAAATTATTATAATATTAAAAAAATGAATAAAATAACTTACCTTTTTAAATTTACCAATATACGTATTGGTACCATATATTTATGGTATGACCTGCGGTTAAAAAAATTTTATTTAGATTTTTTTTTTCATATATGTCTTCTAAAATCCTTAAAAAATAATGCCTTAAAAAGATTTTTTAAGACTGGAATAATTTTTGGAGTTACAGAGCTATATATGTATAATACACTCGCGCCGAAGTGCAGTAATAAAACTTTAAATGCGTTTTTCTCGAGAACCAGAAGTCGGATGAAGATGCGGCGGGCGGATTTTTGTAGGTAATCACCTCAGGTAGGTCCTGAATTAGGATAATTAGGCTAACCTTACTACCGGGGGAGGGATGGGGCAAAAACCCCCAAAAAGCAGCTAATTTTTAAACTCTTTTTTTTAAATCGGGCCATTTTGTCAAATTTTTTATATTGTAGAAATATCATAGTTCAGGATCTGCCTGACATGATTACCAACAAAATGCCGCCCGCAGAATTTCGATACGACATGTGGTTGTCAAGAAAAACGACACCCCGTTTCAGGGTGTTATTTTCATAGTTCTGGCAGGGGTGGGGGGGGGGGGGGTATCAAAAATATCGAATCATAAAAAAGTACGGAAAAAGTTAGAAAATTACGAACCGATCGGACCTTATCAGTGTGGCGGCTTCAGACCTGGAAAGTCCACCATTGACCAGATTTTCACGCTACGACAAATCTTGGAGAAGACTCAAAACAAACAAGTCGACACCCACCATCTTTTTGTCGACTACAAAGCCGCCTTCGACAGCCCAATAAGGAAGCACCTGTACTCCACCATGTCTGAATTTGGTATTCCTGCAAAACTAATACGACTTTGCAGGATGACACTGAGCAACACCAGCAGCGCAGTTAAAATCGGGAAGGACTTCTCCCCACCATTAATTACCAAACGAGGTTTCAGACAAGGTGATTCCTTATCGTGCGACTTTTCCAACTAATGATGGAAAAGGTCATCCGAGCTGCTGATCTGAGACGTCGTGGCACAATATTCTAAAAGAGTGTTATGCTGCTTGCGTATGCTGATGATATCGATATCATTGGCCATAATACGCGCGAAGTCAGCATTTCCAGCATTTTCCAGATTAGAAAAAGAGTCAGGTCGAATGGGTCTGGCAGTGAATGCAGATAAGACGAAATACTTGGTGTCAACAAACAAACAGTCCCAGCGTCTTGGAACCCACGTTACAGTTGACAATACCTCCTTCGAGGTTGTGAAGGACTTCGTTTATCTGGCATCCAGCATAAACTCAACCAACGACATCAGCATTAAGATCAAACGAAGAATAACTCTTGCCAACAGGTGTTACTTTGGGCTCAGGAGGCAATTGAGAAGCAGAGCCCTCTCTCGAAACGAAAATCACGCTCTATAAATCGCTCATCATGCCCGTCCTACTTTATGCATCACAAACCTGGACGCTGAGCAGTTTAGATGAAAAGACTTTAGGAGCATTCGAGAGAAAGATTCTTCGTAAGATCTACGGACCAATCTGCGTCAATGGCGAGTACCGAATACGGTGGAATGATGAGCTGTATGAGCTGTACGCTGACATCGACATAGTCAAGCTCATGTTCTGTGCATGAAAGACGATGCTCCAGTGAAGAAAACATTCGATTCGGTACCCAGCGGCGGTCAACGCAGAAGAGGACGACCGCATCTTCGTTGGAAAGAACAAGTAGAGGGCAACCTGACGAAGCTTGGAATTTCCAACTGGCGCCAGCAAGTGAAAGACAGAAATGGCTGGCGCAAATTCTTAGATGAGGCCAAGACCGACATACGGTTGTAGCGCCATCTAAGTAAGTAAGTAAGTAAGTATACGCTCGTTGCACAACCGGGATTATTTAAAAACGGTCTCTGAACGGCCGCTGTACGACCATTGTACGGCCGCTGTTTGTCCAAAAAGTCTTGAAAACAACCCTTGCACAGCTGAGAAAAATATTTAAAATTAGGCCTTGTATGACCTTAGCTGAAAAAATTTATTTTTTCTCAGGCAGGTTCTATTAATTTTTCATCCCTAACAAGTTTTTTCAAAATATACATTCATATTTGCCAACCTTCTAAATGTAAAAAAAAAATAGTTCATGTCTGAGAGGAGGCAAATGTATGCAATGCTCCTATTATTTTCTATTTCCATCATTTTACCTACGCACACACACCTCTAACTGACACTCCTCTTCTGGGAGTTCCAATGAAAAAAAAACTTAAGATATACAGTTTATGTTTTTAAGATAATATAATATCTTGATAGATCAAATGTATGCACTGGTCCTATTATTTTTTCACCGCCAACATTTTATTTAAAGCCAATAATCCTGTATCTGTCACCCAAGAAACAATGTTTTATCTCAAGGCTTATTCCCATAATATGTTCCGCCTTTCTTCAAATAAATCTCAATCTCATACTTTTCAGTTAAGACAACAAAAAATTAAAGTTTTCGTTTTGAAAGAATCGAAACAAGGGTTTTTCGTAGAAGATCCAAATATTCCAATTAACTTTGTACCCGATTTTGTTCTATTTAAGACCCTTTTCCTTTATGTCACACGTTGGCACAAGAACTTCACTCCCGTTGCCCACTCTACGAGGTCACTCCGCATACTTATTTCCTAAAATGTTTTGTCGATTTTTTTGTCCAATCAATCGGTCAGTGGCGTTGACTTCCTAATCGTGTCGCGACAACTGGGCAAACATTCCGGCACTTAGCTACTCGACTCGAACAGACTGGACCCACATGAGACCTTGCAAGGCGTGGCGCTACCGGACTGGTCGTTCGGCCGAGAATATCGTGACTGTGGATGCCGATGTTGCTGAGAACGACGAAACATCAACCAGACAACGGGCGCTTGTTCAAAAGACGGACCCTACAGCAAATTTAAGTGAAAGACTTACACATGTTCCCGTACAAAGCGCAAACAATGGTCGCATTCTAGCCGAAAAAGTGCTCAAGTAGCGAAGTAGCATAAAATATTTTTGCTATATAAATTGTGACATCTCAAGGAACATGTTCTGTGAGAGCATACCATTCAGCCCGAAAGTTGTGGAACAGTTCTTTCCGCTGAATGCAGGCAATGCATCAGTTCAGTGGTCCACTTCACCGGAAAGCCATGTTACGTAAATTTGAGCAAGACTGGACAATATACAGATCCTCGTAAAATGACTGTTCAAAGGAAGTAAGAATAGCTAAGCAACATCAGCAAACGCTTTTGCTTTACATGGAAACTAATTTTCCATTTTGTGAAGAACCGGAGCAAAACGTAGCTAACAGCAACTTGGACATGACAATACCAGAACCCTT
Organism: Dichetophora obliterata; assembly: GCA_963920525.1. Taxonomy (NCBI): domain Eukaryota; kingdom Metazoa; phylum Arthropoda; class Insecta; order Diptera; family Sciomyzidae; genus Dichetophora; species Dichetophora obliterata. The sequence goes on along the minus strand of OY986438.1, from coordinate 116,052,840 downwards.
ACAGGAACTCCCCCAACATTATAAGAAGGTCAGCTGTAGAGTGGTCGATTGGGTCTTTCAAGACCTACAAATCTGCAGGGCCAAATGGACTCCTGCCGGCCATGATGCAACATGCCCTCGCCAGCATCATGCCCTGGCTTATAGCAATCTTCACCGGTTGCCTCAAGAGAGGATATGTTCAAAAAAATTGGAGAGAAGTGCGAGTTGTTTTCATTCCTAAGGCTGGAAAACCGATACACTCAGCACCAAAGGATTACAGGCCTATTTTCATCATGAAAACGCAAGAGAGAATAATATATCTTCACATAAGAGAATCCTTGAACGATACCAATCTTTGCAGTGTGTAACACGCCTACCTTAAGGGTAAATCGGTGGAAACGGCGCTGCATGAGGTGGTTTCAGTCATAGAAAGAACCTTTCATCACAAATAATATACTTTTGAAACTTTTTTGGATATCGAGGGTGCATTCAACAATGTAAATACAGATTCCATAAAGAATGCTCTAGTATACAAAGGAATCAACAGTAAAATGACACAGTGTATTTATAAAATTCTCAATAGCTGATGTATAAGCTCACAAATGGGAATGAGCGTGTTGAGGAAAGAGGTACACCGCAGGGAGGAGTCAAAGCCCCCTGCTTTGGCTGATTGTGGTTGACAAAATTCTCACTACACTCAAAACTGGTGGAACAAAAGTGGTAACGTATGCCGATGACGTTGCCATCCTAGTATGCGGAAAATACCTCCAAACAGTTAGCGGACTAATACTGGTGCTATTGCAGAGGGCAGAATCGAATAGACTTGGTGTAAGCCCAATCAAGACCGAACTCGTTATGTTCACAAGGAGAAGAAAAATCTAAAGTTTCACTTTACCGAGACTCAGCGAAGTAACTCTGAAGATTTCTACGGAAGCTAAACACCTTGGAATCATCCTTGATAACAAGCTGAGCTGAAAACGCAACACAGAAGAAAGAAGGAAAAAAATACTGTGAGCTCTATACGCATGTCAGAGAACCTTTGGTAGGAAATGGGAATCAGCGATCGTGAGACCCATTCTTATCTAAGGCTTTCTCGTATGGTGGACAATAGCGCACAAAAAGAGCTACCTTATCTCCCTAACAGGAGTACAAAAGTTAGCGTGCTTAGGAATAACAGGAGCCATGAGATCTACGCCTCAGGCGGGTCTGGAAATGATGTTAAATCTTCTCCCCATAGTTCTTAAGTGTTCTTAAGTGTTCGGTGACCAAAAGCGCGATTTGCCTCAATGAATCACAAGACTGGAGGAACAAAACTTTCGGACGTGCATCTGTTATAAATTTCTTTGGAACCGAGGAATCAAAAAGAGCAACCGACTATATCACATCAAGTGTAAGACTCGGCACAGAATACACCGCATATATTCTTAGCAGACAAGAATGGGAAGAAACGGCTGTAGAAAGCTGATACAGATGTGCATATTCCAATAGGCGTCGTCAAAAGGAGTATAGACTTTGAAGCCAGAGATAATGCTAACACTAACTGGGCTTCCAGAGGTGACTGCAATATATCTCGAAGGCTCTGGCCGGAGCTAAATTAGAAGAGAATCGAAAGCCTTCTGCTTTTGGTCGAACGAGAAATCCGGATTTTTGTTGGAGTTCTGACAGGTCATTGTCTTATTGGGGTAATGGCCAACAGAATGAACATAACAGCCCGTGTTTTCTCTCGGAGCTGCTAGGATCCGGAAGAAACAGAAACAATACCGAACCTTCTATGCGAATGTCCAAATCAACAGAATTGTCGACTCCGATATATGGGAAACATATTTTTCAAAGACTTGGAAGATTTAGCGAACACACCACTGCTAGACATCTAGATTTTCATAAAACGCACAGGCTGGTTTGAGGAATAAATTGGAGCAATGGTTATCATGGTACCACAAAAAATAAAAAAGGGATTCAAAATAGACCTATAGGCCCCGCGGAAGCATCGGTAACGGTGCACGACCCTACTTACATAACCTAACCTAACCTATGGTCCAGTTAGCCTCGCATGGCACAGCAGCGCATGCAACGCAGATAAGCAGCTAGCACACAGCAAAATAAATGGTGATTATGCAACACATAGTCAAAATAAAACAATATAAAAAAGAATGCAAACATTTTATTTTAACAAATTAACAGCACTTTCTCAAGCAATTTCACAAATTCACATCTGTTTTGCCAAAACGAATACCCAAAAATGAAATAGATCTTATATGTTTATCTATGCAGTCAGAGATGCATTTCTGTTTTAATCTGAGCATTGCCATGCGTTGCCATGTTGTGCATAATCAGATACACAGAAATCCCATTAAACAGATTTCGAGGCTTGTTAAGCCATGCACTTCCACTTGAGCGGTTACGTCAATAAACAAAATCTTCGTTTCTTGGGCGTTGAAAATCCGCGTGTGGTGCACGAAGAGCCATTACATCCACTCAAAGCCACTGTGTGGTGCAGCGTTCACGCGGGAGGAATGACTGGGCCGTATTTTTTTGAGGACGCCATCATCAATACGGTCACTGTTACTGGCGAACGCTACAGGGACATGATAAATGATTTGTTACTGCCGGAATTGGATGAGCGGAGTTTGGTGAACATGTGGTTTCAACAAGATGGTGCAACAGCACGAGCGAAAAGGGATATTGTGAAGGAGCCGTTTCCTGGTCGCGTAATCTCCCGTTTTTGCTATTTGGCATGTACAGCAAGATTGCTCGATTTAACCACCCCATACTTCTTTCTTTGGGGCTACTTGAAGTCGGGTTTATGCCAACAAGCCTCAGGCAATCGCAGACCTTAACCCTGCTTTGATAACCTACGTCTGCGAGACGTATGCTTTCCTAATTTTTTCTCTCTCTCTCGTGAAATACTTTCACTGTTAGTTTTTTTCTGATTTTTAAATCAAAAAAAAAAAAAATTAACAAAAAAAAATAATGGAATATCTAATAACATGGAATATCTAATAATGAAATTAACATAACACTAAGCCACGAAAACAATGACACGTCTGAAAGACGTATGGTTAACTTTTGACCGACTTCTAATAAGGTTATCAAAGCAGGGTTAAGGAGAATATTCGACAGGAATGCGAACTTATCACCGAACAGTTATCACAGCAAATCTTGCGAAAAGTCATTGAAAATGCGATAAAACTGGCACAAATGTGTATCAACACTGGTGGCAGCCACCTGACGGATAATATCTATTCCACTTAACAGAAAAAATTATAAAGGTCCAAATAAAGATTTCCATCACTCAAAATCCTTTTTTTTTATTAAGTAAAAAAGTTATTAAAAAAAATTTGGATGATTAACTTTGCGCCACCTTGTAGAAGATAATCGTTGATTAACAATAAGTTGGAAATTAATCGTATTTTTCTATTGTCGCCAAAATAACGTCAACGATTTGATTTAAATTAATAAATTCAGTAAGTATATTCATCAAAAATGAATACAAAAAATAAAAAACAAGTCCTCTTCTTGAATTCTTAGAATTTGGAAGTCTATTGCAAAACGGCCTTTAAATTTCCCTTATCTATTTAATATTTTATTTGCTTTGAGCACCCTGTGCTCTCACTCAAACCAGAATGTAAAGTTGTCTTCTAATAATTATGCACTTCGTATTTTGTCGTTAGGAGGGTGAGAACACTGCGGTAAGATTAATTTTGCAACTTTGAATATAATTGTAACTTTTACTTTATTTAGAAATAAACATACACAAACTAAAATACGAATGCACGCCTTGCTTTTTATTTGAGTTTCAGTTTCAGGCAAACCCTCGGACAATTACAAAAGTCTAATCAATATATGTTTCCAAAAGGTTTTATATGACAAATTGCGGCATCAGAAACAGTTCGGAGGTTTCCTTAACGTACATTGTTCCCTTTCTGCGTCGAAGTAGCTGCCAACAGAACAGCTGTGCTCCAAGCCTCTAATAACGCCATTGTTGAAATAACAGTAGATGAACCTTTAAATTACAAAAACACAATTTGAAATATATTTTCGTTATTAATGTGTGCTTTTCATTATCTTACGACAACCTTAATTTAACTATTATTATTAATTAATAATTAATTATATTAATTATAAATATTATTATAATTAAATTAATTTAATTTAATTTAAAGATACTCACCTCATGCAACGTTGGTCATTTGGTACAGTCGGAAATAAACCCACTTGACGAATATCCGCACAAACATCATTCGGAGTTTTTGGGATTGTATTTGAAGTAGTAGTAGTTTCAATTGTTGCTGGAAGAGTTGTGTCTGTATTTGAAGTCGTATCACTCGGTGGCGTTGGAGTTACTGGTGGTTCCTCAATGGCACACGTGACTTTATGCGGCTGCACTGTACTGACGCAAATCGCGTCACTTTCGGCATCGCATATAAAACCCTTAGGACAATAACCTATTTGACCACTGGGATGTGTGGCACCATAACACATCCTAAATGTGGTAGCACTCGTGCAGGCGAACACGAAGTTACGGTGTGCGCTACAGAGACCACATTGTGAGGTATCGCCACAACTTGGCTTTCGTGTGTTGCTTGTCTGAACGCAGATTGCATTTAAATCAGTGCAATCAAAGCCGTCCTTGCAATGGTATAGCTCATCGGTGTATGGTTTATCTTCTAAAGTAGACGACAAATAAACGTATTTATATATCTGTGTCGGTAAGCGATAACAGCTTAAGTCTGATTTCATATTTTCGAGAAATCTTTCTTTAAAGTTTTCGAACGCCATATGAGTCATATTAAAGGGTCTTTTGTTTTTGTGTCATAAATTTGGCTAGGCTAATGCTAGTAGCTCCAGATTTGGTGTGTAAAGATATATGCGTGGAACACATCTACATTAATAACTCAGTTCTGTCTTAAGTCGACTTAAGCGATTAGTCCCGGTTTATACTCGTCAAGACTTGCATTTGTGGATGAAAGACGCGGACATCAACGCGTGAGAGCAGGAAATTCAAAAAGGAATGACCAAGAATTGACGTCAATTCTTGACGACTATAAACCAGGACATGAGAACAAAAAGAAAAATTTAAAAAAAATGTTATTTTTACCGCCAAAACAGAGATAGAACGAGGTGGTGTTAACGCAGGCAGCTTCATTCTTTTGACAAACATTACAATCGGCATTAGCAAAAACGATCATCAACAGCCACACAACAAATATCTGGATGGTGCAAAAAAAGAGAAAAATTTGCTTAAAATTTTTTTTCCGAAATGTTTATTGCACTTACTTTTAATGTTTTTAGGCTTAGGCTCAGAAAAGTATGGATTAATATGTATTGAAAAAGAATTCTCTTACACTAAAAGGACTATACTTTGAATGTTAGCTAATAGGTTCCTGATAAAGATTTTATCAAATAAATCTAGTCACACGCTTTGTATATTTGTCCATTTTTAAGTCATTCCATATAAAAGCATTAAAACGCGTTGCCGGGCATTTATTTTTGTATTTCATAAGAAACGCGTTTTTTGTATTTCATAAGAAATGATAAGAAAATCGACGAAAATGCAATTTAAGGCACTTGGGGACAAAGATTCGGTAGAATAGGCACAAATATTTATAAAACTTTTAGAATTATAAAGAAATCTTTTAAAATTTTACAACCAAAAATCTTATAGCCAAATTGCATTTTTCGATAGCTATATCTATGCAAAATGTCATCCTAAAAGGGCAAATAGAAATTTGCAATGGTTCAAAAGTTATGAGCCTCCGAGCCGACCGCTTCAAAGCAGATATCGCTCTATACTTAAAACGCGTGTTCTGGAAAACCGCATTTTAGAGTTGGCGACCAGGGTTGCCAACTCATTCTTTGGTTTTTCCAGCAGTGTTTCTCCAAATTCCACAATTTTTCATTAAATTCCCCTCACAAAAATTACAGAAATTTAACTGAATTTATGTATAGATTTTTTTAAATAAACATTACCAATAAATAACACTGGCTTACAAATTTCGAAAAGGTGATTGTGCAATGAATGTAACTATGCATTTCTTATGTAAAATCGGTCGGTGATTCGGAAAATATCATCCTTTTTTTCGTCACACCGTTTTCGAGATATTGCCAACTGTAGTTTTTTTTAAATAAAAAGTTGGTTCCACTTAATTGCATATATCTCCAGAACCAACAAAAATTAACCAGAGTCAACCAAATAATGAACGATGCCAAACAAAACGATGCCTACATCATTTTTAGATTGAGCTGTTAGTTTCGGCGGAATCAATTAAATTTTAGAGGATTTTTCGTGTTTTTCAGAAAAATTTACAAAAACAATGCAAAAACTTGATTGCAAATTTTGTTAAAAAATTAAAATATTGGTTAGTTTTCAAAATTCAATTTGATTGATTAGTGTTGTTGGTTCTGGAGATATACACTATTAGTTTTTTTTTTGTAAAACGGTGAGACAAAAAAAAAAAAATAATGGCATTTTCGGTATCATCAACATTAGAAATGGATAGTGGCATTCATTGTACATTCTGTCTGTAAGGCAATGTATCGTAAGGATTTTAAATATATTATAAAAACAGATAAATTTGATAAAAAAATGACAAGATTTTAAAAATTTTTACAAATTGTTTCAAGAAATCCGTTCGTGTACCCAACAAACTTGCAAGTGAGAGAGAAAATAAAAGATAACGATTTTGCTCTTTAATCCAGTTTTGAAAAGTTTTTGCTGGCTGTTTTTCTACCCAGTGGTAAATGGACACATGACGTAACCAATTATTTCTTAAATACAATAAAGTTGTGGGGACTCCGAAGTCTGTTTACAATTCTCTATTACATTTGTTTGGACATGGCCGCTAAAACACTGATGACATCTACCTTAAACAGTAAGCGACAATGTGAGTAGGTATGCACAAGATAGAAGAGAACAAAAAATTGACACACAAAATTGCTACACGGACGAATAAAGTCGAACTGTTGTTTTAAGTATAAAAAAAAACTTATATATTATACAAACAAGATTTCGTTTCCACTTACAGTTCTGCATTACAATATCATCACCGATAAATTTTTACAAGCGGGTTTATAAATGTTGAATTTTCCATTATATTTTTTATAGCCTTTTCTCAACACGTAAAAATTAGCTTTGAGCTGAAAGTCATGCTTTTTTCTTGTTTTCTTTTTAACTATTCTGACAGTTCAACGGGCATTGAAAATTTTTGCAAATTTTCTGTTCGGGTACTTATCCAGATTTTTCATCGAGAGAATTTTTTCTTACTCTCAAAAAATTGTTACTGGCAAGTTTTTTCTGAAAAAGTACGCGAACATTAAATAAAATTAAACGAATCTATAAATTAAAAAAAAATAACTTTAAAAACGGAAAATGTGTTTTCGAGTCGCGACTTCAAATGTTAAAGATACAATATACCGATGAACCGCTTCTAAAGTATGCTAAGTAATTTTTTTTCAATTGTACAAGGGAAAAAACTATTTTTTTCAGGTGACTAGGAGGGTAAAAATCGAGTATACTTTAACAGCGTGTAACTTCTTAAAAAATAATTTTTTGTTTTGAACATTTTTTTTGTAAATTCTAATACAGAGGCTGGAGCATTTTAAGTTAAAAAACAAAGCGCGGAAGTGTTGAAATCATTTTTAAATGATTTTAAGTGAAGTAAACAATATGCTAGCAATAGGCGACACATGCAGCAAGTATCTGAGGAGGAGCGCAATCAGCGACTTAGGAATCACGCGAGCAGCGGATTCGCCAAATGAAACCAGAAATGCCAGGCTACGTCGACCTTTGTAGTCTAGAGGAAAGTGCGCTAGACTATCAATCTAGAAGTCCCTGGTTTGAATCAGGGTTCGGGCATGGTCGTTTTTACATTCTTTGTTCTTTCCTACATTTAAGAATTATGGAAAACTAAAAATCCACAACTAAGTGCTGGAAATGCTTGCCGAGGTTAAGGCATAACACTGGCCTCGGTTAAAAGCAATTCAAATTGTCTTTCACGGTTTTTTCGCCTAATCAATAATTCACATATTGTTCCAATCAATTCCTCTAAATAATCTATCCCTTTCCTTTCAGGTCAAAGACCAAACCTTGTTTGCATAAGGCGTATGCCTTGGCTCTTTGATATTTAAAAAAAAAAAAATGCAGATAACAGTTCTCGCAAGAATCACGCAAACTTTGAAAAACAGGATAAACAGAGCACAAGAATGTAAAAAGAATGTAAAAAAGCACAAAAACAAACGCGGCTTGACGAACAAAAGGCAAGAATGATGAAGAAATTCTGTGCTGAGCTCAGCGAATTTGAGTAACGCGGCATTTACCCGCATGCACAAATTTGCCGGTAATGACAGTGTAATGCAGAACTGTAAGCGGTATGTGACTAAATATGATATGTGCTAAAATTGATAGTTTCATTTTATTGTAGAGACAGCAATTTGACTTTATTCGTCTGTGTAGCTACACCGTGTTTTCTATCAGAAAGTTTTGCAGTGAAGTTTATTTGTAAAAATGTTTAATCTTTATGTTTGAACCAGAACAAAGGTTTATACATAAAACAACAAAGGATTTATTAATAATTTATTCTGATATGGTACAGAAAAAGGTAAAAATGCCATTAATGTAATTATAGAAATTATTGCGAAAATAGTTTGTGGCGTCATTTGCTTTCATTTCCCAGTGGTAAATGGACACATGACGTAACCAATTATTTCTTAAATACAATGTAGCTGCGAGGCCTCGAACACCTGTATACAATTCTGTATTCAATTTGATCGGATATTGCCTCCAAAGCACTGATGACATCTACATTACACAGTAAGTGACGATGGGAGTAGGTATGCATAAGATAGGAGACATAAAAAAAATGACCAAAAAATTTGAGAAAACAAAAAATTTAACGAAAATCATCTCTACGCTAAAAATACAACGAAAACGAAAGAGAACACACTGAAATGAAAGATACACAAACTCAAATGATGCCACAAACTATTTTAACATAATTTTTACAATTTAATGAACAATTTATTACCTTTTATAGAGCATTTCAGAATTAATGTTTAATAACACGTAGTTATTTTATACATGAAACTTTGTTCTGGTTTAAACATAAGGATTAATTATTTTCATAACACATTTCACTACAAAACTTCCTGTTAGAAAACACGATGTTGCTACACAGACGAATATAGTCAAACTGCTGCTTAAACAATGAAAGGAAAATAATGTGAGCACAAAAAAGAAGTGGGCACAATCAAGATTTTGTTTCTGCTTACAGTTCTGCATTGCAATGTCATCACTGACAAATTTTTACAAGCGGGTTTGTTTCTTTTTCAACTGTTTTTTGACGTAGAGATGATTTTCGTTCAATTTTGGTTTTGTTCTCTTCTCTCGTGTGAGCCATAAGCAGCCTACCTACTTCCATAGTCGCTTACTGTGTAAGGTATGTGTCATCAGTGTTTTAGCGGCATTGTTCAAACAAATGTAATTGAGAATTGTATACAGGCGTTAGAGGCTCCACACACTGTTGCCAGATCAGCGGATTTTGATGTCACATGGCAGCATGAATTATCAAAAATTCGCTGGCGGAATTTTTGACAGATTTTTTAATTATTGTTTATTAAAGTTAGCTTAATATTATTAATTTTGATGATGATTGAGCACTTTTCCGTTAAAAATGTTTTAAAAGCAGCAAAATAAGATATTTTGCCTTTTTGAAAATTTGTGGATGTAGCGTATCGAAATATATCGAAAATATTATATTAGACTCAAAAAATAACCTTTTTTGTACTTGAATACAAAAGCTGAAGCATGCAACTGAAGATTGAATTTGAACTGTACCTGTTCACTGCACCTGTTACCATTGCCTTGGTCAAACGCTGATGTTGAACGAGCGCTTTGGCCAGCTCAATACCATAAAGTCCACAATGAGAAATCGCGAACAAATTGACACAGTTAATTGCATTTTAAATGTTAAGTAAGTATTTATGGTATATGGGCATTTCCACAGAAAAGTCTTTCGTGACCAAAAAATTAAAACTTATTAAAAACCTATTATTTGATGATATTATCTAAGAGAAACATTTTAATATTATTAATTTAAGCAATTTCTACATAAACTTATTAACCATGATTATCAAATCGTCTGCACTGTTTCGCAAGTGTAGTTTTTCTTTTTCGTAAATGTTAAATAAACGTTTCGTAAATTTTTTTGTTTTAATAGAAATGGAAGGCATTGGATGAAGATAATGAAAAAATGGTTGAGGCAAGGAAAGGACTACATATCAAATTTGTTTTTTAATTACTTAATTACATAATTACTTAACTACCTAATTACTTAGTAACCCAATTTAAATGGAATGGAAATTTAAGTAACGTTACATCAGTAACTTAACGTCAGATCAAAAAGCCTTATAAAAAAAAACCAGAGAAGATTTTTAAATTTGATCAATTGGAAAATAAATGTATGTTATTTTTAGCCCTTCTAAAAAAGTTGTATATAAAAAGTCTTGCTCAGTTCAGACAGTTTATTAAATTTTGTAATCCAAGTCAAAAATCACTTCCGTTTCTTGTAACGTAACGCCAGCACATATTTTTTTCTTATATCTTTAAATCCTTACGGTCGATTGTTATCATTGTTTTAACTTAATATAGTGCTACTTAATTACTACGCAAATATAATAACACCTTTTTAAAAATAAGACTTTTTCATTATTTTTTTTTTAATATTTCTTCGTACAAATCGTACGTTTGGAAATGCCCATATGTCTTTACAAAGAAAATTGGTAATAAACATTTTAGTTTTAAAGATACGGCTTAAGAAGGCATCAGAAGTGATCCCACGACTATAATATACCCAGATCATTTCTTATGCTGATTCGGTCGAATGCAATCTATGTCAACAAGAGCATTAATGAAGAATGGATTGATTTAAATTCGTATATACTTTTATTTTTTTTTAATTGCAACTTGAATTATTTTTATTACCTTATTTTAATATGTAGTTATATTAAAATTTTCTTATAAATTATGTTAATAAAATTAAATAAAAAACTAATTAGCGGATTTTGGAGGAGATTTTTTGACAAATTTTGCGGATTTTGATCAGTAGTATCTGGCAACACTGGCCCCGCAGCTACATTTTATTTAAGAAATAATTGATTACATCATGTGTCCACTTACCACTGGGTAATTACATATACAACGTAAAATATTCGACTTTAAACGTTGTTATCGTTGGATTAATTTTATTGATGAAAAAATGAAAACTCTGTGGAGCTAAGAAGTGGCAGCTTGAAAGTCCATCATTGTGTTGTTCGAGTGGAAAAGTTAAAATAATTTGTTGACAGCTTGAAAAAGCAAGATTTAGCCTGCTTGCAAAAATACCAAACAGATACAAGTCATATCCCTGCTTTCTTGTTGGCTTGTCTTGTTGAGACTAACTCTGTCGGCAAAAAGTTGAAAAGCTTGATCGGCGAAAGCTTGTAAGCTTGAAAGTATCCAATTAATTGAATTTAAAGCTAGTTTCAAAAAAATTCAATGAGCTTGTGTAGGAAAAGCTTAAGCGTATTAAGACTTTTAGGGTTCTCTGCACTCCGTGATTGAAAGTTTTAGGGGGTAGATGATTTTGGATCTGATGCCAGAATTTAAAATTCAAGATGGCGGATAGAGTTGCCAACTAGGTTTTTTTGTATTTTTGCGAATTCTTGTAATTTTCAAGTTCTGACAACAGATGTGATTTCGAATCTAATGTCACAGTGTTTAAAATCTAATGTTTAAAATTTAAGATGGAGGTTAGGGTGCCATCAAAATTTTTACCACAGTATTGCTACCTAGTAATATGTACATATTTTTAAGAGTTTTAAACATCATTTAACAATTTTAGTGGTTCACTGATTTCGAAGCTGATGTCAGAATTTTAAAATTCAAGATGGTTGATAGGGTTGCTACCTTAATGTTTTTATTTTTACGAATTTAGAGCTGGCGCGACAACTAGTTAAAAATATTAAAACTCTTAAAAATACATATTATTAGGTGGCAACCCTATTATAAAACATTGCATAATTTTGAAAGTTTGACAACGGATTCGGATCCATCTGCCCATTTTTACCTAGTGTTCGCGCCATCACCGAATTCGTTCAAATAAAAAAAAATAAGGTAGCAGCCCTATCCACAATCTTCAATTTTAAAATTGTGACATCAAATTAGAAATCAGTGACCCACTAAAACTGTAAAATGATGTTTAAAACTCTTAAAAATATGTTTTACTGGGTGGCAATACTGTGGTTAAAATTTAGGTGGCAACCTTAACTTCCATCTTAAATTTTAAAACTGTGACATTAGATTTGAAATAAAATCCCTTGAAAGAATTTCAAAATTACAAGAATTCGCAAAAATACAAAAAAATCTAGGTGGCAACTCTATCCGCCATCTTGAATTTTAAATTTTGACTTCAATTCCGAAATCAGCTACCCCCTTAAACTGCCAACCATGGAGTCCACTGAACCCTTAAAAGTCATAATACTCCTAAGCTTTTCCTACACAAGCTCATTGAATTTTTTTGATGCTTGCCTTCAATTTCAAGCTTTTCAAGCTTTTTGCCAAATGCATAAAGTCTTCCTTTAAGGCGAATTTACACGATTCACTATCATCGTTCACTTTGGATGAATCATCTGATTTGTAAAATGTAAATTGAGTTTCATCTTTTAAATGAAGATGTTTGTCATCCACATTAAACAGTGAAAGAAGTTGAAGGTCTTCCTACTTTTGATGAAAGTGAAAGCAAGCCGAACTGATATGTTATTCGTACTGAAACAATATTGAAAGGTGTTAACATAATTTCAAGCAGAAAGTTTATATTTTTTTATTTAATTGCTGAAGAGCTTTTATTTATTTAATTTTTTTAAACGTCAATACAATTAATTAATCAGGCAACGAATACATTTTGACATTCAACACCGAATCATCCATCAAATTTCAGATTTACACTTTGAATGATGTAAAATAAAAATTGATTCATTGTCATCGTTCAACGTTCACTATCATCGTTTTGAGTGAAATGTGTTAATTCGCCTTTACTTCGGACTTCGTGCCGTTCCCTTGTAAGCTAGCATCGTTTGGTCATTGACGCAGACAAATCAGAGCTGTAAATATGCATTCATATTAAGAATTTTAAGTACAACTGAATAACGACATAAGAATGCATTCAATGAACTCAACATTGATTTATAAATAACATTTTTAATTCGCATTCTTTTTTAAAAAAATGATTCATTATTTATTTATATTATTCATTAAGAATAATGAATCAATTTTTTTATTCATTTGAATAAAACGCTATTCACAACGAATGCAATCCACAAAGAATCAGAATTTCAATTATTCTTTCTTTTTCTACATTATTAATGTTTATATATTATACATTATTATTTTTTATACATTATCGGCTATGACGATGTAGATAATAACAGCAAAAAAAAAATCGTCAAATTAAAAAAAAAAACATAGCCCAAATTCTAAGCCATGAATAAAACAATTATGAAAAAATGAATAATGAGTAAAAAATGAATAATAAATAAAAATTGAGTAATGAATTAAACATTAATAAAAAATTAATAATAAATGAACAATGAATAAAAAATGAATAATGAATAAAAAATTAATAACAATCAAAAATAAATAACGAATAAAAAAAGATGAATTTAAAATTCTGAATTACGAAAATGAATAATTGAAAGCAATCATTTCTTTAAAAATGAATGTGAATTAAAAAGTTTATTTATAAATTAATTTTGCATTCATTGAATGTATTCTTATTTCGCTATTCACCGATTCACTTTTTTGGGAATAAAATCAAATTGAATGCATTCTTTTACAGCTCTGAGAAAAGCAACCACAAAGAGAACACCGAGGTCTATACAACCAGCCATCGTGCGATAAAGTCGCAATTATTAAGAGTGGCCTTAATAAATTATTTCTTCAAGAAAAAGACAAGTCAAAAGTATCCATTTATCTTAGAAGAAACTTCTTTTTAAAAATGAGTTTTTACTACTGTGCTATTCATTCAATTCAACTCAAATTATCTCTATCCGTACAAGGTCGGGTGCTCTGCTAGTATGCTTATAAAAATGAATAGAGCCATGATCTCGTTTTGTGCACATAAAGTTCACTTTTCAACGCCAATTCCACTTTATTGCGAAAAACAATTCTAAGAATACAGGAAAAGTTCTTAAATGCCACAATAAACACAAAGATAAGCACTTTATTAATTTGTTTTTTTTTTATTGGCACTTACTTTCCAAATATAAAAATAATTCTCTGAATTCAACATCTTATGATTTTTCAATTTAACCTTCTAACGTGATTAAAATCTTTTACAATGTCTTCTTAACTATTCAAGCATCGTTCAAATACTGCAATGTCAAGATAGTAGAAATGAAAAAATACGTAGAAATTTTCTTACTTACCCTCGGTTGGAATTTCTTATATGTGCATAATTATGTGGGTGCTAATTTTAATGTCTACTGTATGATTTCAACATATTCTACCAGGAGCCATCCATTAAATTACTGTGTCAGCAAGTCAGATATCATTCCGGCAACAAAATAAATATTCTATTGTATTATTGTGTTGTATGTAAATATGGATAAGAAGGTTTTAAAAACCGTTAGATAGAGTCTGGGTATTGACTGTGCTCATCAAGGTAATGCGGCTAGAGATCATTAACGTACGCGTGCAAAGTCATGTGTGGCGTAACGTAAGAGATGAATCTTAATCAATAATAAGTTATTCGTCTCGATCATCTAGATTGCAGAAAGATTTTCTAGTAACGTATAACACAATTTATGTTAACCAACACCATAAAAAAAGTATTTTTTCAAAGTTATACTATTCGCCAAAATTGGTTCTTACCATTTGAAGAACTGTATATTTGAATTCAATCTACGTATTTAAAATTAAATAAAGATATTTCAAACCCTGTGGCAAAAATGCAAGTTTATTATTTGTTAACAGTCTCTGTATGAGAATGTAAGTTTGCGTAAATGCAACGTTTGGTTGCAACGGTTATAATTTTTAAAATTAATTATTTAAATTAAATAATTTTTATCTTATTTTTTATTCACTGTCTATTGAAAAATTCAATAAAAAACGAAGTTACATACACTCTAAAAATTGATTGAAAAATCTCTAAAATAAATGTTGTGAAATTTCACGACATATATTGGCGATTTTGTAAAAAAACCACGCTATGCAGCGCGTTTTTTCAATTTTGTCTGAAAATCAGCGTCTTCTTCCAAAATATGTATATTTACTCTACTATTCACGCTATTTGAGCGTGTTTTCGCTCAGAGAGTCTTAAAATATGTATATCTCTCTACTTTTTCGCTCAGAGAGCCCTAAAATATATATATTATCTACTTTTCACACTATTCCAGCGTCTTTTCGCTCAGAGAGCCCTAAAATATATATATTATCTACTTTTCACACTATTCCAGCGTCTTTTCGCTCAGAGAGTCTTAAAATATGCATATTTTCCCTACTTTTCACTCTATTTCAGCGTGTTCTCGCTCAGATAGTCCTAAAAACGCTCCAGCAGCGCTATTTAAGGCTTGTCCTTAAAAAAACACCTCTGCTTTAACGTCATATGATTTCAAAGAGTTTATTCGAACAAGTGTCAAATTATATACAACTTAAGCAATAGATTGGTCACAGCTTAATAACTCATTCATTGAACACATTGACGACGACAGCAACAGTGCGTCAAATGTCAAACTATTTTTATATGCTTTTCTTATGGAGGTGAAAGTGGTGAAAATGTTGCAACGACAATAAGTGATTGCAACAAAGTCGCTGTCGTCGTTTTAGAATTTTTTCTAATTTGACGTGCGAAAACAGAGCAATTTAAGTGTTTCAGCCTAACCAAAAAACATTTTAATGTCGACTCTAAATTTAGTGTGAGCTTTTCTGACATTATTTCTAAAGAGTTTTTTGTCAAAAAGCTTACACTAAATTTAGAGTCGACATTAAAATGTTTTTTTTTAGGCTGTTTGTGTATACGTGAATGAAACAATCTAATGATACTTCCAGATTGTTGTTTCTTTCTTTATGTTGTTTCGCACTGTTGCAGTCGTCGTCAATGTGTTCAGTACATCAAGCCTACTGAAGTAAGAAATAGTAGCGCCTTCTGCTGAGTTATTGACTCTATACAGAGTTGTTGTTGTTGCCATGTTCACAACTTAGGCTGTGTGTCAAAAAGAAACTTTTCAGTAGTGGTAGGATAGAAAAAATCAAGTTGAATAAAATTTGTGTGTGTTGAAATAAAATTTTCTTTTTTGCTGTGTCAAATGGACGATGAAATTTTGACAATTACAAATATTGACGTTTCACATTTCGGTCGTGTTTCAGCGCAAATATTTTATTTAATTTGCATTCTATTCAATTTGCGACACATTTAATTCGAGTGCTTGTACTTGCAACTTAGTTCGCAAACTTGTAATATTGTAAACTTAAAAAATAACAAAATAATTAAAATAAAAAAACGAAAGTGCTTGAGCTTGTGTGTGTGTGTGTGTGTGTGTGTGTGGGCCAACGATCTCCCGGTGCATCAGCAAGTGCAGCAAAGTAAAATTGGCTTTCTTTGCTGACGAACGTCCTCTAAGTGCCACCACCAGCAGCACAAGCAAGTGCAGTGCAAAATTTGTTGCTAGCCAACATCCTCCAAGTGCCATCACCAGCAGCACAAGCAAGTCCAGCGCAAATTTCCTGATTCTTTTGCTTACCAACGTTCTTCGAGATTCACCACGAGCAGCACCAGCAAGTGTAGCACAATTCAATTGACTAGTCAACTCTCCAATATTTCAAAAGCACCATTTTTGCATGTCTCAAGCGCAGAGGCAAATTTCTGCCATTATACTCCGGCGTGAATTAAATAAATTGAAAGCGGAGAATTTGCGCTTCATTTGTGCTGCTGGTGATGGCACTTGTACGATGTTGGCTAGCAGAAATTTTGCACTGCAATTGCTTGTGCTGCTGGTGGTGGCACTTGGAGGACGTTCGCCAACAAAGAAAGCCAATTTAACTTTGTTGGACTTGCTGATGTACCCTGAGATCGTTGGTCCACACACACGCAAACACAAGCTCAAGCACTTTAGTTTTTTTTTATTTTTAAATCATGGTGCTTAAGGTTTTCGCAGGGCGCATAATTTTAGGCTAAAAATCAGGACAACCCGCGTGGAAATCGTGACGTGACAGCCCTAGTTATAACGATGTCATCATAACTTATATAATAGTGAAATATATTTTAAAACAGCCAAATAAAATAAAATAAATATATAAAATAAATTTTAAAATAAAAGCCAAATAGTTTCTATATTTTGTGCAACTATTATTTGAATGAAAGTTACTACTGGGACACTGAAAAATCCCACTCATCGTACTTTGAACACTCAAATAAGAATTTTAGCCAAACCATTTTAATATTCAAGTCAGCTTCTTCTGTGTTGTACAACATAAGCTAAACGCTTCCATTTTAATAAAAAAAGAAGTATGAAAAAGTAGAAAACATTGCACATTGTGACTAATGGGACAGTTCTTTGTGACTTGCGGGACAAATAAAAAATGTGTTTATAAGTTATTTTAACCAGTTTTTAATTGTTTTAGACCCAATTAATGTAGTTATTTAAATATTTTTCTATAAAACATAAAAAATAAATCAGAAGCTACGAAAAAAGATTGCAACTCTATTATTTAAAGAAAATGTTGGCTTTTTCTCCAAATCGGTACAATTTTACCTCTCAACAGTTTTTATAATAGGACATAAGACACATCCTGCCCGAAGTCGATCTTAAAAACAATTTATTATTTCTTCTTCCTTTTTTCATTTTGAGATCTTCTTTTCATAAGACGCCCTGAGAGTAACTTGCAGTACCTGAATTGGCTTTTGCGTTTATACTTGGCCCAATCATATCTTTAGGTTCAACATTCAATTCCTGTTTGCTGTCTCTTGAGTACACACTGTGAGTACACAGGGCAGTTTAAATTTCCTTCTTGTATCAATAAAACATTTTCGAGTTTATTAAACACTGTAGTACCATGGCAATACAATGCCCATTCAAATGTTATAGTTTTTGTAAAAAACTAATACGTTTGTGTCTAATGAGGTAAGCTTTCTATTTTTAATTTTTAGGCTTCCCATGCCAAGAAATTAAAAGCCCTTTTTTGGGAATTTAAAAAGCTTTGCTATTTTAATACATTTTGCGTGAAAGATAAATTACTATTCGTTTTGAAAAACATGAAAATTTTTCAAACCTTTTCTTTTTGCAAAGTAGTAAAGAAACATTTCTTTGAAAAGTGGCATACAGTACAAAAATAATTCTGTTTTTATTTAACAGAAGTTGTTCGTACAAGCTTATCAAAGTGGATAGTACTGCAGAAAGAAAGAGAAGACTACTGAATAGTTGATGTAGCTATCGATGAAACAGTTTGTCTAGTCTGCTTGGTGGTTTGTTCTGCAAAGAAGTTGTTGTTGTTGCAACCTTTTGCTTAATGAGCATATTTGGCATTAAGCTTGAATATAATTATAAAAAAATTTTCTGTTTTAAATTATAAAAATTAAATAAAAAAAAAATATGAAATATATATTTAGATTATTATCATTTTTATAAACTTTACTAGACACTTATTATTTATATTACTTATAACATCTCCATATTATTAAGATAAGAAAACATTTATATGTTAACATGTATATATATTAAGATGCCTCAATAAAAAAAGTTACCATAACCACCGACTAAGAGTGAACCTTGATCTTTTTATGATGATTCCCAAAATATTTTGGCTATCACGACAACCGCCAATGAGAAACCATTTTGAAATAACCTCCAAAAATAATGTTTTTCGTAAAAATTTCGGCTGGTGTGGTTGTTAAAAAACCAACGATCAGAAATAATAGCACTTAAATAATTATTCCAAACTGCTGGATTAAAGATAATGCTGTTTTTCGTGTATTTTTTTGTATTTTTTTTACCAAAATTTAAATAACTTAATTATTTCTAATGCGATCCTCACTATTCATTCATAGTGAGAATTGATTGAGTTGATCATATAAAAGCTAAAATATTAATTATAAAATAAACACCTACTGAAAAAAATAATGAAAGTATATAATAAAATTGCAAATAGAAGTAATGAAGTTATTTTAATTTTGAAAGTTTTTGTATGGAAATAAAATGAAAAAAATATCAAAAATATGTATGAAAACAGCATTATTTTTAATCCTATTGGTAAAATTAAAAATTTTTTGATGCAGATTTTTTCGGCTTATTTTGTACAACTATTACACCAGCCAATATATTTACGAAAAACGTGATTTTTGGAGGTTATTTCAAAATGGTTTAGCTAGCTCACTGGTGGTTATCATTATAGCCAAAAAATTTTATTTAAATACGGCATTGATAACTTTTCGTTCTATGGACGTCGAGGCACCCTAATATACATATACATATACATATATCAAAGAATAAAATAAAAAATATGTAATTAAAAAAAACTGAAGTTCAAATTCTGAAAAAATTTATTACATTTCTTAAGAACTAAAGACACCACACTGGCTTGACATCCGCACAGGTTGTGGTGTTTTTATTGAAATAACGTCCATTAGGACAAAGCAATGTATTTGAATGCAACGTTCCAGATTTCCAGAAACAATAAACATAGCTGCAAGGAAAAATGATACATAATGAAGTTGGGGAAACTTTGTTTGAACAGGTGGATTTTAAACTTACCCCTCGCAGTTGCTTTCATCAATGTAAGGAAAACGTCCAGCTGACTGCTGTTCGTTACATATGGCAGCACTTGGCGATTGCGTGACAGGTGGGGAATTTGTTGATGTTACCGTAGTTGACGTAGATGTTGTTGGCTCTGGTGTCGCTGAAGTTGATTCTGTTGATGTTATAGGCTCTGATTCTGTTGATGGTATAGGTTCTGATTCTGTTGATGTTATAGGTTCTGAATCTACTGGAGCTGTTGCCAAAGTAGATGAAGTTTCAGGTGTTGGTGAGAATATAACCGTTGTTGACGGAATTTCGGGTACATCAATAGGCGACCCTAAATCACAAAGAGCAGATTCATCTACAAAGCATGACCTCACACACGGGGAATTCGATTTTCTTGGATCACATAGATATCCTTTAGGACAGGATCCTCTCTGATTAGTCAATGTTTCGTCTATGCACATCGTCATTGTCGTCCTACTGGTGCAAGTAAAGTCGCCATTGGGAATACCAGTGCAAACACCGCAAAGAGAAGTATCACCACAAGCAGGTTTGATATCGACCACATCAGGATCTTCGCAAATAAACCCGTATTTTGTACAAATGTGGCTCGGATTAGGGCACGAATATGTCGCAGTCGTATTGGGAGAATTCTCTATATACATGCTCAGTCACTTTATATGAATATGAAAGATCCTGTGGGCAACTTACCGTAGCAGAGATGAAACGTATTTTTAGAGTTGCATGCAACTCCATTAGTATTACAAACATTGCATACAGCATCCGACTTTTTTAAAGCCACAACCACCAAAATAAAAAATATCTAAGAATGTGAGAATTAAATAAGAAATAACCTTAATTTGCTACTCAGCCTACATTTAATCTTAACATGTTTGCCTTTTCTATACTTTTTTGATACTGGTGTTTCTCTCTACTTATAGTTACTAAATAGACTAAATTTTGAGTTCGAGAAACATTTTTATAATTGTATTTCTTGGGATCGCAGCTATTTTTTTTAAAGGAACTGCCAATGGATTTAGATAATTTAGATATACATACTTATCTTTCTCAGTGCCATACAGATAAAGCTGTTCTGTTGAAATTCGACAACATTTTTCTTAGAAAAATCTCAGCACTGATAAGAAAATCTTTACTGATTTTTATCTCATTTTTTATTTTATTAAACCTTAATTTTAAATCACTGAAATTTAAGTGTGTCATACGGTTATTAGTTGGGAAATAGTCTTGACTAACTTAAAAATTTATCTATAATAAATTTTTAAGAGGTGTATCTTAACGTTTTACACACGTGTTGCGAGTTATAAATGAATAGAGAATAGAGAAAATACCCTTAACTCTCGACCGGTGATTCCATTTTTGGCTTCATACATTTTCATGAATTCTATTGCTGGGCGATGACGTTAGTCGTGACGATATTTCACTCTGACGTAATTCTCACCTACACTGTTTGTGCAATAATCGATTTATGTTCGATTCGTTCGTTGCAAATCGATATCCTGTCACATGTTCCGATTTCACTTGAATGGAATCTTTAAAAAAAGTGTTTGTGTAAGAAAAGTGTACCGATAAAATTTCATGCTTTTATCTCTCTGCGTCGAGTGAAAACTCTACCGATTTGTATCAATGACAGTAATGTTGTGTTTATATGAAATAACAAGTACTCGCAATTTATATTATAAAAGGGGTATTTTCGCTTAAGTTAAATTTTTTACTGATTATATTTTGTTCGCTTGGAAACGTTTTAGTTTCCAAGTTAATGCAATTTAAAACAAATGCCTATTTACATAAAAGAAGGAAATTTAAAAAAAAAATATATGTTAGAGCAATGCAAAAGTACCCTGTTACAAATATTTGATAAGATTTCCCTGTCAGAAATTCAACTAAATTAAAAGTAGTTGAAAAAGTAGTTTATTGTCAACCACAAATAGATGAAATTCTGACTTTTTTCCATAGAAAGAACTAACATATTTTGTATGGTGATGTCTGCTAAATAAGTCAATTAACTTTCGTCTGCATATGTTTTCAACTACTTGTTATATTAGTTGAATTTGAATTATTTTTTTAACTACTTTAAAATAAATCAACTGAAAACCCCATATATTTTTAACTACTTGTTAAACTAGTTAAATTTAAATTATTTTTTTTGGTTACTTTAAAAAAAATCAATTGAAAACTAGTTAATATTCCTTTTATTGAAGATGAATTTAAAAAAATAAAAATTGTAAATTTCTATACATCAAAGAGATCATTTATTTTATTGTTTTGAAAAAAACAATACGTAACATTCATATTAGTGAAAGCCTAAAGTAAATAATATTTGGTGAAATAGCATGGTTAAATATATATAAACTCGTAATCTAACAAAAATTTGCAATAAAAACATGTCAAAATCAGAGTAGTTGCCGCCTTAATATAATTCAAAGTAGTTTTTAAGCCACTTGTTTTGAAGTAGTTTTTTCAATTACTTCATATATAATGCAATAAAAACTATTCAAAATTGAAATGGATGCCGCGTTAATATAATTCAAAGTAGTTCACAAACTAGCTTATTTTAAATTAGTTGTTTTAAAAAACAAGTTAGTTTGTTTCTATAGGGTTTGTTAAACATCACTTAGTTTCAAATTATTTACATTCTTAATTGTTAAATATTTCCGCAAACATTATTACACATCAATATTACATATTGAATTTTCATAAACTTCATGTAATCACTTTTGAATAACGAGACCATCACTTTTGTTAAAAAATTTTAGTGTACATAAAATAAAATAAATGTAAGTAAACAGCAGCTGCTTGTCATTTGACTCAATTTCGCTACGTTTCTTTTCGATTTTTGATCTTTTTCATCACGGACCGAATATTTACCGATTTTAACGTGCAGAAACATTAGATGTCAGGAAATTGGTAACTAGGGATCGATAACATTGATAACGCATGACGTCACACAAATCGTTAACTTGCCGATTTTGTTACAGGAACAAGCTACTGGGGCCGAATTACACCATCCGTGATCGAGCAAAATCGTTAAAATTTATCGGCGCCAGTGCACGGACTTGAAAAAAATATTGATTGGTAGATTGGACTCGAGAAGTGTGGTAGATTGAAATAAAATGTGGCAGATTTGATATTTACATAACACAGTTTACAATAATAGTAATAGTGTAATATTCAATATAAAAAAAAACAAAAATGGATTAAAAACTAACAATCTATCAGTCAATAATACAAAAAGCAAAACAATATGGAACAAATCTAGTTTACAGGCAGGAGCCTAATTTTTTCTTATATATGTGTTTTTACCCCCTTAAGGTCCAATTTCTTTACAGTCCGGTAAACTCACAACTTGCCGGAAATGGAGGTATGATTTTCCAGCAAGTTGTGAGTTTACCGTTACGGTAAGGGTACTGGGTCTAAAAAGAGTCCATTATGAATGGCTTACTTATGGTTTTTGAGATAAAATTCACCCAAGTTTAAAAAAGGTAAAATGACGTATTTATTGTACAAAACTAATAAAAAAAATTGGCTCCTGCCCATAAATAAGATGTAAGCTGAATATATATAAATATACATTTAAAGAAAAACAAAAACTAGAGAGCAATTAACCTTCTAACAACAAACATAAAAGATTTGTAAAAAAAGTCCTATCATGACTATTTTAACACGCGGAATCGGAAAAGGGAATTTTAATTTTTGAAGATAAAGCTCAAGGACATTTTGCAAATTTTTAATGAAAATTTATTGATAAGCCGATGCTAAACAACTTTGCATTAAATTTTTCCAAAATGTTCTTAAGCTTTATCTTATCAATTGAAACTTGCTTTTCCGATTCAGCATGAAAAAATTATTCATGATAGTTCTGAAAATCTTATTAATTTTACCGGAGGCTCGAATAGGTTTTTTTATCACAAAATTCTTTTATAAAGATTTGGTTTGCAACAAAAACAGTTTGCAAACCGTTTCGTTTTTCAGATTTAATATTGTTCATTATGACAAAGGAACTTTTAAGTTTATTAAAATTATATCATAGAAAAAAAAGTAATAAAAAAATTTACGATGGTGCAAATACTGGTAGATTTTAAGCCTTCGATGGTTAAAGTGGTAGATATTAAAATTTTAAAAAAATGTGGTAGATCTACCACAATAGTGGTAAAGCCCGTGCCCTGATCGGCACTTGTCTCGTCGTGCCGTTCGTAATGTACGCGACTACGGATGCGGTAATTCGGCCCCTGTTCTGCGTTTTGTTTGTGTCACGACTTTGTGAAATAGCGAGACATCTTACGAGTGAACATTTCAGTACAGTAGCTTGCTTTCTATAACAGTAGATGGCTCTGAAGCACAATCCTAAATATGTTTTGGTTATATGAAAATGTTAAAGATGTTTATGCTATTTTCAAAAAGGTACTTATATAGAGATAAACATGTTAATAGCTATGTCATGGCATTCTTCAATAGTACGAACATTAAACTTAATAAAACAAAATTATAAAAAGTCTTTTTTATTGATATACACAGATTTTTCTATAAAATTCCACTTTGATGTCCTCATTAGTGTCCGACCGAAACCGGAATTTTGGTCGAAACCGAATATTCGGCCATTTTATAATATTAGGCTGAAACCGAAGCCAAAACTGGTTGTTAATATAAAAATTTTTGTTTTAACAAATTATTTTTTTAATAATAGGAAAAAAGTACTTTCATACACATAAGAAAAAAATGTAATATAAAAAAGTATTATTTTAATATTGAAGTTTATAGCAAACAATTGAAGTTTACTGTAACAATAAATGAGATAATTTTTTATTTAATTTTGTATTACAAAGTACTGCAAACTTTATATCTTCCGTACGCACTCAAAATAGTATCCACCTACAATGTACATTTTTATATAAATACAAAAGAATGTAGTTTTGTTTTTTTTAAAGGTATTATAAAAATATAAAAATTTTGTTTTCTCTTCCTTTATTCCACACGCACAGAATTCGTTTGGAAGTTTAATTATCAATTTTTGCTTCAGTGCCTATAAAACTTTAATATTAATTGCAATAGTGATGATAAAATCGAAAATTATATTGGTTGTTGGAATTAGTTTTAAAGGTTTTCTAAGAGATGGCGTAACTATCAATAGATCGCATCGGGCACACCTGTGACTATATTCATTTCAAAGCACATTGTCTAAGCTTAATTTTTCAGTATGTGTCATTCCACTGAAGTGTAAACAACATACAATATATTTTTTTCTCTGTGAACATGTCGACTTTCGTTCCAACAAAACGCAATTCGCGGGAAGGTTTACTTTTGTGCTTCCATTTGAAGAAAAAAGCGGTTGAAGCACAACGCACGCTTACTGAGGCTTACGGGGACTATGCTCCATCGATTTCTACTTGTGAGTACTGGTTCCGTCGGTTTGAAAGTGGTGATTTTGATACGGAAGACAAAGAGCGTCCGGGCCAGCCGAAAAAGTTTGAAGATGAAGAATTGGAGGCTTTGCTCGATGAAGACCCGTGTCAAACCCTTCAAGAATTGTCAGAATCATTGGGAGTCGACTTATCAACGGTCGGCAAACGCTTGGCCATGGGAATGATTCAAAAGCAAGGAAATTGGGTGCCGTACCAGTTGAAGCCGAGAGACGTTGAACGGCGATTTTGCATGTGCGAACAACTGCTTCAACGGCATAAAAGGAAGAGTTTTTTGCATCGTATTGTCACTGGCGATGAAAAGTGGATCCATTACGATAATCCTAAGCGAAAAAAATCGTGGTGACCACCCGGCCATGCATCAACATCGAGGGCCAAGCCGAATATTCATGGCGCCAAGCTTATGCTGTGTATTTGGTGGGATCAGAAGGGTGTCGTGTACTATGAGCTGCTAAAACCTAGCGAAACCATCACTGGGGAACGCTACCAACAACAATTGATGCAATTGAGCCGAGCATTAAAGGTTAAACGGCCGGAATATGCCAAAAGACACGACAAAGTGGGTTTTCAACATGACAACGCACGGCCACATGTTGCAAGAACCGTCAAGGAAACGTTGGAGGCGCTGAATTGGGATGTGCTACCCCACCCGCCTTATAGCCCAGACATAGCCCCTTCCGACTACCACCTATTCAGATCGATGACGCATGGCTTGGCTGAGCAGCGCTTCACTTCTTACGAGGATACCAAAAAATGGGTCGATTCGTGGATTGCCTCAAAAGACGAATCGTTCTTCCGGCGCTGAATCCATATGCTGCCAGAAAGATGGGAAAATGTTGTAGCTAACGATGGACAATACTTTGAATAATATACATTGTACCGTTGTTTCTAAATAAATGCTCAAAAACAGGAAAAAAACCTTTAAAATTAATTCCAACCCCCAATAGTATCAAACGCATAAAATTACCAAAATATTTTGCGCAGCACTATAAATAATTAATAATTTTTGTTTTGTATTAAACAGTAATATTTTTATTTAACCAAACTTATATATTTGAAATAAATGACTGATGCAAGAAATTCTTACCAAAGTTTCTACTATTCGGCCTCATTATGGGCAAATAGCCGAAACTAGCCGAAACTGGCAAAAAGGGCCGAAACTGGCCGTAACCGAAACCGAATATTCGGTCGGACACTAGTCCTCATTTTCGTTGGACAAAAAGATTTAAAGCACATTGTCCCGCTTTGTTATATGAATTTTTTCTTTTTATATTCATTTATTTAATTTTATTTTTATTTTTTTTAACCAAATAAAAATGTATATTTATATAGAATTTTTTTTTGATATTTCGTAAATATAATATAATAATGCAATATACTGGGCAGAGAAAAAAATTAAAATATTAAATATTAAACGAGTTATCGCACGTACAGTTATTGTACATGTCGCAATAGTTTTATCGTACTGAAACTATTAATGCGGTTATCTCGAAACTGTGTTGTAACTTAAAAAGTTATGGATCGATTTGGCTGAAATTTTGTGTGGCTTTTTAGAATATCACTGTCAATAGGATAAAATAATATTAAATATGAAATATAACTTAAAGAGCGTACTAAATTTTTAATTTTATACTTTTTTAACATTTTATAGGTTTATCCTACCCTAATAATAAAAACTCCTATCCTAATTAATTTTTTTCCGATCAATAGAAATAATGTTACAGCTGAAGCACTCTTGGGCCTCGCGCCAAAAAAAAATGCTTTTATATACAGTGACGAGCAAATAAATAGGGACACCTGTATTTTTATATTCAAAGCTGCATGAATTATATACAAGGTGCCCCAGATATAGCATTAATTCCCTCGGGTAGTGATTCTCCTTGATTAGGCGAGCAAGGAAATGCAAGGATTTTACTCTATTTTTAATGTATCTCTTAGCCGATTTCCAAAATTTACAACTTGCTGAGAAGAAAATCAAATTGACATTAAAATTTTTACAAAACATATTGCATAAAGTCACAATTAAGAAAGATATGAGCAGCTAAATTCTAGAAAAATTTTGAATAAAACTTTGATAGTAAATATCTCGAATTTTAAATACATTTTTTGATAATTTTTGTGATGTAATATCTTTTTATGATAAAATTTTCTACTGACTTGGATCTTGCCATAGTACTTGAGTACTCAATGCAAACATAACTACTATTTTATTTCAAATTGGCACACGTAAAACAGTTAACTTAAAACAGCTAAAGTACGATTAGAAAACGGCTTTTACAATATATCATTGGTTTGAAGGTCATGTAGTCTCTTTTTCAAGATGATATTGCCTTTGGAGTAAAATGTAATGACACCTATTTTTAAGTTTTTCTTCTCTAGCTCCTAAAGGGGGAAGGGGGCCACCATCATCCTTGCATTTTCTTACTCGCCTAATTAAGGAGAATCACCACCCGAGGGAATTAATGCTCTATCTGGGGCACCTTATATTTTATTCATGTAGCTTTAAATATAAAAATACAGGTGCCCCTATTTCTTTGAACATTACTGTACATTAAGGCGCCTCACGCTCCATTCAAGAAAAAAAGTTGTTCGGCACAAATGCTCAAAATAATATTTGATTTATGTTATGATGAGTCAACAAATATTTTGACTTTAGCGATAGCCATCCGTGAGCTGGAATGGTTTGAAATAACCTCTAAAAATGAAGTTTTTTGGAAAAATGTTGGCTGGTGTGGTAGTTTTAATTAAAAAAAGGGTCAGAAATAGTAGAAATAAAAAAGCTCTTCCAATCTGCATCAAAAAATAAAAAATTCTTTGCATGGGAGCAAAGATAACGCGGATTTTCATAAATTTGTTTGAATTTTTTTATATTTTATTCACTACAATTCAAATAACTTTATTATTTTTAATGCGATTTTCGTTTTGTCTAAACTTGATTGTAGTTAAAACTAGTGTATGTAAATTTTTTATTTATAAATAATGAAAAATTTAAAAAAAAATTCAAACAAATTTATGAAAATCCGCATTATCTTTGCTCCCGTGGAAAAAATGTTTGAAATATTCTTTGATGCAGATTGGAAGAGTTTTTTTATTACTACTATTTCTAACCCTTCTTTTATTTAAAATTACCACACCAGCCAACATTTTTACAAAAAACTCGATTTTTAGAGGTAATTTCAAACCATTCCAGCTCACGGATGGCTATCGCTAAAGTCAAAATATTTGGGGACTCATCATAACATAAATCAAAGATTATTTTGAGCATTTGTGCCGAACAACTTTTTTTCGTGAGGTGCCTTAAATACATATTTCAAAATTCAAATAAATTTATGTTAAAACTTCCAAATGGTCCCATTATTTTATCACCTTTAAAAACACTGTTCAAAAAGAACTAATTTCAGAGCGTCTAAAGGATTTTCCTCACTTAATTGTTTATAAGTAAGATTTTATAGAAAAAAGATAAAAATTATCCTTATAAGAATTAAAAATTATTCCTTTTCTTTGAACTTATGTTATTTTTAGTTGTGATAATATCTAAGCGAAAGCAAACATTTAAACAAAAATAGTCATCAGCAGGGCTAGGATTTTGATGACATGTCATCTTTTTCCTGCTGCTTCTAAGACATTCCCTGCTTATTTAAAATGTCTATTTATGTTTCCTAAATTCCAAATATGAAAAGTTTATAGGAGACTTTTTCGTCATATTTCATCGTTTTCAGGTTATTTTTACAAGATTTAAGGCATTTGTTGGTAATTTTTTGAGATTTTTAAGTTATTTTATTGTAATTTTTTGACGTTTTTAATTTTTAGAGCATTTTTCGGTTTTTAGGTCATTTTTGTGTAAATTTTAAATAATTTTTTTTTGTTTTTTTTCGTACTAAAAAATGTCAAAATGCAAATTTTTAAACATATTCCTTTAACACTAGAATCCCTTCAATCAAAAACATTACTTCTCTACAAAGTAGTAGCCTTGTTTATAGACTTCGATGAAAAAATAGCTCTGCGCGTGGTGAAATTGACGAAAGGGTATGTAGAAAAATGAAACAAGTGTTAGATAAAAACTCAGGATATGCTAGTATAAAATAAATTTTAATTTAGTAATGCTTTATTTTTAAGGCAAAATTTTTTGTTTATTTGTTATGCAATTGTTGGCGTTTTTTAGGTAATTTTTGTCAGTTTTTTAAGGTCATTTTCTGCAGTTTTTCGGTCATTTTTGCCATTTTTTTAGGTCATTTCTTGCAGTAGTAAAGTAGTGAAGTAGTAATAATACCTATAGTACTCGAATTTGTGTTCCTTTATTGTTCCTCTATTTTATTTTTCGGGTTTTACGTATATGTGAATTTTTACAATACTTTCGTTAAATTACCGTAGATTTTGATAAAGAGGCTTCTTTTGGCTCTGAAAATTATGAAGTAAAGATAAGGCTTGAAATTTTCTAAAGATTTTAGAAATTAGAAATTTTTACATTAGAAATTTTTCATTGTACATTTGAAGTTGTCTGAAGTACCTTTAATTTACAGTCTCTTAAGTATAATAATATTGATTTTGTGCGTTCCGAAATAACATTGATAACTCTGAAGTATGGTTGAATTGTTCTGAAAAAAGTTCAATATATTCTTAAATCAATTTTGTGTTTTCTGAAATTCAGTTGGTTATTCGACTGGTTATTCGGTTATATTATAATCAGTTGTGATATTCTAAAATCAATTCATAGAATTCCAAAACCAATTTAATGTTTGCTGAAATACAACTAATATCCCTGACGCTCAAATAAAACAATCTAAAATCGAACGTAGATTTTTCCATGGTACCACTGAAAAAGGTATAGTCAATTACGTATTTTGAAGTTCAAAAGCTCTGAACAGAAAATGTTGGAATAATAAAGGCGCTATGATTTTTACACACACGGTTGCACACACGGTTGCTACCTCAAATTCCCACGAAAAAACCTTTTTCCCACAATAGCAAAAATTAATAACCACGAAAATTCCCATGGTATAACTTTGGAAAAAAAATCCCAACGCAATTTAAAAAACCACAAAAAATCCCACGGACATTTAAAATAACCACGAAAATCCCACGCAATTAAAAAAACATGAAAAATCCCATTTGTATTTAAAAAACCACAATAAATCCCATTTGCATTAAAACAAAACACAAAAAATCCCACGGAAATTTAAAATAACCACGAAAATTCCTAACGTTGAGACGATTTTGACAATGAACAAAATATGAAAAATGTACGCTTTTTGTATATATATTTATACATATTTTAACTGAAAAGTAAAAATAAATCCTTCAAAACGAAAAAATCCCACGTTAATTAAAAAAATTCACATTCAATTAAAAAATCTCATGGGAATTCCCATTTTCCACGGCAATTAAAAATAACCGCAAATGGGATTTTTCCCACAAAGGTGGCAACCGTGGTTGCACAAAGTAAATTTTTTGTTTCCTGAATTCCCTCGAGATCAGCTTTGAAATATGGCTTGAACTTTGGTAAATTTTTTCTGACCCACTTTTATGAGGACTCAATTATCTTGCACAAATAAATTGACCTTGTAGTATATCACTGTATCGTTAATTACTTTGTGTTCAATTACTTTGCTTTATATACATATGTATATTTAAACATATTTTGAAGACTTTGATTCTATAGTTTTTGATATTGAAAAATTAAATATGAAACATAAAAATATCATTTGAGCTACAAAACTGAATCAGAAAAGACTCGTTTTCTTATTTAAAAAAAGCAATAATTTTCGTAAATTGATAAAACAACACGGAGAAAAATCACGGATTTTAATATGTTTAGAGGCAAACAAAATATGTTTGTGGATGATGTTGCAAACAAAGTTTTGTTTAAAATTATCAAGAATTTGTTCAGACTGAAAGAAAATATGTTTGTGACACCTAAACTGAGAGAGGCTTTGCAGAAAAAGTTAATTTAAAATGTATAATGTTTAGTTTCAATAAACTTTTTCTGTATTTATTGTTTGGTCCTAGCAATAATTTGTTCAGATACAAACGAAATATGTTGGAAAATATTGTTCCAAATAAATCTTGTTCGGATCCTAACATACTTTGTTTAAAATTTAAAGAGTGAAAAGAGAGCAGTATGGTAATAATTTCTGACTCCAAACAACATTTGTTTGCATCTGAAAGATAAATATTTACAACAAATGAGAGAAACGAGACAGCCCGAAGCTTGGCAACGTTGCAGCGTCATATCGAAATTTGGCAATGTTGTGAAAAGTTAATTGTGTTAAAGAAGCTGAAAATTATTTGCTGTAGCTGAAATTATTACGAACGTAAGTAATTTGTAATAAATTGTTAATTTGTTATTATTTCATTATTTACATTAAGATTTCGTATTAAATAACTTAATAAAAATGCTTATTCGAGGCGCTTATGGTGGAGACAAAATATTTGTCGATAATCCTGAGCCATATTCTTATGATGCCTTTATTGCTGCAGGTATGTACATATGTATTGGTTGTTAATATTTTTAGTTTCAGTTTGCCGTTAAGGAGCTCCAGTAGTTCAAATAAAACAAGACACTTTATCCTGATACGAACTGCATCGAAAATATAGCAGTTATTGGAAAATTTTTGAAAAAAACCAACCCTTGCAAAATAAAGACAGGATCAATATTGCCAAAGCTGTAATTGACGAGTGTCTCCAAATTTTTCCTAATAGATTGTAAGTTATGTTAATTTTAATAATGATTTCCTGATCAAAAGTTGAATTTTGTTTTAGACTTCGGAAAGAGGATTTTCAAATATTGTCACAAAATAAAATGTTTGTTTGTACCTGAACATTTCCGTATTTAGGTACAAAAATATTATATTCGATAACTGGACGATGCAAACAATGTTTGTTTTTACCTGAACAATTCCTTTTTAAGATGCAAACATGCAATGTTCGGGTAACTGCTTCATGCAAACAATGTTTGTTTGTACCTCAACATTTTGTTTTTATGTGCAAAAATGTAATTTTCTGGCTGCTGCTTGATACAAACAATGTTTGCTTGTACCTGAACATTTCCTTATTTAGGTGCAAAAATCTTATATTTGGATAACTGCATGAAGCAAACAATGTTTGGTTGTACCTGAATAGTTAATTTTTAGGTGCAAACATATAATGTTTGCGTAACTGCTTAATGCGAACAATAATTGCTCACTCCCAAACATTACGTTATTGCACATTAAGAGAGAGAGAGAGATAAATTTACAAAACATATCTGCAAAAAGAGAGTGAGAGCAGATATTTCTGCAAAGTTCCATGTGCTCTCAATATGTTGCAAACAATAATATATTGCCAGCAGAGTTTGTTTGGGTAAGCGTTATAAATTTTCTGCGTAAAGATTCACGCCATCGTATAAATCCTACAACTTAATTTCTTTAGTGTGACCTTTAAAAATAGCTTCCACATTTTTTCTATCTCTTTTTTATCTGCTTTTGTATGGCCTTCCTCGTTTCTGCTTAAATTTTGTTAAAGCTTATTATTTATAACTTTAAAATTACATCGTAAAAACATTTGTCTGTTACGAAACGTGTATGTGACTCAGTTATGCACTAGAGTGGCCGCCAAATCTACTGGATAAAATTAAAATGCTAAAATTAAATGGGGTCTTTACTTAAAGTCTGCGGTTGTGCCAAAAACTAAACCGATTAAAATTTCAGAGCGATCAGGATAAGCTTTATTATGCCTAGTTGAGCTTTATTTTGACTTGATAATTTTTCTTCTTGATATTAAAAAAAAAATCGCAAAAATCCAAATACAGAAGCATTCCAATAAAATCTAGTGGATATTTTTTCTTACACTATAACAAATGCACACAATGAAAAATATTGAGCGATTACGTTGAAGAACCCAGCTGCTATGCAATTTTTCGAAGATATCAAATTTAGCTAATTTTAAAAAAAAATTCCCATAAATCCAAAAATTTAAAACTTAAATAAAAACATTACGGCTAGTTATGGATCAGTCTTGAGCTATTTTGTACAAAAAATTAAAAAATCAAAATTCTAATGCGAAAATTACAGATGTTCAAACTTGAGGTTTTTTGAAAATCCTTCGAAATATGCTTTTCTGGCCTATCGAACACAGAAACAATTTATAAAAAATTGACAAACATAATTTGTGAAAAACATTTTAGGTCTGTTCCCGTACTCGATTTAAGTTACTTGAAGTTACTCGAACACAGAAACAATTTATAAAAAATTGACAAACATAATTTGTGAAAAACATTTTAGGTCTGTTCCCGTACTCGATTTAAGTTACTTGAAGTTACTCGAACACAGAAACAATTTATAAAAAATTGACAAACATAATTTGTGAAAAGCATATTAGGTCTGAAGTTACTTATTACTTGAAGTTACTTGAAAGCGTTATTTTACAAATTTTTGAAGCTCGAGAGATAAGAATAACATGCAAAATGTCAATCTCTAATAAATTACAATTACTTGAAGTTAATACGGAAGCAGACCTATAATGTGTATTACCCAAAACAGCTTTAATATTTTTTTTTAAATAATGTATTTATATTTTATATATATTTTCCAAAAATGTGCTTTATAAAAAATTTACATTCAATATGGTTATACCAGAATATTGACTATAGAAAGAATATGTACTCAATACACTTCTAGCATACGTCGTTTAGCATTGTTCAAGGCCATACGTAGTTAATTATTACTTCCTCTGTTTAAATTTTAAAATACGTTTCTTATTAAAATATATACGTTTTGATTGCTTTATCAAAAATAATAAATTAATGATAAAAATCTAGCCTTGAAGATAAGAAAAACTCATGAAATAAAATTGAGTCAAAAAAAAAATAAGAGAAATAAAAAAAATATATTTTTATTTGGGCGAAGCAATTATATCATAAAAAAGTGCTCTTGTATCAAACTGGCTCAGGGGGGGAACGATAAATATGGTATCATACATTAAAGTTAAAAATTTTGAAAGGATAGGACTTCAGCTTCTTGCTCTGATTTTGAGACAAAAACGGGACATTATTTTAAGCGATTTTTAAAAAAATTTCAAGTAAATGGAATTGATAAATATTGAAGCGATGATAATTTATATAAACTTTCATCACGATTTGATCCCATTCTCCAGCTGCAAAAGGTCTCTTAAAATAAAAGATTAAAAAAAAATTATTTTTATTGCCATAACAATGAACAGAATGAATAAATATAATGTAGAAAATCTTCTATGCAAAATTTAGTCTCGATATCACAACATCTTTCAATTCCAAAATGTTATTAAATATCACGGTGTTAAAAAATTTAATTGTTTGTCAATATTGTAGTCGATTTCAGTAGATTTATAAACGCTGATTCCGATTCTGGAAACAGAATTTTTTTATCTTTGTTCCATCTTAAGATGGGTTGTGTTGAGTAAATAAAAATATGCGCTTTTAGGCATATTTGAATAATTATTAAATCCTTCAATTAGCCCTGAATGATAAAATAAGTCCTTATCTATAACTTCGCGTTGTTAAAATAGTAAGTTCGTACATAATTCTTAAAAATTTTAAAACAAATTTTGAGAGCCCAGCTTTTATAGAAAATGATACAAAATGCTGATTAAAAATTTTCCGTTCGCATGAACCACAAACAAAAACTCAATTTAATTGTTCAGCCTAAAAAAATTTAAGAACTTGTTACCTGACTCACTAAGAAAAATTTGCGTTACCTGTAAAAATTCGCCATACCCGTAAATTTTGCTATATTTGCAATGGTTATAGTTGCATTTATTGAAATCTCAAGATTTGCAAATTTTGCAATAGTTATTCTAAATTTATATAAGTCTTTAGAACTTACCAATTTACGTACGCTTATATGTATTTATTTATTTTATTTATTTATTTCCGTCTATGGATAAATTATCCTTACAGGCAATAACAAATCAGGATATAAAATAGGAACATAATTATAAGCTGTTTAACAATAGAGTAATAGTAGTTTTAAAGGCATTTTTAGGCATAGAAAAATCAATTAAGTTATTATTATACATTCTGTTTAGAGCTATAAGTACTCTATTAATAGGCTCATTAATGGCATAATTGGTTCTATGGCAATTAATATAAAAATAATCATAGTTACGAAGCATTCTTTGTGGAATATTAAACGATAATAATTCAAGTAACTTCTCACAGATGATGTTTCTGTTGATCAAATCGTAAATTATCATAATACTGTGCAATAACCTTCTAGCTTCAAGAGAAGACAGACCAATAAGCAGGCAACGCGTTCTATAGGACGGAAGAGGATCCGACAAATTAATTGAACGTAAAGCAAATTTCAAAAATCTTTTTTGAACTTGTTCCAATCTAGTAATATGCACTAAATAAAATGGGCTCCAAATAAATGAAGCGTACTCAAGGCTAGATCTTACGAGGGACGAATATAAATTTTTAAATGTGTATGGGTCAGAGAAGCCGGTACTATTTCGCTTAACAAACGCTAATAGAGAATATGCTTTGGGGATAATATGGTTTAAATGACAGCTAAAACTAAGGCCTGAATCAAAAATAACGCCTAGATCACGAATTTCGGATAACCTTACAAGCTTAGTGTTATCTAAGGTATAATCAAACGATATAGGAGAATTTATCTTATAATAAGAAACAACAAAGCATTTTAAAAGGTTTAGTGACAATTGGTTTAGATTAAACCAAGAAAAAACGTTTACGAAATCAGCCTGAAGACGATAAGCATCCGATTGATTTTTAACCTTATGGAAAACTTTCAAGTCATCTGCATAAAGTAAAAATTGGGCATTATTAAAACATTTGGAAACATCATTTATAAAAATAACAAAAAGTAATGGTCCAAGAATGCTACCCTGAGGAACTCCTGAAGTTGATAAAAAAGGAAGTGATTTTACGTTTTCAATGACTACATATAAAACTCTATTTGAAAGGTAAGATTCCAACCAAGAAAGAAATGTAGAATGGAAGCCAATCTTGGCAAGCTTGAGTAGTAAAATTGCATGTGATATTTTATCAAAGGCTTTGGATATGTCGGAGTAAATGACATCCAACTGGTACCGCTTTTCAATTGTGGTGATGCAGTAATTTGTGAATACTCTAAGATTTGTTGTAGTTGAAACAAAGCCATGTTGATTGTTTTTAATGCAAAGTACATTTTATCTTTTACTATTTTCTCAAAGAGCTTGGAACTATTAGTTAACTTAGAGATAGGTCTGTAATTTAGGACGTCATGTTTATTGCTGGATTTAAAAACTGGGGTTATGAGCGAAACTTTCCATTTATCAATGAAAACACCTGTTTTAAGGGATTTGTTAAAAATTATGCATAGAGGTAAAGATAAAGATTGCACACAATTTTTTAGCAAAAAAGGACTAAAACCGTCTAAGTCACATTTTGCGGAGTTTTTGAGATTACCAATAGCAGTTTCAACATCAGAAAGAGTAACCATAAGACTACCAAAATTTATACACGATTCAACATTATCAACAACATGTGAGGTGATCGGATCAGGATTTCTGACAAAATTTGATTTGAAATAATTTGCAAACAATTGTACTGTGTCATTTACACAGTATGAATTTATACCATTATAAAACGTAGAAGAAGGAATATTAGATGAGCCTTTCTTAGATTGGATAAAGCTCCAAAAAGATTTAGCATCGATTTGAATGCGATTTTCTATGCTAAGAACATATCGTTTATAAAGAAATTTGTTTAAAAAATTAAATTCGCGTGAAAAGTGTTCATATTTTACCTTGCACTCAAATTTTCTAGAATTTTTGAACTCATTGAAAAATTTATTGCGCAAATTCTTCAATTTTTTTAAACCCTTAGTGTACCAAGGGAGCTTATGGATTTGTTTTCTTAAAGGAATGTTATTGGCAAGAATATTTATGAAATTGCTTTGAAAGATATCATAGCAGCTTGAAGCCTCAAGGCTACCAAAAAGCGACTCCCAACCAATACCGTTTATGAGCCAATTTATAGTCACAAAATTGCAATTTTTAAAATCATGAAATTTTTGATCTAAATTATTAATACTCAAGAATTCATAAATTTTAATATTGAAGGAAAGCGCAGAATGATGAACAGTCAAATCAGATATAGGAAATGGACATTCAAATAAATCATAATTAAGGGACTTAGTTATAAAAATTAAATCTAGCAATTTAGATAATTTATTGGATAAATAATCTGTACTAAAAAAATTATCGATGAGATTTATTTCATGTGCTTGGTTTACAGTTGTTGGCACGCAAGTGTTATCATCCGTTGAACAGGCCCAGTTTACATTGCTTAGATTAAAATCACCAACAACGCAGAAACTATCTTTCCCATAAATTGTAGATAATGATAAAATATTGTTGACATGAGCATCATAAATATCATATGCACTGTTAGGCGGAATGTAAGAGGCACAGACAATCATTTTCCCTTTTGGAAGCAGAATGGAGATGCAGACCTTATCAATTAATCCATCCATGGTATCTATATTGCACAACGAGGAGCATAATTTTTTCCGAGCAATAATCAGAACTCCACTACCTCTAGAGTACCCAGTCAAAATAGGGCATCGATCTTGGAAAATTTTAGGATCAGCAATCTCTTCATCAAAAAAATACTTATTTAGCCAAGTTTCCACCAGTATACTAATATCATAATCGCAGAGATTATGATGATAAATAACCAAAAGAGGGGTTCTTCTGCACCTAGAATATACCTTCTATATACATATATGACAAATGTCACTTAAATTTATTTGTTCTTTTTAGTTCACGTTTTTTTTTAAATAAAAGCTTATTTTTAAAAAATTTTTTTAACATTTTATTTAGTTTTTACTTTTAAGTCTTAAAGGTTTAATATTTACATCTTTGTTTTTTTGAAAACTTATGGAGATATAGCCGCCTACAAAGCCACCCTGCAGTCGGTTGTAACGCGCGCTGCTAAGGAGCGATACAAAGAAAAGAGGAGGGAAGAGAGACATATTTTCAGGCGGAAAAAAGAGAGGCAGAAAAGCGCGAGCAGGAGAAGATTGAGATGTATGGCGACAGGAATGAAGCCCGAAAATTTTTCGAAAAAATAAGACGCCTTGCCGATGGTTTTAAAACCGGGGCCTCTTCCTGCAAGGATGAAAACGGGAATCTAGTGACAGATGTCCAGAGTACACTGACGTTAAGGAGGGAACACTTCTCTAAGCTTCTAAATGGCGACGCTGACAACAATCCCGCCAATAGAGATGATATTCCGGAAACCCCAATTGCGGATGACAGCGTCGAGGTTCCGCTGCCCGACTATGATGAAGTTCTGACAGCTATAGCTCGGCTTAAAAATAACAAAGCCGCGGGAGCTGATGGCTTACCTGCTGAGCTGTTTAAGAACGGAGGCGAAGCTCTACTTAAATGCATTCACGAGCTTCTATGCAGAATATGGTCGGAAGAATGCATTCCGAACGATTGAAATCTCAGTGTGCTCTGCCCAATCCACAAGAAAGGCGATCCCACTATCTGTGCCAATTACCGTGGGATAAGCCTTCTTAATATCGCATATAAGGTCCTGTCGAGCGTTTTATGTGAAAGATTGAAGCCCATTGTAAACAAACTGATCGGACCTTATCAGTGTGGCTTCAGACCTGGAAAGTCCACCATCGACCAGATTTTCCCGCTACGACAAATCTTGGAGAAGACTCAAGAAAAACAAGTCGACACCCACCATCTTTTTGTCGACTACAAAGCCGCCTTCGACAGCCCAATAAGGAAGCACCTGTACTCCACCATGTCTGAATTTGGTATTTCTGCAAAACTAATACGACTTTGCAGGATGACACTGAGCAACACCAGCAGCGCAGTTAAAATCGGGAAGGACCTCTCCCCACCATTTATTACCAAACGAGGTTTCAGACAAGGTGATTCCTTATCGTGCGACTTTTTCAACCTAATGATGGAAAAGATCATCCGAGCTGCTGATCTGAGACGTAGTGGCGCAATATTCTACAAGAGTGTTATGCTGCTTGCGTATGCTGATGACATCGATATCATTGGCCATAATACGCGCCAAATCAGTGCAGCATTTTCCAGATTAGAAAGAGAGTCAAGTCGAATGTGTCTGGCAGTGAATGCAGATAAGACGAAGTACTTAGTGTCAACAAACAAACAGTC
Organism: Dichetophora obliterata; assembly: GCA_963920525.1. Classification (NCBI taxonomy): domain Eukaryota; kingdom Metazoa; phylum Arthropoda; class Insecta; order Diptera; family Sciomyzidae; genus Dichetophora; species Dichetophora obliterata. The sequence goes on along the minus strand of OY986438.1, from coordinate 116,013,499 downwards.
CCAGCGTCTTGGAACCCACGTTACCGTTGACAATACCTCATTCGAGGTTGTGAAGAACTTCGGTTATCTGGGATCCAGCTTTAATTCAACCAACGACATCAGCATTGAGATCAAACGAAGAATAACTCTTGCCAACAGGTGTTACTTTGGGCTCAGTAGGCAATTGAGAAGCAGAGCCCTCTCTCGACGAACGAAAATCACGCTCTATAAATCGCTCATCATGCCCGTCCTACTTTACGCATCACAAACCTGGACGCTGAGCAGTTTAGATGAAAAGACTTTAGGAGCATTCGAGAGAAAGATTCTTCGTAAGATCTACGGACCAATCTGCGTCAATGGCGAGCACCGAATACGGTGGAATGATGAACTGTATGAGCTGTACGCTGACATCGACATAGTCAAGCGCATTAAAATCGAGCGGCTTGGCTGGCTTGGTCATGTTCAGCGCATGAAAGACGATGCTCCAGTGAAGAAAACATTCGATTCGGTACCCAGCGGCGGTCAACGCAGAAGAGGACGACCGCATCTTCGTTGGAAAGACCAAGTAGAGGACAACCTGACGAAGCTTGGAATTTCCAACTGGCGCCAGCAAGCGAAAGACAGAAATGGCTGGCGCTAATTCTTAGATGAGGCCAAGACCGACATACGGTTGTAGCGCCAACTAAGTAAGTAAGTAAGTATGGAGATATAGCATTTTTATTGACTTGTGGGCTGTAAAAGGGGGTGTGGCAAAAAATTTTATTATAATATTGCATTGTCACCGGACTTACATGTGTATGTTAAATTTCAGCTTAATCGGATACCAACAAATTTGCAAAATTGCGAAAAATGGTTTGCAAGTTTTGACGGACATACATATATACATACTAGGTATGCATAGAGTCCAATTTCGGAAGCTTTTCTCGATCCCGGCATTATCGGGATTGAAAATATCAATCCCGGGACTAGTTCGGGATTGAAAACTTTAAGAAGTAAATAATTCAAAACATTTTTAATACAATTTTTTAGTATTTATTACTTGAAACTAAAAACTTTTAATTAATGCATTTATAAAGTAACAAAAACAAAACAAAACACACTAAGGCTATTCTCAATTGCGTTGTTTTCAGTGTAGTTATAAAAACTCCGTGGTATTGATACCATACCTTACCGAGCGGTTTTTATAGTTTTTGTTTTGACGTAGAATTACGTCTTACAGCGCGGTTTGTATGGGGGTCAGTTTCACGAATTTTTTCAAGGCGATATTTGACACTTTGGGGTATACCTACAGCCTTTAATATTCATCGTACAAAGAAAAAAAATGCCAAAATATCAGTTTTAGTGGGAATAAAACGAATATCTAATAAAATAGCAAAATCAAAGAAGATGAAAAATTCATATATTCGTATGAGAAATGCACAAGCTGCTTAGCTGCTTATGATGTTTTTAAGGTTGTTGTTGTGTTTGGTTCGTAATCGTTACTCGTCGTTCGTTGTTGTGCTGCTTTTGTTGTTGTTTTTTATTAATATGTATGTAAAACATACATACATAAATACACATCAGTTGCTTTCATTTTTTTCGTTTCCCAGATAGCCAATCGCCTCGGTTAAAAACGGTGTGCACTTTTAAAAGCACTGAAGCGGACCGTTTCGTTGTCAGCAAACTATGCATTGTGTGTTTCATATAAGCATACCATTTATTAATTTGTCTATTAATGTTGATTTTCTATGATTTAACTACAAATTCTAAATGTTTGATAGTTTAAATCATTCTTGATTTAAAATACAAATTCTAGTTGTTTGATAGCTTAAAATTGTTTATTGAGCTTTAGGTCAGGTTAAAACAATTAATTGCTCTAACGAATTTTTTCAAAGAAACAACAGCAACAACATTTTCAATATGAAAAGAAAAAAACATCACTAGCTGATTAATTAGTTGACTGATTGATTAACTAGTTAAAGCAATTAATTGTTCTAACCTGGCCTAAAGCTCAATAAACGATTTTAAACTATCAAACAATTAGAATTTGTATTTAAATCATATAAAATAAACATAATAAATATCAAGGTCATATAGATAACTTTAAGTTGTATATTAATTTTATTTGTTATTAAACAATTGTAACCTTTTCTTAATATGGTTTATATTAAATTGCAACAATAAACTAAACAATAAACGGCAACTCAACTGCACTACCTTGATTTCAATACAAGATTCAATGCATATTTCAGAGTTTTTTGCCGAACGGGTGAAAAAGAGGGAAAAAAGACGAGAACAAACGACGCATCACGCGAATATGACATAAATTTCAATTCGATTCTTGATAAATATAAAAAAGTAAGTTTTTAAAGAAGGCAACAACAACAACAACAACTCTATAAAGTCAATCACTAAGGGCGCGTTTATAGTGACAGCTGGTTGTTGGGCCGGACCGAGCTGGAAACGCGTCCTGCCAAAAGCAGCTGGAAGTGCGTATAGTGCGTATAGTGACTTGTTTCAGCTGGTTTTTGACAATTTTGGTTTTGTTTGTATATATAAGTTTTTTGTCTGTCAATTTTTGCAACCCAAGCATCAAAAAAGCCACATGATTTCGTTCATTCATTTTGCTTTCCTCAAACCAACAAGTGCAGAGACGAAAATGCGAAAAACGCTGCTGAAACGCGCTTCCTACAACTGCAAGTCGTTTCAACTCACTTGAGGTACCAGCTTGTTTCGACTTTTTTCGCGAGTGTTTTCTGCTGGTTTTTGTTGCCTTCTTGTTGTGTTTTTATTTGAATTTTTTTTTGACAAAAAAGAAGATCGTAGAAAGAACGCACATTAAAAAAACGTACATCAGCTACTGCATGAAGCCGCATGAAGCCACTTGATCATCCAACTGGTTTTAACTTTTTTCTTTAGGTTTAGTTTTTGTTGTATTATTTTTGATATTGCAACAAAGCAATACAAAACTAATCTAAACAAAGTTGCTATATCTTGTTGCTGCTATTTTTGTTTGTTTACTTTTGTGCTTAAAATCACATGGAAAGGAAGAGCGCACATAAGAAAATTTGATAATCTTCGATTCTCTGTTTTAGGCAGCCCGCATAGTAAGAGCCGAAGCAGGCAGGCAGGCAGACAGGCAGTCAGACAGGCACCAGTGCGACAAAAGTGGCTTCATACAGTTTCATATAAATCTGCTCGAAGTCCACATAGTGACGGCAGGCAGACCAAAGCAGGTACAGCGAGAAAAGTGTTTTGCCCTGGTTTCTCGCAGCTGATTTTGCGTGTTTGTCTAATTTTTGTTAAAAATTTATGGGCAGTTTTTTTTAAACGCAGTTTTAACGCAAAGAAAACTTTATTATAGATGCATTTTACGTTTATTATTTTTTCGTTGGACGAAACACTCACAAATATAATTAGCATCAGCGCATGTGTATATATTATGATAAACACACAAAAACAACACCATGCAAACACAACATAGTAATGAGTGTGAAGATTGTTTTGTTCTTGTGCATTTATGTTGCTGTTGTTATTGGTGATAAATTTTGAATAACTGAAACAACGAAAATTATGGGTTGATAAAATTACCAATTTTTGGACATGTAAAACAGATGAAAAAATAATCCTTTTAATGCGTTGTTGTTCGCATTTAATCCACATTTCGTGGAATCAGAACTCAAAGGACTGTTTTGATTTTGTTTTCATCATCTTTTGAGTGAAAAAAGAATCAAAACAAAAAACAGCCACAACAGAATAAATTCATCGAAATACACATGCAAGCAACAGCAGCGGCTGAGTCGGCGCACATGATAGAGTAAAGTTGTGTTTTGTTGTTGTTGACAAATTCATGCAATTTACTCTTATTATTTTGGTTTTTTAATAAGCACAGCAAAACTGATTGACATGAAGTCAGTAAAAGCAAAATAGAAAAATTTTGTTTCTCAATTCTTGCGAAATTTGAGTCCTTTGTTAGATAATTATAGACAAATTTGACAAAGAAAGCAAACATTTTAGTTTGAAAATGGATCTTGACATAGAAGCTCTTACAGGTGAAGTTTGTGCGTACCCAGCGTAGTGAGATCAAAGCAACAAAAGCTACTACAACCGTATCATAGTAGAAATTCTATGGGAAAGCATTGCTAAAATTATGAAAACACCAAGTAAGTTTGTTTCCTATTATTATAATAATATTATAAAAAAATATTTCGACAAAATTGTTTCAAAACATGCTGAAGGTTATCAGTGAATCCACGTTAAATGTTTTTTTCGTAGAGAAGCATTCATAACAAAAAAAAAAAAATGCGAAAAAAAAAGCAAAACAATAACAAACTATGTCGCACTGATCTGATCTGCTTCTCGCATTCACTCTGCGGTGGTTATTTGTGGAGCGGGTTGCTGTCTGCGCCTGCCTGCCTGCCTGCCTGCTTCGGCGCTTACTATGCGGGCAGCCTTAGATGAAACGCACTTGCAGCCGCTAATCGACGAATTGCTTCACCGGCTGGTTTAGCTTTTTTCACTATTTCTCTTTTTGTTTTCTGTGTGCAACAGTTGATACCCTCCAGGAAAAATCGGAAGGCTTTCATCATAAAGTGATAAATAAACATTCCCCACCGTATCTTTTGAAAGCTTAAGGGTAGTTTTGTATTTATATTGTTTCCCCACCGCTTCTTTTGGAAGCTTAAGGGTAGTTTTGTATTTATATTGTTTCCAAACCACTTCTTTAAGAATGCATGTGGAAACTTTTATTTATTGTCAAGCAATGACAATAGCAAATATTAATATCATTGTTTTCTAGCCACTTATTGTAGAATTCGATAGTCTAGTGGTAGCGCGCTCGACTCTCGCTCAGGGGTCCCGGGTTCGAATCCTGGCCGAATCCATTTTCATAACAAGGGAGAGGAATGTTTCCACATTAATTCTTAAAACTGGGGAGAGGACTGCTTCCAATTCACTTTATGGACAGCGGAGAGAAATGTTTCCACATGACTTTTTAACACAGCGGGGAGGAATGTTTCCCTCTAATGACATGCTATGTTAAAAAAGCAATGGAGTGTGCAACAAAGGGGAATGCTTCTTACATTCCATGGAATGTTTCCTGGTAACATCCGGGAATGCTCACATTTCCTGGTGGGTAGAAATTTATCTCCGTTGCTCCTTTAAAGTGCTGTTTCTGTGTGTATTTTTTGCGGTCAAGAAAATACAGCATAACAACTGAGCGCAGTTTCGTGTTCTTGTATGCTTATTACTTTTCTTGTTGGTCTTCTTTATTGCTATCGTGTGGTTCTTTGTTTTTTTTTGAATGAATGAATTCAAGGAAATACAGAATCGATCGCGACTCTGGCAGTCAAGTGTGCTGCAATTTGTTGTTTTTTCGTATATAAATATTTTTCCGAGGAATTTAGTTTGCTACCGCCAACGTTGCCAACTTTGTGGGAAAAATCCCTTTTCATTCGTTTGTTCATTTTACACACTTGCTTTTGTGCACAAGAAAAACAAAGAAAAGCAGCAACAGCAAAAAAAAAATTGTTTTCCTTGTTTCTTTTTCCATTTCATGTTATTTAACGAAAGTAATAAGCAAGCAACGTGTAAAATGAATCAAAACACAAGCAAACCGTGCGAGTGAGCGAGAAAGCAACAATCGGGAAGATGGAAACCAGCGTACACACAAGTCACTTGAAGTTGCAAGCTCAGCTGGCACTATACGCACTTTGAGCTTGTTTCATATGATTGTATATGCAGCGTTTTCCAGCTCTCCTTCTCGGTTCGGTCCAGTCCAGCAACAAGTCGCCACTATAAATGCGCCCTTAGCTGTCTAGACAGTCTGTTTCGGAAATCGCTACATTTTCCTCTTCAGTAGTCTTTGAGTGATTAAGCTGTGATCAACTCACTGTTTAAACTAGTATATGAGTGCGCAGATTTTGGAATTCATTCTTTTGAATTGTATGGCTGCTAATCATATGACATTTCAAAGCAGTAGGCTATTTATAGATCACCGCCATCAACTCTATCAAGGTTGCCATCTGTTCTAGTTGCTTCTTTATTTATTTCAATATTCATTGGTGTTCGATAGTTTGTCGAAATGCACCATAGAAATGAAACGAGTTTTTTGCTTCGCCAGAAGCTAGTGTTCTAACTGAAAGGTGGCTATTTTGTTGTTGTTGCCTTTGTTGCTATTTTGTTTTGTTGAGTTGTTGTTGTTGTTGTTGCCTTCTTTAAAAACTTACTTGATCTAAAGCTCACAATTTTACTTCATGTTATAAAAAAGGACTGTACAATTATATAAATAACGGTTTAAGCATCGTTTAACTGAAACAGTGACATTCATGGCTTATTGGGTTGTAATACAATAGAGAATACAGATGCTAGAGAGCTAGTATGTGGCTACAAAAAACTGTACTACTACTAGCCAAGATTGCCAGTTAAAATTTAAAACAATCGCGACAAAAAGTTCCCTTTTTGACAGTAACATAAATTAAATACAACAAAAATTACCATGGTAAAGACAAAGCAAAAAAGTTTCTATCGCAATAAAACAGTATCAAAAAAAAATCCCACGATCATTAAAAATTACCACAAAAATACCGCACGTTTTAAAAATACCACCGCAAATTCCATATGCATTTAAAATTACCACTAAAATCTCATTCGCATCAAAATATTCCACAATAAGTCCCATATGCACAAATAATTTAAAAAACATTTAGAAATACCACAAAGAAATTTTGCTTACTAAAAAAGAAAAAAAAATTTAAGAAGAATATTACCAAACTCCCCAGGAAATTCAAAAAATACCCCACTGAATTCCCACGCCAATTAAAAAATACCACGCTGAATTAAAAAATTTAATAGGAATTCCCAAAAACCAAAATTCCTAAGGGCAATTAAAAATTACCACTAATGGAATTTTTCCAACATTACTGGCAACGTTGCTACTAGCTGCTGATATTGTTGTTTTGGTTCTGCATGCGCTGCAAAGAGCCGTTCTTCACTCGGCAATTCTCTGAGCAATAATTGCTTTCGCCGCAAGTAGTTTGCTGACTACTCGGACTAAAAGGGGACTTTCGAAAACCTCCTCAATCGGGCGAATAATCGACTAACTGCTTGCGGCAAAAGCAATTATTGCCGAGTGAAAAGCGGGACAAAGAGATCTTGCTACCAGAGCAAGAGAACTATTGCTCTCGGAGCAATTATTGCTTTCGCCGCAAGCTCGAGAATTTTCGTGTGTGACGAGTGAAAAACGAGACATAGTAAGCAAAGTTCTGAGCTCTCATCACGTATGACGAGAATCGTTTGATGACATCGTTTCATATCATCGTTACATCACGTAACCTTAAATTTAATATGTCGTCTAAACGATATCGTTTTGCTAGTTTCATGTATGGCAAACAACTGCCAAATGACATCGTCGAAACGATGTCTTGGCGCAATAGTAGTTGAATATGGGAAAGTATCGTTCAAACGATAGTCGTTTTAAAAGTTACGTGATTAGAGCCCTTTTTATTTTCTGTGCACGATTCGGTTCATCCCCTCTAACTCTGCTCAACCGCTGTGATCTTGCTCTTCTCTGTGCGTCTTTGTTTGAGATTTGCTTGGTAATTGTTGTTGGTTCAGTTAGCTGAAATTTTTTAAGATGTTCCTAATTTTTACTCGACATGAACAGCTGATTTTGACAACTAGCTCGCTTTTCTCTACTTTCTACTTCATTCCTCTCCGAGTCGGCCCTACCTGGGGCCGAATTACTGCATCCGTGATCGAGCAAAATTGTACAAGATTGATAGGCACTTGTCTCGTCCTGCCCCTTTCGAAATTTTGCTCGATCACGGATGCTGTAATTCGGCCCCTGGTTATTCTGCCATGAGTTGGAGTACGAATAAAACAAATGTTTATTTTCAGCAAGATAAATACAATAGAGAATACAGATGCGTTACTAAGCATGCGTTGTGCTTTAAAAACTCGATTTATTTTTTAAATACCATAATAAATTCGAATTATTTATATTATGCATTATATTTTTTTCATATTAAAAAATTATTTTGTTAACTAAAATTTTAATTTTAAATTACTTTTAAAATATACATATTAGGGTGGGGCGATTTGAACATCTTAATGGGCGCTTTACGTTTCTGATTCTTGGGATTGTACTGAGCAAAAAAGTTCACTAGACCATACGTCTACGGTGAAAATCGAGCTTCCAGATTTTGACTTGCAGTTTTTCCTCAGACTTTTGTCACGTTTTTTTTTTTTTGGATATTTTGGCCTATAACAGCCAAACCATTGAGATTTTTGTCTTAGTATTGGATCGAAAATCTGAATTATCCAATATATAAAAAAAAAAAACCGTGACAAAAGTCTGAGAAAAACTGCAAGTGAAAATCTGGAAGCTCGATTTTCACCGTAGACGTATGGTCTTGTGGACATTTTTGCTCAGTACAATCCTAAGAATCAGAAACGCGAAGCGCCCATTAACACTTTTTTCCTTCCATAATAATTGCCCCACTTCAAATTTATCCATATTTATTTCCATTAATTAAACATACCTTTGAATTACATTTAGTTTTAACCAACAAAACAAATAATCAAGAACAACAAATTTATCACCAAAAATATCAAACGATAACTTTTTATAAAACAAAACAAATTTTTACATGAATTTAATTGTGAGCTTTTTAGATCAGGTAAGTTTAAAGAAGGATAACAACAACATATTTGTTTTTGAATAATTTTTATTTAGAAGATGAAATGCTTTAAAACAGTTTTGCAAAATATAAAAAAAAACAGAATTGTTCTCTATTACTGTATAAAAAGGAATTCTACGTTTATACTTACGATACTATCGAAACTGTGTCTTTTTTTATAATTTATGTCATTTGTGAGAATATCTTAGAGCAACAAGAAGTCAGAACAGGAAGAAACTTTGTGTATCTCCATTTCATGTTTGTAAATATTAACCGAACCACTTCTTAAGATTTTCGAGAAGTGGTTCATAAATTAGTTTTTAAAAAATGTCCTGATTTTAGGACAAACCGGATCGGGAAGATGCAATCAGATCGAAATTGAATTTTGTAGCTTACACGTTTGTTACAACCCCTGTCGAATGTGCCCTGACCCAAATCGATGTTATGCACTTTTGAAACTCGCTCCGGCCTAATGTTTATTTTATAATTCTAAGGAAATCTAAAAAATCTGTCTAATCAATCTGTGCTTTTTGTCTTTCAAAGCAAAGTTTTTTCTACTATTTTGCAAAAAGCTAAAGTTCGAAAAAGTGACTGCATTGGCTTTGTAAAGATTTGTTGTTGTGCTCTTTGTTTACTTCTTTATCACGACTACAACTAGAGTCCAACAATTTGTTGCCAACAATTTGGGAACATATGTTTTCCACTAATATGGGCCATCTCTAAAATAATTTTGATACAATGAGCACGGAGTTCTTCTAAAAAGCATTATGTAGCCAATACAGATATATTTATGTATAATGTATGTATGTGAATGTATAGATTTTTGTAAGTTTATAGATTTTTCCTCAGTGTAAATAGATTATTTGCTGATATGATCTTGTATCTAAGCAAAGTGAGCAACCAACAGTAGGGTTTTTATTTTACGCATACAGATAGAGATTTTTCTAAAATCTCCATGTTATCTCAATTATTTCTAGGCCCTCATAAGCCGAAATGCTTAACATTTATTTACTATTCTTGTACATTGATAAGATGTGCTTAAATTGCCTTCCTCGTTGTGATACACAAAGTTCTTTCTGATATAAAATGCTTTTGTTGCAGAATATAAATTCAGTCTCTATTTCAGCTGTTTAGAAGTAATTTCGTCCTTCTTGCAGCTCTCTCCAAATTTTTGTTTGTTGCGCAAAAAATTTAAAAAGCATTAAAATGCACTTGAAACAGTTTGTGGTTTTGGTATGTTGGCAAATAATTGCATAAAAGTCATCCGTTCAAAATGTATCTTATATTATTTTTAGAGCCTTTTCTGCGTAGCTAGCGTACTAGTCCATCAATCAAGCGCCGCGTGCGGATTGTGTGAGCCCAATGGCATTGCTTGCATCACTAGCACATCATTCCACATATGCACTGATAGTATGTCATAAATTCCATAAACTTTATACTTATTTAGTTTAAGAATTGATATCTTTTTGTACCCTAATCTGTTAGAAAACATTCAAGGCCAAATAATTTTACCTAGATATATTATTAAGATAACAAGTGGCATCAAGTGCAATAAACTATAACCTAATTTTTGTCTATTTTCAAAGATATACCAAATAGGAGTCAAACGTTCTTCTGCGGCAAAGGTGAAGTTTGTACAGGTAGAGCTCTAAAATGCTTTCCAGAGGATGCCATTACGCCTGCTTGTGCAGTTTCTAAGGATTGTGGAGTTTGTAATGGATCAAAAATGTTCGTATGCATCAGTCGCAACAAATTTGTTCAATGCAACGGTACCGAACGAACTGAAGTCATAGGAACATGTGGTGAAGGTTCGTTTTGTCGTTCCAGTGGAGGTGAATACTGTGTGAGTGAATGTGAAATAGCTCGTGACGGAAAATTCGAGTGTGACAACGAAGAAGTCTTGAATTAATTGGTTAAGTAAAGTTATAACTTTGAGCAAATGTATTATAAATAAAACAATAAAACTTTCACACTATATGTCTTGGTTTATTGGTTAAGATTATCTATTGATAGTCATAAGCAGTGTTGCCGTTTTCACTTCGATTGAGGTGTTTCAATTCTTTTTCGAGGCTCACACTTCGACACTTCCTCTTTGACATGAACACTTCCTTCTGGTCCGAAGGACGAACAAAATTTAACCTTCTGGAAGCACAAATGTTTGTTGGGTAATTTCATACTAGTGTTTTAACTGTAACTCAAAGGCATTTATATAAGGAAATGCAGAGAATTGTATAAGAAACAAAATGAAATATATAGAGTAAACATTCACTGAGCAAATATCTCAAAAACTAAAACAGATAAAGTAGTGATTGATATCAAAAACCTTTAAAAACGAGTCTTCAAACATAAAAATGTGTTGAAAGGTTGTGATTGATTGAATTTGTGGATAAACTGGGCAAGTACAGATAATTAAAATACTCTTTATCTCAAAAACTAGACCTGATGCACTAAAACTGAGTACAAGCTTGAATTCATCGAGCAATTTTTATGGAAAAACTTTAGAAAAATTCTGAAAATATGCCGACCAGTGGTATAAGCATGGGTTTTAAGGAATAGTGACAAAATGAGTTCGAGCCCTGCGTGCGGGAAAAATCAGAAAAATTTTCTGATTTTATTATTTCAAAGCTTGGAGTACTCTTCAAAGAACTAAGTGCACAAAATTTTATTGCTTATTAAAAGGGACTGGAATCTGATGCAAATGCATGTTTGCAGTGGTCACCATGTTAAGAAAATGAATAGAATATCTTTGCGATTCAGAAAATTTCCTTTAAAATGTCATTCAATCGTTGTGCATATTTTTGCATATTTCTTTTTAAGTGCATATTTTACTATAAATGCATGTTTTTTGCATATTTTCTTTAAAATTCACGTTTTCTTTAAATATTTAATAAATTGTTTTTATTTTTTTATTTAACTTTCTTCACGTTCAACATTCTTCTACACAACATGAACAGTACCTTACTGATAAAAAAAAACATTTTTTGACACACGTATATTTTGGGAGCTGGATTCAAGTAGATCTTAAATCCAAAAGGATATCGAAATCGGTGGAACCGTCATCCAGCGGTTTTGATTTAGAAAAATCACCTTTTCGCCGTAACTTTTTATCAATCTAAAATAACTACCTAAAAAATGGGTGCAAATGAAAGGTATCTGGGACACCTAGGTTGTAAATAGGAAGATTTTTAGATTCAAGAAATTTTTTAGTGCAACAGTGTTTAGAATTCGGTCAACATTTTGGGTACTTTTCACTAAAATCGCTATTTGAAAAACATTTTGTTGTCTCTGCTAACAAGGCAATATCTGTAGAAACGTAAATTAAATATATGAGGCCTATAGAATAAAAAATCTACTCTTTCACTTTTAAGAGAATGAGATAAGTATGAGCGATTATTCTCAAGAGCGGTCACCATAATTCAGCTTGGAAAAAATTGGTTAAAAAATTTTGTGTCTGCTTAATTTGGATCGATAAACAAATTTTCAGATATGATTGGCTAATGTAGAATAGAAGAACTTTCATTCCATATCGCAAAATTCATATTTATAATTTTGTTAAACTTTCTTCTATTTCTAAACATATTAACTATTTTTTGTTAAATTAATAACTGTTATTTTCGGTTGCTGGTTCAACTCAGAAAAACATACCAAGAGACATTGCACAGTTCAATTTGAACTTTAATGAGTGTAGATTCATATCTTGATTTTATAGTTCGTGTTGATTTAGTTTTCCGTATTAAGTTTAAACTTGAGCTTGAAACGAGGAATGAAAACAAACTAAGCTGATATTTACAAATATTTTTTCGAGCTTTATGTGTTTTTTGGTAAGAACATGTATATATATGTAATTGTTTGTCATAAATATTGAAAAATTGTTTGTTTTTTAATGCATATTTTAAGTGCATATTTTCTTAATTTTAGGTGCATATATATGCGCATATATTGGCTGTTTTTAGTGCATGAGATTCCGGTCCCTACTTATTAAAGAGATAAAAGGGAGCACTTGCTTCCAATGCCCCACAATGTTATATACGAGTATGCATGAGAAAATTTTTTTATATATGAGCTGCTCAGAGCATAAGTGGCGTAAGTCCATTTTTGGTAGTTTTGAGAAAATTGAACATTTAGAAAAATTCTTATAATAAATTCCAAGCATAAAGAACTTAGTTTTGCTTATAAGCTAGGTCAAGAGCATAAATGGAGCTATCCATGTCGTAAAAAATAAACTAAGTAATACAAAAAAATGATGCAGAATATTGCATATTAGTTAAAACATGTGGACTTGCGCCACTGAAAATTTTTAAATTTCTCGTTTCCGCTGTAGAAATCTAATAGGAGATATTTTTCAAGAATTTTTTGATGAGGAATGACAGCATTTTTACCTACAAGTTGGACAAAACCACCCCTTAGCGATAATCATCATTATTAAGGGAGATATAAAATGAATGGACTTACGCCACTTGTCCTCTGAATTTTTTTTAAAATTCCTTCTTTCCGCTGTAAAAATGTAATGGAAAATATTTTTAAGAATTTTTTATGGGTAATGACAGCATTTTTACATAGAAGTTGGACAAAACTACCCATTAGCGATTATCTTCATTACTAAGGGAGATATAAAATGAATGGACTTACGCCACTTGTTCTTTGAACATTTTTTAAAATTCCTCCTTTCCGCTGTAAAAATGTAATGAAAAATATTTTTAAGAATTTTTTATGGGTAATGACAGCATTTTTACATAGAAGTTGGACAAAACTACCAATAAGCGATTATCTTTATTATTAAGGGAGATATAAAATGAATGGACTTACCCCACCTGTCCTCTGAAATTTTTTAAAATTCCTCCTTTCCGCTGTTAATATGTAATGAAAAATATTTTTAAGAATTTTTTGATGAGGAATGACAGCAATTTTACCTACAAGTTGGACAAAACCACCTCTTAGCGATTATCTCTATTATTAAGGGAGATATAAAATCAATGGACTTACGCCACTTGTCCTCTGAAAATTTTTTAAAATTCCTCCTTTCCGCTGTAAAAATGTAATGGAAAATATTTGTAAGAATTTTTTGATGAGTAATGACAGCATTTTTACATAGAAGTTGGACAAAACTACCCATTAGCGATTATCTTCATTATTAAGGGAGATATAAAATGAATGGACTTACGCCACTTGTCCTCTGAATTTTTTTTAAAATTCCTCCTTTCCGCTGTTAATATGTAATGGAAAATATTTTTAAGAATTTTTTATGGGTAATGACAGCATTTTTACATAGAAGCTGGACAAAACTACCCATAAGCGATTATCTTTATTATTAAGGAAGATATAAAATGAATGGACTTACGCCACTTGTTCTCTGAACATTTTTAAAAATTCCTCCTTTCCGCTGTAAAAATGTAATGGAAAATCCCTTAATGATGATGATTATCGCTAAGGCGTGGTTTTGTCCAACTTATAGGTAAAAACGCTCTCATTCCTCTTCAAAAAATTCTTGAAAAATATCTCCTATTAGATTCCTACAGCGGAAACGAGAAATTCAAAATAATTTTCAGTGGCTCAATTCCAAATGTTTTTACTAATATGCAATATTCTGCATCATTTTTTGTGTATTATTTAGTTTATTTTTTACGACATGGATAGCTCCAATTATGCTCTTGACCTAGCTTATAAGCAAAACTGAGTTCTTCATACTTGGAATTTATTTTAAGAATTTTTCTAAATGTTTGATTTTCTCAAAACTACTAAAAATGGACTTAAGCCACTTGTGCTCTGAAAAAATAATGTCATTTGTCAGAGCAATAACAAAGTATTGCATTTTGTTCGGAGATTGCGTAACCCAGGAGTTTTCAGCCCGTACTCGTAAATAGGTTGCACTTTTCTCTTCATTTCTACGTACTTAACTCAATTTCCCTAAAATATGGACTTACGCCACTTGTGCTCTCAACAGCTCATATCTTCATATTAAATTAAAAAAGCCGTAAGTTTAAATAAAAAATTTTAAGAGAGAAGTAAAAAAATTTTCTAAATTGTAATTTGCGCTTGAACTTAGGGCTCTGAGAACTTTGTGAATAGAAACGTCGTTTTAAGTTGTAGAAGTGCAAAATTTTGCGAAACACGTATTTTGATAAGGTGAATCCACATGGGCGTCCGCAGGGGGAAAGGGGGGCAGGGAGCCCTCGTCCCCTAGGAGGTGAAACTTTTGTATATATCTTCATATTTAATCAAAAAAGCCATAAGTTTAAATTAAAATTTGAAAAGAAAATAAAAAACTTTCTAAATTGTAAGTTGCGCTTAAACTTAGGGATTTGAGAACTTTGTTAATAAAAACGTCGGTTTTAGTTGTAGAAGTGTATAATTTTCCGAAACATGTATATTAGGCCGGGTCAATTTGTGAGGAGGCAAAAAAAAATCTCCCATTACTCAGTGAAATTCGTATTGTAGGGATCAAAATAAGAAACTTTGCCCGAGGAACTATACTCTAAAACGAATTCTAATGCCCCAACTTTAGACTTTTGTCCCGTAGGGTCAAATTTTGAAAAATCCCTCTTTGACCCATTTAGAGCGCCCCAATCGAGTCCAAATGTATGACCGATCCCCACTTTTTATGTATTTAATATATTTTTAAAAGAATTCGAAAATACTTTTAAGGTTAATTTATAAATAAACGATTCATTTAAAATAGTATATTGTATCCGTTACTGTAAGGCCGTTTTCATATTACGCGTTTTAGTCGCGATTGCTCTCACTTTTTTTTGCAAACGCTGCTGAAAAAAACTGAATTTTGTATGTATTTAAATACTTTTATTTATTTAATATTCAGTATTTTTCAGCAGCGTTTGCAAAAAAAATTTAGAGCGGTGTCGCAATCGCCACAAAAAGAAAGTAATATGAACTCGGCCTAATAAATTATGATACCATTTCATTTACCTTTGTTTCACAAAAACTTTTCAATACGTATTCTTAAAATGAAAAATTTTTGGTACGAATTTTATTTGTACTTTTCAGACACACGAATATAATTCGTAGAATGGACGTAGTTTGGTACACATTTTGAATATTTTATTCGTATTCGTATAAAAACAAATTTATATGGTACTCTACATTTACGAATGATCGAAATACCTAGTCACGAAAAAAACCTTCTGTTCAGCTAGGGTTTGAACCGCGGTTATTTAGCGTATGGGGCACGTACTCTTCCAGTAGGCTACGGCCACCTTGCAATCACACATTTCCTTATATTCGGTAATTGTTTGACAAACCAGTCTGAACGATTTAAGTTGTACATTTTTTAAACTCAACTAAAACTTCGTATCTTTTACGAATAAAGAGTACGGGTCAACCCGCAAATGAATTTTTTAGTAAATACTACGAATGTAATGAAAAAAAATACGAAGTTATTCCTACGAGAAATTGACGAATGTTAAGGAATGATATCCCTTATTAGTCGAAAATCATTCTTCGTAGAAACACATAGCAAGGGGCATTTAATTCAATAACGGATATAAGCTCTGACGATATGCAAATTTATGTTTGAAAGTCATTCTAAACAAGTAGAAGACAAAAAAAATACATTTTATAAAAAAATTAATGTTTTCCAAAACTCGGCCCGTTTTTCTATCATAAATATGATTTAATTTGAATTTTTTTTCATTTCTTCTAAGCTTAATATATTGACAAACAATTCTTCAGCATTTAAATTTAAGAAAGTTACAGCGATCTAGGTGAGAGCAAAGCTTCTAATTCAAAAGCGAAAAAAAAAATTAGGATATAAAGTAAAGTAGGGCAATTTTGGATCAAGGATTAATTTTAGAAAAAATCTATCATATCATATTAACCAAACGACTTTACATTAGAATTTATTATAGGATTTTTTTTCGCGTCACCTGCTTATATTAAACCAGGATTCAGAATCAAGCCTTGCAGGGAGGTTCTGGAATATTTTAAGAAAATGTATGAAACCCAAAAACCAATTTTATATATACATAACTCTTAATTTATTTCTTCATATGTTTTGAATTAAAAAAAAGAAAAATTTATTAAATAATTCAGATTATCAGGCGCGGATCCAGGGGGGAAATGGGGCTGAAGCCCCCTCAGACGCCTAATTTAATTTTTTAAATAAATACTAGTAGTTCCCGCGGCTTTGTCCGCAGTAGGTTCGAGTCATTTCAGCATTTATATTTTTGGAAAGGAGCAAGAAGGAACGAAAAGCTTAAAATTGTAAAAATAGTATGTGGCTCATAAATAAGTGTGTGCTTTAAACTATTAAAATATAAATAAGCAAATTATTTTTGAAATTCTTTCTTTTTCATAAAAACAAAAGTAATTTTGTCCAAAATGTTATGAAGGTGTTTGATTTTCTCGGTTGGCTCTTAAATTTCGATAACGTTGAGTATGTATGTCTATCTATATTCGGTTGTTGGCATTATTCTTTAATTGAATTGAAGAAAAAAATATTAAATACCTACAGTCATTCAGCTCATGTGGTCAGTGTTTCCAAATAACTTACTTTAATCC
Source organism: Dichetophora obliterata (assembly GCA_963920525.1). NCBI lineage: Eukaryota > Metazoa > Arthropoda > Insecta > Diptera > Sciomyzidae > Dichetophora > Dichetophora obliterata. Next base: position 115,996,352 of record OY986438.1, on the reverse strand, counting down.
TTCTTTCAATGTGATCGATGCACTAATACTTACGCGATAAAATTAATAAAATCATAGATTATTGACTCAAATTTCTATTGATTTGTTTTTTCAATTAGTTATAATTTTAATTCACTTACAAAAAAATTTAGCACATAAAAAACAAAAACAAAACAAAAATGGCACAAAATCGGCTAAATGGTTCAGCCCTATCAAACATTCACAAATAAATTAATATTAACCCAGAGGAAATCGCTGAAATTTTTTGTAATAAAAAAATCGACGCATGAGTATACGCGAATTGGGATGTTGAAGATCCATAAGTTTCAACATAATAACTTAATTTCATACAAATAGCAAATAGCTAAATAAATAAAATAATAAAAAAAAAATAAAATAAGCATTTAAGTACGTGAAATTCGTCAATCCGACGCTAACTTAGCGAAGACTCAAACCAATACTTTTGATCCGCAAAAAGTTAAATTCGTACTTTTTGCTAAGTGCGAGTTTAGGTTAGGTTAGGTTAAACCGGATGCCTTCGTGAAGGCTCACATAGACCAATTTAGGTCCTTAGTGGTACCGGTAGCGAACAAAAGGAACCTTTGTGTTTGTTTTAAAAGTCTTTAAAGATTTGCGTTGAGTTCGCAAACCTTAGGAGGGATTCTAGAGACACCCTGACTACATCTTTAAGCGACGGGAATGTCGATGAGCCCAGGTATTTTAGTCTCGATCTAAGTAGGGCGGGGCATGTGCATAGCAGGTGCTCCAGGGTCTCCACTGTGCCCGGTTCCTTGCATTTCCTGCAGTTGTCATCCGTGGTGATGCCAAGCTTCCTCGCGTGGGCTGCCGTCATGCAGTGACTAGTGAGCATGCTAGTGTCCTGCAATCTTTGCGCGAGCGTGCCAAGATGAACAGAGTTCGTTTTTCGCATTGTGCATTGCACATGATTTTCGAGATTTTGCACGATGTCGTATCTCTCCATCTACGATTCACTGCTATTGTGGCTCTTCTTTCGAGGTTCCTGTACAACTCTTGTAGCAGAGTAAGTACATGTTCTGCGAGTTCTGATTCCAGCCCGGCGCCTTCCTTTGCTAAACCAAAAGTGCGAGTTTAATTTTGGGTGGAAATTTCCTCCGATATATTTGCATTTTTGTACTTAAACTTAGTACCACGAACGCCAGTTTCACTACTTTTAAAAAAATATTTATGGCAAAAGTCTTAATAAGCTATATATCGTTATAACGGTGGTTTAATCACCTGAAATGATATGCATTTCAAAAACATTCTTCGCTCAAATTTTGAGAATTTTCGCATTGAAACTTAGTACCATGAACGCTACTTTTTGAAAAATATATATGGCAAAAGTCTTAATTGTGCACTCAAATTGTGCCAAAAGCTAAACATCATTCAAAAGTTAAACTCGTACTTTGCATATAAAACGAATTTAAGTTCCACCCAAAAAGAACGAATTTAATTTTGGATGGAAATTTCCTCCTTTGTAATTCGTACTTTTTGCTAAGTACGAATTTAACTTTTTGCGGATCAAAAGTATTGGTTTGAGTCTTCACTAAGTTAGCGTCGGATTGACGAATTGATCTTTACGCACTTTAAGAATTTTAAGTTGAATATAATCATTAGCTACTTCTTTTCTTTCAATTCTTACAAAGTATATACATTTTTAAACTTTTGATATGCTTTTGAATTATATACTCATGATATTTAAATCGTAAATATAATTTATAAAAATAAGTTTACTATGTAATACATCAATAAACACAATGAGTTAAAAAAAACTAATTTGTTTATTTAGCCCCCCCACGAGCAATTTCTAGATCCGCCACTGCAGATAATAGGTATATTTTCTTACTCGATTGTAGGAACTTGCAAACTGCTATAACTGATTCATGATGGAAAAAGAAATAAGTAGATAGGTGTCAATGCGGTGTGGGATCCGGTGAAAAATATCTCCCTTAGCATGTGGGGAGGAACATTTCAAGAAAAGCGACAACTCAAATTTTTAATTTTTGCGAATGCTATGATATTTGACTTCCTAAATCCAAATCATAAAAATTTCAGTCCGTTCGAAATGAGTTTAGGAGTTAAAGGCTTCCAAAGTTAAAAAATGTCCTTAAAATTAAGTTTGTTTTCTTCAGTTTTCCAACAAAAAAAAAAATATTGTTTAATATTAGGAAATTTTTGTATTCTTATTTTAAAAGTTGAAAACATGGGGGCTCAATAGTAATTAATGCGATTTCATTTAAGGATATAGACCTCACATTATTTTATTAATTAAACTATTTATTAAGAATATTTGCTTTGGCAAAAAATTACGAAAATGTATTACATAAAAAAATACAATTTTTAAAAATTTCGGACATGATACGAGAAAGATTTTTACACTATCTTTAAAATTATATTAGATTTTCTATTGTGTACAAGCGTGTGTCAACCAGTAGTGTCCGCATCATGTTTACAAAGTTAGTACCAAAAATCAAAGTAAATAGCATTATATAGGTTACATTTTGCTTATGTTCATTCTAGATTCCTTTATGGCTTTGCCCCCCCCCCCCCTAGAATAAATCCTGCAGACGCCCATGCGAGTATGTACAAAATACAAGGCTTTCGGAACAAGAGCATGATAATTGTTTGAATGACCAATTTTTCTACTGTGTTATGACAAAATTTTCCAACTTTCAGCAATTTTCTGAGTAAATTAATGAATTGATGCAATAAATTTATGATGACTGTTATTAGTTATGCTTTTAACAAACAAACATTAAATGCCAAAAGAATATATCATGATATAACAACAGTTTTTCATCACAACTTGAGTTGAAATAAATAAGTGCGACAAATGGATTAACCGATAATCAATTGTCTTGACATTGACCTCTTTTTTTGGGAAATAGATGAAAAACCGTTTAAGACGTGTTAAATGACAACACGCATGGATCCAATTTAATTAGCTTTTTGTTGGGAAATATGTTTTAATACAAACCAACATTTGTCGTAATAATGTTATAATGAATTGTAGTTATTTACACCTACCTGCATGACTCCACAATTTGGGGAAAGTGTTTGTTTTTTTTATTTTTTTGTCATATGCGGCTTGTCACTTCACACCATTGTTTGGCTGACACTGACTAAGTGGTTCAGTGAATGGGTTAAATATGCTATTTGTAAACATTTTGTGCCAGCTCGAAAGCAGGAAGCCTATTTAAATATTTGCACATTTTGGTTTATTTTTATACTTTTAATCTAGTTTATGCTAATGTGCTAAAATTTCTTGATAGTTTTATAGGTGCAACCAAAGATATTGTCAGCAAAAAACATGGTTGGCTTAACTGTAAAAGCAAAGATTGGTTGCGGTTGCTGGGCACATCTAATTGCTAGACGACAACATAAAACATATTACAAGAGTTGGTACAAAATGTGAAAAAAAAAATAGAAAATGAAACTATTAATATGCACTCATCTAAAAATGAAAAAAATACAGCGTCAACCGCAACTCAATTGTTTTCATTAACGCTAGTTAGTGATAAAATGTTTATGTTTTGCTCTCTGGAGGTCGTTAAACTATTATTTTATTATTAAGTCTTTGAATTTTCAGCATTTCTGAATTTTCCAAATATATTAAGCCGTCTGTTGCACATGCGTAACAGTGTTGTTTGTGCAGTAGCTGAGCGCGCAGAAGGATACGATTTAAAAAGAAAAAAACACACAGTAAATACAAAATTCACAAGTTGAATTGTTAAGGATATTTTAAATTTCAATTAAATCAAAATGCAAAAAACTTCAATAATAATTTCATATAATATAATTATCGTGTTATTTGTCGTGACAACAACGCAAAAGGTTGGCGGCAAAGTGAACAACATAAGTTCCTGGAAGGACATATTATTCGGCAGCAATAAATGGAGTTCAGGAACAACACGTGACGCAAGGTGTAGGTTGATTGAAAAGTGTTGAAGAATTACCTATTTATAGCCACTTTATCATTTATCCACACTTTTAAATCAAATTGATCATACTTATCTAAAGTTTCAAATTGTGGATGTTTCTAGTGTGTTTTGAAAATAGTTTATAAAAAAACAAAAGGAATGCGTTAAACAACTCCGAAAGTAATTCGAAATAAAATCTGTGTTTTTTTTATTTTTTATTTAATATAATGTTTTCAAGGCAAATGTAAATAAACAATCAAATTAAAAAGTTTAATTTTATATTTTAGGAAAAAAAGATTTATTTATTGAAAATTAAGATGCACGAATTTTATGAGGGAAGAAAATAAGCGCATATTCGTCAGTTTATCTACAAAGACTATAAAGCCAAAAAACACATTTTAAGGGCCTATCCTGGGATGCGCATCTACAAGGAGTATGCAACAAAAAAAAAAACTATTTTCAGGGTCCATCCTGGTGTGAAAAGTTTTTTAAAATTTTAAGCTCAGATTCGAAATTAGCGATCCCTAAATACAGCCAGCACATACATAAAAAGTATGAAATAAAAAAAAATGTTTAGGGTCCACCCTAGTGTCAAAAAGTTTTTTAAAATTCTAAAATCAGATAACACTGTATCAGGGTTGATAAATGACTTTATAATTTTGGTATACAAATTTAAAAAATAAAGTGTTTTCTAAATGACCTCTATATTTATTATGTTGACTTTATATGATTTAAATACAAATTTAAAAAAAAATTCTAAAAACAACTTCAGTAAACATGCTTTGTTAGTGCAGACTTCCAGCAGGCTGTTGGACTACATATAATAACATAAGCATAGAAACTAGGTTAGGTTAGGTTAGACCGGATGCGCTCGTGAGGCTCACATAGACCAATTCAGGTCCTTAGTGGTACCGGTAGCGAACAAAAGAACCTTTGTGTTTGTTTTTTTTTTTTTAAAAGTCTTTAAAGATTTGCGTTGAGTTCGCAAACCTTAGGAGGGATTCTAGAGACACCCTGGCTACATCTTTAAGTGACGGGAACGTCGATGAGCCTAGGTATTTTAGTCTCGATCTAAGTAGGGCGGGGCATGTGCATAGTAGGTGCTCCAGGGTCTCCACTGTGCCCAGTTCTTTGCATTTCCTGCAGTTGTCATCCGTGGTGATGCCAAGCTTCCTCGCGTGGGCTGCCGTCATGCAGTGACCAGTGAGCATGCCCACTATTGTCCTGCAATCCTTGCGCGGGCGTGCCAAGATGAACAGAGTTCGTTTTTCGCATTGTGCATTGCACATGATTTTCGAGATTTTGCACGTTGTCGTATCTCTCCATCTACGATTCACTGTTAGTGTGGCTCTTCTTTCGAGGTTCCTGTACAACTCTTGTAGCGGAGTAAGTACATGTTCTGTGAGTTCTGATTCCAGCCCGGCGCCTTCCTTTGCTAAACCATCTGCCATCTCGTTTCCCTCAATGCCCTGGTGGCTAGGGACCCAGTAGATGCGCACTCTCTTAGAAGCGCATAGAGCATCTAGTGCATCTCTGCCAGCCAAGACACTTTTGGACTTGATGCTAGCGGAGCGCATGGATTTGATCGCCGCTTGACTGTCAACGAAAATGTTGATGTTAGAGTGTTGTGTGTCCATGCTGAGGGCTATCTCAGCAGCCTTCCTTATGGCAAATATTTCCGCCTGGAAGATACTGCAGTGGTTCGGCAGTTTATATGGCTGCCTTATATTAGGCTCTGCGCAATACACCGCCGCACCTACCCCCGTAGGCATTTTGGAGCCGTCGGTAAATATGTTGACCGCCCGCTGTGCTTGTTCTATACCTTTGCACCAGTCGTTTGGTCCCAGAAGAGTTCGTACTTTGGAATTGACTATCGTGCGAGGTACCATGTAGTCCGTGCTACTAAGTAGATCCTTTCCGATTGTACAATGTCCAAAATTTTGAATGTGCATGTTGCCTGCTGCCGTGAGGCGTTGTGCCGTTTTTCCGGCTATTAGTTTTGCGTGTATGTCCAGGGGGTCCATACTTAGAATCGTTTCAAGCGCTTTAGTTGGAGTTGACTTCAGTGCCCCCGTGATGCATAGCGCTGCCTGCCGCTGAGTTTTCTCCAAGTGCCTGAGGAATGTTGATTTGTTCACAGCCGGCCACCACACAATTATCCCGTAGAGTAGAATAGGACGCACTACCGTTACATAGATCCAGTGCATCAGAAAGGGTGAGAGACCCCAAGTACTGCCTAGCATCTTTTTGGATGTGTATAGTGCAATGGTGGATTTCTTCACCCTTTCTTCCACGTTGGTTTTCCATGACAGCTTGCTGTCCAGGACGACTCCTAGATATTTTGTGTGAGTTTTCGGTATGAGACGTATATCGTTCAATTTCGGTGGTATCCACTGTGGTATCTTGTACCTTTTCGTGAATAGAACCAGATCCGTTTTCTCTGCGTTAATACTAAGACCGACTGAATTTGCCCATCTAAGTACATCTTTGAGTGTGCTCTCCATTATGGAGCTTACTGTTGATAGACATTTCCCTACTATAATAATGCTTATGTCGTCTGCATAGGCAGTTATCCTCGGGGCTCTACCTGCGAACTTTTCGAGTAGTTCATTAACTACAAGATTCCATAGTAGTGGCGAGAGGACCCCTCTCTAGAATAGAAACTAAAGTAAAACAGAAATACAACAACAAATGTGACATTATGAAATTGAGGAAAAAATGAGAAATTGACGCTTCAAAATCTCATCGCCCCGATGGTGCATTGCGTTAGCGCGCGCTTGCATGTGCAATCACAAAGATTTCTGATGACGCGTTTAGCAGCGCAGAAATTGTACAATAAAATCAAATGCTAGTGATTTTTTTCCTTTCATATTGAAAACTTTGTTGTTGTTGTTGTTGTTGTTTCTTTGGAAAAATTCGTTAGAACAATTAATTGTTCTAACTTTGACCTTAAGCTCAATAAACGATTTTAAACTATCAAACAACTAGAATTTGTATTTAAAATCAAGTATGATTTAAACTATCAAACATTTAGAATTTGTATTTAAATCATATAAAGTCAACATAATTTAAAAAATATTTTACTTTATGAAAAAAAAGTATGGAATAAATTTTGTTTGCTCCACTCATATTGCGTTAACTTTATCACTGCGTTTGTAACGCTGATAAGGAGGCATGGCAGGTATAGAAAAGTATATATGTGTATATTCTTGATCAGCATCACCTCCTAAGACGATTCCGCTAGGTCAGTCTGTCGACACGATTACAGTCGCAATTTTAAAGATATCGTGTTGAAATTTGGTGTATGTGCTTATATTAAAAAAACAAAGATCAAGTTCGAGAACAAACAATAAAATTTCTAAAAACGTCACAATAATTTTTGCAGTTACTTGGTATTGTGCACATAAGCTTTGAAGTAAAATATTCACCATATATTACAAATCTGTTAAAATCGGATAAAAAGAACGCATGCCTCCCATACAACGTTACTTTATCAAATCTTTAAAATAAATAAAAATCACACAAAAATTACAGTCATGATTAAAAATTTGCCTAAAAACTTTGGCCGCAAAAATTCAAAATATGAGGAAATTTTTAAAATCGAAAAAACAACGCAACAACCTCCCATATAAACTGAATTTAAAAAATTTTTAAAATCTCTGAAAATGCAAAAAAAAAAATAATGTAATGACTTGAAATTTTGCACATAAGCTTTGGTCTCAAATATGCACCATATCTTTTAAAGTTGTCAAAATAGTATGAAAACCACGCCTACCTCCTAAACAAAGTAGCTATATGAAAACGGCTACGTCTCTAAAACTTCCACAAAAATTAGATTAATAAATTAAAACTATGAACATATGCTAAGAATAATAAAATTCACTTTGAGTTTGAAATTTTTGCACAATTGATAAACACTCGAGCAATCTCCCATACAAAGTGACGTCATCAAAGTCACATAACTTTTTTAAATTCCACAAAAATGTGTGTATTTACAGCATATTTAACACATAATCTTCTATATCTTAAACATGTTCTGCATTTGAATTTTCGCAAAATTGGATGAACACCACAACAGTTATCTATACAAAGTGACGTCAACGAACATTAAAAACATGCGTAACAAAGACCATACCAAAATTGATTTGTCTTTTGTTTTTTTTTTAAATTTTTATCGAAAAACGTTTATCAAAGTTAAAAAACATTACACTGATAAATACTTTTGGCTAATACATATTCACAAGTCATTTTACGTACTCTGTACTCGCTGTTATCAGCGAAATTTTAGTGTAGTGGACACATTTCAACAAATAAAATAATTTAATTTAAAATCTTAGTTGATTTGAGGCCATTTGGTGCAAAAAAAAATATTTCAGTACAAACTTTTGGTTCTATAAAATCCTTGAAGGACATGAAAATATCAAAGTTTTGGCTTTAAATATATTTTCAGAGCATATAAAGTACATTTACTCCAAAAATCATAAAGAATTCTCAGTGGCTTAACGTCAGGTCTGAAAGGGATAAGGGATGAACAAACAAACAAACAAACAAACAAAAAAAAAACAGGGTTGTCGTTTAACAGCCGTTGAAAGTAGTCATAGCAACTTTTTTATGTAGCACTAACATACCAAATTTATTACATTTTATACATTTTTGGCTAATACAACTAAAAATGTATGAAATATGGCATTTCTCTTAATTTGTGGATGTCGTGTCATGAGTAAGAGTTTAGTTAAAGTAAAGATTTTCCTCTACACAAAATTACTAAACGCGCCTGAAGAAGTTTTCACTTCAAAAACTCAATTATTAACTCTACAGGTATAAAATAAATAATTGGTTACTTCATGTGTCTTTCTACCACTGGGTTCATTGAATGAAATTACTTCATTCTGTTCAGGTTATCAGTTCGAGAGAGTAATTAAGAAACAGCAACAACAACAATGCCACACAGCTCTGTTGAAGTCACGGTAGCCAATCGATTATTTTTTGTGTACCAAATTCTCCGAAAAAATGTACCAAACAGGAAAAAAATCTTTCAATTCTTGTTTTTAATATAACAGTTTGATAACTATTATATTATATTAATTTTATAAATAAGTTATTAATTACAATAACTCACTAGTGTTTATTTCTGTACATACGAAACATAACAAAAATATTATTAAGTTATGCTATACGCTATCAACAAAAAAATAAATACATTAAAATTGTTATTTTGCAGACCAAATATAATGAGACTCATTGCGTTCGACGCACAACTCTTTAGAGAGCATTATGTTGTTTAGTGTTTTATATTCTAATTTATTTCTAAGCTGAGTTTTAATCAGGTTAAAATAAAAAAATTCGGGTTGAGCAGCTGTTGAGCCATATGGAAGGCACATCAGACTATATAAAAATTGGTAAAATCATTAAAACAAATTTCTACCAATCCATTCTTGATGACCCTCACTTTTTCTCAAAATAAAGGCAACGTCATAACAATTTTAAAAAGTAATATTTGAAAGCTGAAGAAGATTCTATTGAGTCAAAATAAAGGCAGAGTCGCATTCTATAAGATGATGCAAATTATTAATTTATGGCAATAAAAAAATTTTCTGACATAACTTGTGAAGATGTTACTATATTCTAATCTTTTAAATCTGTTTTTAAAAATTGTATATATAGCCTTTGAAAATAGGAATCATTTTCTGAGTGGAGATATGTTTCTGCTTTGGTGCCAATTCTCACTAAACATCCTAAAATTTAAAGAAATGTCTTTGGTCATTAATAATAAAGTTTTGCAAACAGTTGCTTCATTTTATGAAATCGTAGTTACATAACAATAGTTTAAAGTTAATTTCTACCTGTGAGAACAAAAATGAGAGCCTTATATTTTCGAATTGGAGTTCTGTGATTACATTTTTAATGATTCTTAACAGAAATCCAACGAACTATGAAATTCTATAATATAGAGTGCACAGAAATAGAAAACATTGCGTCTGCCATTACTGCTCAAAGTAGATCCTCAAAATAGATTTGATTTTTATTTTTGATTGAAAAAATATCGACCAATGATTGATATTTATCTCCGATCAAAGAAATAACGATCTAAAACCAATTGGTATAATTTCATTTATATTATAAAAATCATGGAACATAAACTATGTCGAAAAATAATTATGCAGCTTATAGGCATCACGTGACTATATTTAAATGTACATATATAACAATAACTTTTTATATGTGATCATTTCATTAAAAAATTTAAAAATAGCGATCATTTTGGGTACCTGATTTTTAATATATATGGCAAGAAAAGCATATAAACTCTCAACTTTCACTACTGAATGCAATGTAAGTTTTCACTTAACAGAACTTCGAACATTTCTCGAACAGTTCTACCAAATTTTGCTTTTTGAAAAAATTCAATACTTTTCAAATTGTAAATCTTTTACAAAATGTACCAACTCGGAAAATAGTGTACCAATGTACCAAGTTAAAATAAATGTAACAATTTTGGTACAATTGTACCAAAGTGGCAGCCGTGGTTGGAGTGTTCTGAGTCACTCTCGTTTCTCTCGAGTATGCTACAGCAACGCATGGTATAATTATTTGACAAGGTAGTAGCGTAGACTGGATTTTTCTCACGAGCGGCGATGAGTAGTTGTCAAAATTAGCTGTTCATGCAATTAATCAAAGAAATATGAACAAATAAGCAACGACCTAAACATAGCTAGTTAATCGCAGCAAAGTAAAAACATTCCAATAAACTTCGCGAACAAATTTAACGAATTAAGAAAAGTTAAAAATAAGCACATAGGTAGTCAACAGCAATCTACAACTCCTTAAGCTGTTTTTGACAACTACCAATCGCCAAAAAACTGTCACGGCTACCTTGTCAAATAATTATACCATGCAGCAACGATGTTCAACAGAGCTGTTTTCCTATTGGTTTGCACTGTTCCATTGGGAAAAAAGAATTTTAAATTTGCTTAGTTTTACCTATCTTAGTGACAACTTATTCGAATAAAAATTGTACTCGAAAATACCTTTCCAACGATGTAAGATTTATGTGAATATGCTGACGTTAACACAGGTAAAATGGTACCACAAATTTTTTGTGTGCACGATATAAAATATAGATGCTGTGGGGGTATCTAAACTTCGACTTAGTCAAAGATAATTCTTTGCTTTTTTTTTTTAAATTAAAGTGAATGTGTTTTTAACAATTCAGTTCATAAACCTTAAAAAAAATTACAAAGATTTCTATTAATTTTAAATCAATCACAAAGTTTTTATGATCACAAAAAGGAACACAGAGGTCTCATAATATTCATAAAATGAGATCAATAAAATCTATATAAAAAATCATATAAACATAAAGTTTAGAGGTCTTTTTATAATTAAAAAACAAAAATTTCTACAAACTTGTGAATTTCTTTCGTTACCGTACTATAGAAAGGCCACTAAAATTTTTTTAAATCAGGTTTTTCGCAGATGCTTTTAGGTCAACCACCCATCCACCCAAAATCTGACACAATCCAGCAGAAAAAATTTTTTTTAAATGTTAGTCAGGGCCTTTCTTTATTAAGGTAACGAAAGAAATTAATGGGAAATAATCTTTCAGTCAAGCAATTCTTCACTTTCAGTCAAATTTTAAAAAATTTTTCATTTAATATATTAGTTCTGATATCAATATTGTTTCATTTTGTTCACTAGATCTTAAAAAACATCTTGGTTATATTAACTTAAATAAATTGTTGCAATCTGCTGTTTGTTTCTGTAATTGGTTTTTATCAAATTTTAAAAATAAAATATTCTTTTAACAATTGCTGTCGAAATTAAAAGAATTCCTTGAAGCAATTTTATAAAAATTGGAGAAAATTGACTCTTTAAAATCATTTTTTATGTATATTACAGAGTACCGAAATTCAGAACTAGATAAATTTTTTAATTTTTTTAAATCGTTTGCTTTCTTAGGGCCAATTTTTCAGTGTGAGTTTAAGCTCTAGTCAAATTAAACTGAGGTTAACTCACCAAAATCGGACGATTCAACTCGGTTTAACTAGATATTTTAGCATTCGTTGAAGTTAAATTGACTTAAATTGTCATATAATGTGTTTATTTTTTGCCTAAACCGAGTTTAAACGCCCAATTTGGGTGAGTTAATCTCAGTTTAATTTGACTAGAGTTTAAACTCGTTCTGAAAAATTGGCCCTTAGAGTTCTAAATTCTGTGTTTATTTTAGAGTGAAATATAATGTACCGAAAAGCTTTGGTAGTAGGAAAGTAGGAAATTTATAAAATTGTACCAAAAAAGTACAATTGTAACGAAAATATCAACCCTGCACTGTACTACACACATTTGCTGCAGTTTCCATTTCTTAAAACGTTATTGCAATAAAGATTCTCACGTAGGATTTGAAACAATTACAAATAAAAATAACAAATGCTTTCTAACGAAATTTCTACGCATCCGAAACAGTGACGATATTTGATAATTTTAAAGGGGACTTTTTTACTCTTCAGAAAGAACTTTTTCGGACATTAGAGTACTTTTTATTAATACGATACAATAAGCTTTTGTTTTGTTACTGAGGCACATATGAATAAATTAATTCAAATTTTATACTTAATAACTTTACAAATAAACATATCCGACCATTGGTGTAGCAAGCGGGGGAAAAGGGGGCAGTTGCCCCCCACTTTTTTAGCTAGATAAACAATTTAAAAGGAAAAGTTATTCAAAATATCAGTTTTTTTTACAACGATAATATTTTTGTATTATAAATTTTCCTCTTCTTTCTCTCATCTTCATGTTTCATGTGAAGAAATTTTGGTGAACTTTTTTTGCACCACCATTTGTACTTCCCCACCATTTGTACTGTCCCCCCAGATGAAATTCGCTTCCGACGCGCTTGTATCCGATCTTGTAACTGATCTTGATTTAGTGCTGCTCGTGGTGCATTCATCACGGTCAATGTTTCCGTCAATGCTTCAAATTAGTTTGCTTGAATTGGAGTCGACAATTCAGGAAGCTTTGCCAACCATCAGTACTTTTAATAGATTTTTTAACTTAATAATAATTATATTTAAAATATATAACTTAGACTTAATGGTCCATTGCTATAAAAAAATCAAATAACAATACTTTCATCACTGCACTGCACGTCCACTACACCATATGACGTTGGTGTTATATTAACAATCACAAGAAAATTAAACCTGAAAAAGAACACTCAAACAAAGCAAACTTTACCTTACCTTACCTTTAGGTTCTTCTGAGTATGATTGTTATGTAAAAAAAAAAAGCAAAAAAGCACACAAAATTACAAAATGCGTTGGTGTGTTCATTTACCAATTAAATAAAATTTGGTGAATAAAATCCGAGAGTACTTTTTCAGTGGTAAACTATATCCGAAAGTACTTTTTTTGGACCAAAAGGAGTTGGGGACTTTTTTAAAACGAAAGGAGGTCAAAAAGTCCTTATCCACTACAAATTCATCCCTGATCGTAAACAGAGATACACGGAGAGCGAGAGAGAGAGAGAGAGAGTTGCGCACTCGCCTTAAATGCTCTTTAAGCACTTATATTTCAGGTCAAAGGTCACTAATCGAAAAACCAACCAACCTGTACACGTCTCCAAATCCAGCACTTCCATTCATACTTCATTTACCATTCCAGACCCTGCCAACTCTGAAATCTCAGAAATTCTTACTGAAATAAATATTTAAGCAGATTGTCTTCATTTAAATATTAATAATACATATTCAAAGTCTTTTGTTTAAACTTAAATACTATTTTTGAAAAGCTGTTAACAAAAAATATATTTTAAAAATATTAAAAAATGAATCAAGAAACGGCTAAATATTCGCTTTGGAAATCACACTTTCTCATTCACATTAAAGCGAGTTTGTGTCTTTGGTCTTTTTGCCATTTTTTTAACTTTAAACCAGGGAACGAAAATAAACCGAACGATATTTTAATGTGCCTCGCATGGCATGAATTTCCTTTCGGTTGCGTATATGTCAGTGGAGACGAACATAAATGTTATTATTCTGTATCGTTCGACAGCATGGCATACACTCCATTATAATTATGTTTGCGTACTCTCTACTCAACACATTCGGCATACGATATTTTTTACGTAGGCTATTCTCTCTCATTTTGTGTCTCAGAATCAGTGTTGCCAACACTTTTTCATATGTATAAAATTATATATATAATGTAAAAAAATGTATTTTCAACCAACTCTTGGATATTAAACTCTATTTGTGCAAAAATTCCCTCATCATCAGATGAATCGTAATATTTATATACAGACACGGGGTTTTGAAATATTAAATTTCAAGAAGCCTTCTGGTGTGTCAAAGCAATAGCAAAATACATGTTTTAAATCTTTTCAGTAAACACTATATCACAAGAGGTGCATTACGAATATGCAATTCTATTTTTTCCATGCTCTGTTTTTACAATGTTCATTGCGCTTTTTACTTACTTTTCCATTCTATGTTATTAAATACACATATAGGTTTTTATTTTGCGTAAATGAAAATTTTAATTTGCAAATATTTTATTCATAAGGAAGCGCTAACATTAAAACCTTAACAGATCGGCACAAACAATTTTTCTTTTGTTTCTTAAAAAAAAGCCGGCAACACACTTAAAAACAAGCGTTGAAAACTTTAAATAATTATACTAAAAAAATATTCACTTTTCAAAAAAAGCTAAAAAAAGCTAGAAGATTAGGGTTGTCAATTCGGTGACCAGCGTGTAGATTGACTCGTAGAAGATTTACATTTACTATTTAGATCGCTTTCAGAAAAGAACTTTTCTGTGTCAACTATTATTAAAAATAAAGCGAAATTGATTTTTATATCAAATATTTTATATTTAATTGAAAAATACCATACTTATACTTGCTAATATTTTGAGTTAAGATAGATATACGTTAAATTACTTACAAACGGTTTTTTCTTTTATTTTGGATTCAATTTAAAAAGCTGTCATTTTCACTATTGTAAATTTTTAAATAACATGGAAATAACAGTTGTAAATGTAGCTTACTTATGTTTTTTTTTAAACTGCAAAAATTATTATATATAAAAAAAACTTGTCATTAAAATCCATTTGTGAAAAAAAGACCGAAATATATCATAGACAGATACACCCAAAACCTCAAGATAAAGGCCGAAAAAATATGTTAGCTTATAATATTGCTAACTTGGCAACTCAAGCAATAATTTGTTCCCGCTGGTAAAACTTTGTGTGTTCTAAATAAAAGAAGTATACTTTAATAAAACTGCTTGCTTTTTTAAAGTTCAAACCTTAGCTGGGAAATTTCGATTACGTCTAGTAATCAATTACATTATATTTAAAAAATAATTGTAATGATAAAACAATTCTTATGCAAAAAAATTCTATTAGTAACTGATTACGATTACAAATAACCAAAAAATAATCACGATTACGCCAAATAATAAAAAAAATAAAAGTACGCAATAAAAAAAATCGAACTACTTTTAAATAGGACTGGCATCTTCATCGTAAGAAGAAATTAAGAGGTTATGTAATGAGTTAATTTACCACTGGGATGACGCTAACACTGTCGAATTGTTTTTGTTTTATTGCATCATTATTCTCTATTCATAGAATTGAGAATCAGGAAGAGTTGCACAGTGGTGTGAACGCGGAATTAAATAGTTTTCTCGTGACAATTTTGATATAACCCTTAAGCCTTTAAGGTGATATTAAAATTAAAACAATTGGCTGCAAACCGCTTAAAAGAAACCAAGAGGGTAAATAAATGCTAATATTATTTTTGACAGAGCAGAGTGATAGCTTAAATTAAAAAATGTAATTCCTTATGAATTGAAATTGTATTTTGCTTACAATCTTAAAGTTAATATTAACATTTAAAATAATTGGCTGCGAACCTATCTTAAAAGAACAAAAGAATAAATAAATTCGTATACGTTTTTTAAAGAGCTGTTTTACTATATCTACAACAAAAGTATGTAGCGTTCATAGTTTTTGTGTTACATGGAAAGTAGGCGTGGTTTGGGGCGGGTTTGTTTGTTTTGTAATTATAACTCACACGCATAATTTTATTGGTCAATGACGAATCCTTCTATTTTATTCCTACATGAATACAGTATGGAACCACTGTGCGGTGTAATTCCATGAAAGTTCAGCAATCATCTTATTTGTGTTAGTTCGCACTAATATCGTAAAATTCACAAGGGGCCGCACTCGGATCTTGCTGAACAGGAAGGGCCGAGCGCTAAAGTATATATAAACTCTTTCAGTGAATTTGTCCAATATATTGGACACGACAGAAAGTAATTTTTAATATTATCTTGCAACGGTTTTTTTTTAATTAATTTGGTTCTATAAAAAACAATGTACTAACATGACAAAAATAAATTTGGAGAGATATTTGACATTAAAGTCAGTTGGATTTTGTTTTTGTCCTATTTTGTAAGAAAAACCAACCGTACAGAAATCAAATTAATGTTTTTTCTTACTTTTTATGACAATAAAATGATAATAAAATTAAGAGGATTTTTTAAATTTTAAAATGATTATAAAATGATAACAAAATTAAGAGTAAGTAGCGCAGGTAAAAATCAAAGGTATATTTTTCATCTTTTTAGGACCGTTATGATGGGAGTATTAACCTAAAAAATACTATTTCGGCTTAGCCTAGCCATTGAAAGGACTTAAGAGACGTTGAAGTGAAATCGTTGAAGTGTCAGTCAGATATCTTTAAACCATTTAGATGTTCTCTTTTCTAATATTAATTATAAAAACCTAAGTACTTTTTATAAAGATTGTTTTACATTACAAAAATAGTGATGAATATGGTCAGTTTTAATTATCGAAACATGTAAAAATTTCAAGTCATTTAAATAAATTTTGAGACTTTTTAAGAGAAAAAAAAACTTTTTATAAAGTGATTTTGTATAGGAGTTAGGCGTTGTTTCTACCCGAGCCACTAATATTCGAACTTCATCTTTATTTTTAGATAGAATCTTAACCCACTACTGCACGATTTATGATCCAGCTAAAATTTTTTATGAATTTATACACTGAGAAAAGAAGCATACTAAAATCAAAGAACATTTACTCAATATAAAAAAAATTTTTATTTATTTTAGCTCAATTTTTTTTTGTTTTAAATTGAAACTTTTCTTTAAAATAAAGAAATAAATTTCAAAACAAAGAAATAGTTTATTCCTTCAAAGAAAATTTCTTTCTTTCTGAAAGAATAATTTCCATTTGCAAAAAAAAATTTTAATAAATAAATTTCTTTGATTTTAGTCTGAGTGTGTAATTAATTCATTTTTAAAATCAATATAAACAATAAAACAAATAAAATTTTACTTTTGAATCCAAATTCTTAATTTTTTTTAAATAAATGCGAAATAGATGCAATAAATTGATATTGTTTAAAGAAAAAATTTCCTTAAAATTAACGAAATTTCAGATTTTAAAACAAATACCTGTGTTTTTTATTTCAAAGTTGAACTTTTTTCTGAGTTTGTTTAAAATGGAATAGCTAGATACACAAACAAAACTTTATGTAAAAAAGTCGTTTCATTTCCGTCAGAAGCCATATATGGCTGTTCGAAGGAATGCGTGATTTCGTGACCTTAACATGTACAATTGAAACACAATTCCATAAACATAAAACAGTAGTCTTAAATTCTATAAAAAATTATATAAGTGAACTTACTTACATGTAACAAAGAAAAATTAATATTTTATTTTCTGAATTCTCCAGCCATAAAGTGATAACACGCACTAATAAAATAAACTGAGATTTTCTTAGCTGCTGTGTTAAAAAAAGAGTCGTGTCGACAGACAGATAAACAGACGGAAACGGCTAAATAGGCCCAGCTAGTGATGCTGATCAAGAATATATAATATACTTTTCTAAACCAGACACGCCTTTTTATGGGCGTTAGAAACAGTATAAAACTGAATAGCTAAAAAATGCTTTGATTATTCATACTAAAACAAGAGCGCCCTGCAAATGTATGGTACCTACAAAACTGAATGCGCCCTTGATACGCAGCATGTGCTTGAACAAAGATAAAATGTTTTTCTCTCTGCTTTCTCAGTCTCTCAAACAACGCATCTCATAAGGTTCTTTAGTGTAGCTTATACTACGGAACAATGATGTTTATGTTCAAGTATGCAACTTGAACGCAACCGAATAATGGCCTTGGTAATGAATGCTACACAACATAAATGTTCAGTTCTCTCAAATGAACGCTTTACTACCTTAACGAACGAAACGTTAGAGTTTATTTTCGTTCCCTGCTTTAAACGCTCATATCTGCTTAACGGTACTACCCGTGGGCGTTCGCAGAATTTCTTCTAGGGGGAAAAGACAAAAAAGGGTTTAGAATGAGCATAAAGAAAATGTAGCCTTTATAATGCTATTTTCTGAGATTTTTGGTACAAATTACACATAGGAAAATCCAATATATTGCAAAGATGGAGTAAAAATCTTTTTCGTGTCATGCTCGAAATATTTCCTAATTTCATTTAATATTTTTGTCATGTAATACATTTCAATAATTTTTTGCAAAAGCAAATATTCTTAGTTGTTAAGAAAATTAAATAATGTGAGGTCTCATTTATTTTTAAATGAAATCGCATTAATTACTTTTGAGCCCCCAAGTTTTCAACTTTTCAAATAAGAATACAAAAATTTGCCAATATTAAACAATATTTTTGTTTTGTTGGAAACTGGAAAGAACAAACAAAATTTTTAGGCCATTTTTCAGTTTTGGAAGTACATAACTTCTAAATCAATTGGGATCTGCCTGAAATTTTTTAAATTTGGATTGAGGAAGTCAAAATCCATATAATCCGCAAAAATTAGAGTTTCGTTGTTCTTGAAATGCTTCCTGCATGCTAAGGGAGATATTTTTGACCGGATCTCACACTGCATTGACACCAATCCACAACAACATAATTATTATATGAATAATTAAAAAAAAGTTTTTTTTATTAAAAACGTGAATTCAAAATGAAAAAATGAAAAAGTCAAAACTGAATCTATAAAATCTATATATAAAAATGGATGTATGTATGTGGGTATCTGGGTATGTGGCTATATCACGTATAGACTCCAAGACCGCTGAACCGATCTTTATGAAATTTTCAGGGAATTGAAGCCACATCTTGAGAGTTTTCCTATGAAGTTTGGTAACGATTGGACGAGGGGGCGTGGTACCTCCCATACAAGCCAAATTTGCGCTATCCATCACAAACCAAAAAAAGGATATATATCAGACGTTTCAATCGTAAAAAACTAAGATTTAGTAATTTTATTCAGATGGTTACTGTTGGTAACTGTACAAAAAATAGACGTGGTCGTAATATAAATACGCCCATTTTTTCGGAATCATGGCAATTCCGGAGTTCTACACATTTTTACAGTGAAACTTGCTGTGTAGGTGCTCCAAGAGGCGAACACTATATATAAATATTTTCACGCCCACTTTTACCGCCCACAAATCAATATCTATATCAGAGAACTGCAAAACTCACATTAAATTATTCAACACGTAATCAACACTGTAAAAATCATGCCTCTTCGTTCAAGCGATCAAACTTGCTCGAATGCACATATTCGCTGTTGAGTTCAATTCAATCAAACCATGTGCTTCGTGTTGGCTCTATGATTTTAATCATCGGTCGTCTTCATACGAACACATCGATTTATGTCGTCTTCGTACCGATATATTTCGGATGTTTGTTCGTTCGGCTCAACAACGATTATTTTCATCAGGAATGAAATGCAAAGAGAAAAAATCAGCTCGTATGAGTTTTTTCATATGCTGGCAGAAAGGAAGATAGAGCGCAAAACAGAACCAAATGGAAGCAAAAGCAAAATATTTTTATGGCAACATAGCAATATTTATTTTCATATTACATGTTTTTATACACATACATAAAAAGAAAAACAAAGAATTAAGCAAGAATAATATAAATAAATTGTATTCAACAACAAGAACATAAATGAAGGCAATATTTCAATTCATATTAAATAATATGAAAAGATAAATAAATAAGTAATTGATAGCTCTTATGACGGCTTAAGTTTGATGAATTCTTTGGTGAATATTTGAGAAGTTTTGAACATGTTCGGCAGTAAAAAAATCCCTCAAAAATAACTCCATCCTCCTTAATTACTTCAGATAATATGCTCCATATTATACTTCTCCCTTTGCATCGCGGCGACAATGTGTAAACACTTTTTGAAATTAATTCCAACACAAGAACTTCGTCGTTTGACATTTTTAAAGCAACTACATTTATCTATTTCTTTTCGAAACACATATGCATTGCAACATATAACTGTAATTCCGCATACTATTCAACGCCAACACTCAAACATGTGAGTTCGATCAGTCGATGAACTCACACGAACGAAGCCTACAGCAGCGTCATGCTCACGACGCCAATACTCGTTCGCTCAAACATGTCATTAGATCAGCCGATCAACTCAAACTCAAACTGACACGAAGGACGCGTTCGCCAGCGTTGTGCTGATTTTATTCAAGGCTAAGCTTTGTTGAGTGAGTTGAGTTGAGTAAGAATTTCAGTGAATGATTAAATCAAGCAAAAAGTGAGTTTTGCAGTTCTCTGATCTATATATATAAAAAGCAAAACGATGTGTGTCTGGCTGTGTGATGTCTATAGACTCCAAAACTACTGAACCGATTGACCTGAAATTTTAGCAGTCGATTTGTTTCAGGTACGAGATGGTTGAGGAAAAAAATTGCCACACCCCCCTTTTACCGCCCCGACATCAATAAAAATGTTCTATTTCAGTCGGATTGGGTCGTATAAGGCTAAAAATTTAGTATGTAATTTAGTATGTACGGTTATTGTCGACAACTGTATTAAAAATGGGCTTCCACGCCCCCTTTTAACGCCCAAAAATAAATGAAAATGGTCTATTTCAGACGTTTTGGTCGTATAAGACTTAAATTTGGTACTTTGGTTTGTGTAGTTTCTGATAGTAACTGTACCAAAAATTGGTTTCCACGCCCCCTTTTTGCGCCCACAAATCAGTGAAAATGCTATATTTCAAGCAGTTTTGGCCGTTTGAGGCTTACATGTGATACCGTAGTTTGTTTGCTTACTTTCGGCAACTGTACTAAAAAAGGGCGTCATCGCTATATAGCCAAACCCAATTTTTGAGAAATCATTAAAATTGACTACTGGGTCGATTAGGCTAAAGTGTTGGCTTAGTTTGTACGGTAATTGTACGGTAGTTAAACTCACTTTTCGGGGAGATAGCGTCGAGTGAAGTAAAGTGCGCCAGGCTTAACCTAAATTGAGCTGAAATTTGGGCAGTCGATTTGTTTCGATTACGAGATGGCTCAAGGGAAATATTTTGCCGCACCCCTTTTGACCGCTAGCAAAACCACAAAAATGCCATATTTCACACGGTTTTGATCGTATTAGACTAAAATTTGGTTATTTAGTGCATATGGCTACTTTCGGCAGCTATACTGAATATGGTGAATATATTTGGCATTTCTTGACATTTTCGTGTATGGCAGTAAGGCGGTCTGTGGCAGAACAACGTCTGCCGAAGAGACAAATTGTTCCTGTGAGGTTTGGTAACGTTTGGACGAGGGGGCGTGGTACCTCCCATACAAGCCAAATTTGCGCTATAGACCACAAACCAAATAAAGGATATATATCAGACGGTTTCGATCGTAAAAAGCTAAGATTTTATAATTTTGTTCAGATGGTTACTGTCAGTAACTGTACAAAAAATGGGCGTGGTCGCAATATGTATACGTCCACTTTTTCAAAATCATGGCAATTCCGGAGTTCTACATATTTTTATAGTTAAACTTGCTGTGTAGGTGCTCCAAGAGGCAGTCACGATACATAAATGTTTTTACGCCCACTTGTACCACCCACAAATCAATATCTGTATATATTAAAATGAATCGTGATTTGTTCGGATACTTAAAACTTGAAAACGACTGGACCAAATTGGATACTTCCTTCTACGGGTTCGTTTGTAACTGCTACGCAAAAGTTTAGAAAAAAAATAATGCCACAACCCCTTTTATCGCCCACAAATTAAAAAAAAGCTATATTTAAGACAGTTTTGGTCGTATTAAATTAAAATTTGGTAAATAAGTTCGTACGATAACTTTCATTAACTTTAATTAAAATGGGCGGGGTCACACTTCATCTACGCCTACTTTTAAGAAAATATCAAAATACTTCGAAACTATTGGTCCGATTGAGCTCAAATTTTGTAAGTGGCTTTGCTTTGAGTTCGAGATGGTTTAAGAAGAAATGCCACACCCCCTTTTACCTCCCACAAATATATACAAAATTTGTGTTATCGAATAGCCTTAGAGTTATGGGGCGCACAGCTTAGAAATTCGGTATTCGACCACAATTTAGACGTATCGAGTTAGACAAGGGGAAGGGGCACCTCCCATACAACCCAAATTCGCGATATCGAATAGCTTTAAAGTTATAGGCCGCAAAGCTTTGGAATTCAGTTCTTGACCTTAATTTACACGTGCAGTTTCAATGATTTTATTTTATGGGCGTTGGACAGGGAGGTGTGACATCTCCCTTACAACCCAAATTTGAGATATCGAATTGCTTTGAAGTTATAGGTTGACTTCTTAAGAATTCGGTATTTGACCTAAATTAATACATGCACTTTCATTACTTACATTTAATGGGCGTAGGACAAAGGGGAGTGGCACTTCCCATACAACCCAACTATGTGCTATCAAATAGTTTTGGAGTTATAAGTCGGACAACGCCGGAATTCAGTATTCGACCTCAATATACACATTCATTGATTTAATTTTATGTTCATTGGTAAGATGGGCGTGGCACCTCCCATATAACGTAAATTTGCGATATCGAATATGATTGAAGTTATAGGTCGCACAGCGTCAGAATTCAGTACTCGACCAAAATTTACGCATGCAGATTTACTGATAAAATTTTTTAGAGTTTGTCGGGGGGGGGGGAGAAGCGTGACACCTCCAACTTAACCCAAATTTGCGATATCGAATAGCTTTGGAGTTATAGGTCGCACAGCATCGGAATTCAGTATTCGACCTAAATTTATACATGCAGTTTTATTGGTAAAATTTTATGGGCGTAGGGAAAAAGGGAGTGGCACCTCCTATACAACCCAAATTTGTGCTATCGAATAGTTTTGGAGTTATATGTCGCACAGTTTTGGAATTCAGTATTCGACCTCCATGTACACATGCGGTTTAATTGATTACATTCTATGAGCGGT
Organism: Dichetophora obliterata; assembly: GCA_963920525.1. Classification (NCBI taxonomy): domain Eukaryota; kingdom Metazoa; phylum Arthropoda; class Insecta; order Diptera; family Sciomyzidae; genus Dichetophora; species Dichetophora obliterata. The sequence continues at coordinate 115,973,130 of OY986438.1, read as the reverse complement.
GATCAAGAGGGCGTGGCACTTCCTATACAACCTAAATTTGTTATATCGAAAAGCTTTGTGGATATAGGTCACACAGCCTCGGAATTCAGTATTCGACCTCAATTTAGACATGCTGTTTAACTGATAACATTTTATGGGCGTTTGACAAAGAAGAGTGGCAGCAACGCGCCGGGTTTCAGCTAGTATATATATATATTTCTGGGTTGTGGGTTCCATACATTTTCTTAACATATTCCAGAGCCTCCCTCCAAGGTTTGATTCTAAATCCTGAATTTAATATAAGCACGTGACGCTAAAAAAATACGTGAATTTTAAAAAGTATTTAATGGATGTTTCAAATCAAGTTTCCTATTTACATTTAAGCAATAAAAAACTTTTGACCATAACATATTCCAATGTAAAATTGTTTTCTTATTCGAATTTTTCATATTATTTTTAAAAAAATTAGTCCTTGATTCAAAATTGGCCTACTTTATTCATAATTTCCAAATCTTTTCTTTTTTTTTTTTAAATTAGAAGCCTTTGCCATCGCCTAAATTGCTACAACTTTCCCAAACTTAAATGCTGCAGTATTGCTAGCTATTTTTATAAATTTGGGAAAAATTAAAAAATTATCGAAATTGGGTAATTTTTATGACAGAAAAATTATTTTTTATGCCGATTTTTTCGAAAACATTTATGTTTATAAAATTTTATTTTGCTTTGTTTTCTGCTTGTTTAAAACATAAATTTGCTTTTCATCAAAGTTTATATTCGTTACTAAATTAAATGCCCCTTGCTATCTGTTGCTACGAACAATGACCTTCGACTAATAGGGATTCATTCCTTATCATTGCTCAATTTCTTGTACGAATAACTTCGTAATTTTTCCATTACATTCGTAGCATTTACTAATGGTTTCGTACTATTTACGAATTAAACATAGTATTAGCAGAAAACATTCATTCGTAGGTTGACCATACGCATTATTCGTAGAATGTGCGAATTATAAGTTGAGTTTAAATAATCTTAAACCGAAAACGTTAAGTCTGGTTTGTCGAACAATTATAAAATAAAATGATAGTTAAGCGCACAAAAGTGATAAGTCAACATTTTTCAAATTTCCCCCTACCCCCTGCGGACGCCCATGGCACTATCCATTCAAAAATCTAATAATTTAGGCTTACCTCAAGATTTTCGTAGTGTTTTTAGATTTGCTTGATTTAGGGCACCCTTACAGGAATTACAGTAGTGGTCACGAATTTAGCACACTTAAAAAAGTAAAGTGAATACTAAAATTTTCCATATATTCGTTATAAATTTTTAATGAACTTTTTTTAGTGTATTCATTCCACGCCAAATCGGACGGTTTTAAAAAATTATATTTTTGATTTCCGCCATTTTTTGATATCTTTGAGTACTCATCGAAAAACCCTCCCTCCTAAATTTTGGGATTTTTTTGATCATCCGTTCCAAAGATATCGAATTTTCAAAAAAAAAAGCTCTTTTTGTGGTTTTTTGCACGCAACTTTTTAAAAACTCATTTAAATGAAAATTATCATTTAATTTAACATACAAGTTTAGTTTTTCAATGTAATTTTCGAAAAAAATTAAACTTTTAAAGTGTATTAATACGTAATTTTCGATTTTTAAAATTTAGATTGCATTTTCTAAGGTGATTGCCTATTTTGATTTTCTTCAATACATTTAACAGCAAACTTCTACTATTCCACAACTTTTAATACCGATGTGGTCGTGGGCCTTCGATAACTTCTATTTTTTTCGATTTTATCTTTTATGTTTTTTAATATATTTTTAAATTTTGTGTTTTTCTCTTTTTTGATAAATTTTTGTGCATGCTGTGTTTTATTGCTGTTTTTTACTGTAGAGTTAATAAAATTGTATATTTTCGAATATTTTCTTTAAAACAATTCCAAAATCTTGAAAATAAATGTAAATTAGTTGTGCCATTCAAAAATAAAATGCCCCTTTTTTTGTTTTTAGTACAAAAGAAACATTGCTTATTGCCATTTCCTCTATTTGAAATTATACTCCAAATGACAAATCTCATTGTACTTCTCACTCAAGTTAATTGGATTATCAATTGCATAGTTATCTATCTGAGACCGGATGTTTAAAACCGTCCGATTTGGCGTGGATATATATTATATCTTCTTATATACTTTTTTTTACTTCAAAACTTTTTTGTATAGACCTTAAAACCAAATAAAAATTAAAAATAAGCATTTCGACTTGGTCATGAATTTAGCACACGAGCGAAAAAAATGTCTAGGATGAAAAATATAATCGAAATATAGTGCATAAAACTCAATATTTCGTAGAAAATTCCTTATTCTTAATTACTGCATCTCATATCTTTGGTAAACTTTCGAGCAAAGCCTCACAACGGTACTTTGGAATACTATACCGAATCCTTTGGATTTCCCTCCACAAATCTGGCAAATTTTTGGGTTTTACTGTTAGTATTTGCTGCTCCTCCTTCCTTCCACATCTTTCCACAGATTCTCAATCGGGTTTAGGTCCTGTGATTGCGATGGCCACTTCAAAATATCAACATGGTTGTCTTCCAAGCAACTCTTAAGTCTGTGAGCACTGTGCTTTGGGTCATTATCCTGCATAAAACACCATTAAAGCGGCAAATTATCCGCTTGAAACAGTATCATGGTATTGACAAGCACGCTTTTGTAAACGTATTGACCCATTTTTTGATATATTTTAACAATCGGACCAACTCCGTGACAAGAAAACACCGTCCATACCATAACATTTCAGCCACCCTGTTTAATAGTCTTGAGTGTCTACTTCGGATTGTGTTGCATGTTTTGAGGACGCCACACATATTGTTTGCTGTCAGATGCGAACCGGCAAAACTTTGATTCATCCCTCCAAAGCACATTTTTCCTAAAATTCGTTGACTTTTTAAATATTCTTTTGCAAATGCAAGATAACATTTAATATTATTTTTGCGACACATGTGGTGTGTGTTGGGCTATAAGGCTAAGGAAATTATTTTCATTCAAGCGTCTTCTTATGCCTTTTGAGAACTTATTTATGCCATACTTTGATGAAATTACATTTTTCATTATATTTGAGGTTTTAAAAGGGATCACTAAGTGAAGCTCTACAAATCAAATGGCCCTCTCTTGCTATTTTTTCACGCTCTAGGTCGCTATTTTACATATTTAACCCTAACACTGACCCTATTTACATATGTAAATATTTCATTTTTTAAATGGCTACAAATTTGATGTTTTTGGCACGATGTGAATATAATTTACACTCAGTGGCTAATTTTGTATGCTCTTTCTAAAAATAAATATGATTTCAAAAAATTTTATAATATACCGTTATTTTTAGTAAATTTTAGTAGTAAAATTCACTATCTGACCCTATTTACATTTGTAAATAAATTCATTTGGTGGGTTTATTTGAGGATAATTCATGTTTTTATTATAGATTTTCTTTGAAAATATTAATCAGTCTTTACAACAACCATTACATTTCGTTTGAGTTTTGCTATGCTCGACACAAATTGGCTTCTTACACTGAACACATATTTTCCGTGTTGAGCGTTTTCTCTTACTTTTTTCGTGATAGCACATATAGCAAGCACCTTTTATGGTTGAATGTCCGCGATCATCTTCATCTGAAATAAAATCCACAGATGTGGAGCTATTCAAGGAATGAATCGGCTTACCAATTATGCATTCCATTGCCTTTTTTTGTTGGAAAATATGAGACAACCCTTGGAATGCTTGATCTCTTCAATATCGTTGGCATTGTTCCGCCAATTCTTCTAGAAACAATCGGCTTCCACCTATTAGGTCTCTATCCAGCTCTCAAGTAATTACTCCAGAAAAAAGTTACTTAAGTTTCTTGAGTGTAAAAAAGTAGTAGACAAGTAATTTTGACGGCGAGAGTTTTGACAGTTCCAGCATTGTATCACTTTGTATTGAAAATTTATGCTGATTTGTTTTCATCAAACATTGAAATAAATTTGTTGCAATAAATATTGAAATAATTCATTAAATGAGTAATGGCTGAATTGCAAAGGTAAGTAATAGAGAAAATCGTTTGTTTACATTTTATTACATTTTGTTTACATGTTGGCAGACCGCTTCTTCCGGACAGCTTTCGACCGCTTCTCGGAAGACATCTGCCCCTCAAAATTGACTGCCTCTTCTTCTCCCTCCGTAGAAATGTTCATGTGCATGCCTAAAATATTCTTTTATTAATTTTAAATCAATTAATCAATGATATCAATAAAATTATTTACCTTTGAATGTTGGTTGCCAAAATTTTACTTGAAGTAATAATATAACTTGCATATATTTCTTGACATTCACAGTGTTACCGTTGTCACTTTTCAATGAAAAAAAAGTAGTAAGAACAGAAAATTTTTCTTACGAGCTGGATTCTCTCTCAAGTAATTTTGACAAGGAAAAATTACTTTTCGATTACTTTTCAGATTTATGTATGAAAATAAGCTTTACTTGAGAGCTGGAAACAGGCCTATTAGCGAAAAAAATAAATAAAATTAATCATAAACCAACTTTGCTATCAGCAAACATGTAAATATAATTACCTTTTCTACATGTAAAACGTGACGGATTATTTTCCGAATATATTATATAGGCAGCAAGAGCAGATATGTCGATCATATTGTAAAAAACAGCAAGCGGCCATTTGCGTTTCGTGGTATATTGTCCCAACATATGATCCATTACATCTACTCCACCTTTGGTATTATTGTAAAATAATATTATATTTGGTTTTTGTTTTACGTCGGAAATTGTGTTGTCACATGGCATTGTTGAAAGTAAAACGACTGCCTTGTTTTGTTTTGGTACATAAGAACAAATTGTTTTGTTTTCTTCATAGCCGAATATTGTTGAGTGTTCTGCTCGTTGCGGTGAGGCTTTGAAGTCTGAGGGCAAACATGTTTTATTCTTTTTCATTGTTCCAACTATAGATAGTCGCCATTTTGTGAGTGCATCTGCCAATGAAAGACTTGTGAAGAAATTATCGCATGTCACATTTCGTCCGGTGTTTTTATACTGTTCAACTAGATCTTTCACGACTCGCTCTCCTTGATTCTTCTCTCTTTCGCTGCCTGATTTGCCTGTATATATTTGCCCCGTTAGGGGATAGTAGGATTTTGCATCGCATACCCACCACAGCTTTATACCATATTTTGCAGGTTTCGACGGAATATACTGCGTAAACTTGGTACGTCCTCTAAAAGGAAAAAGCTGTTCATCGACAGTGATGTTTTCCCGAGGTCTGTAGTTTTGACGCAAATTAGCATTTAGCATTTCAAATATTTCTGATATTGGAGCTGCTTTGTCAGTTGCGCATCTTTTTTCCCTTGAAGCTTGCTGATCAAAGCGAATAAACCTTGAAATATCTGAGAAGCGTTTTAGGGACATAGTTGCTCGGTACAAAGGAAATGAATTTTTTTGCCAGAGCGACTCAAGTCTCCCATAGTTGGAATTATGACTACCCATTGCTATTAGTATGCCAAAGTATGCACAGAGTTCTGCCTCAGTAATATCAACCCAATCATATTTTCTGAAGAGTTTTGGTTATATTAGAAGCAAGATCACAGGAAATATTGCTTTTACTTACTTTGTGTTTTTTTCCACATTTCGACCACGTTCCAGCTTTTGGTACTCAGCTTTGCCTTTTCTATTAGTATTTCTACAAATAATTGATTGAATTGTAGGATGCATGATATTCAAAAAAGTATCAATAATATTCAAGTGCTTTGTATTCGGATTGGGGCCAATAAAACGACTATCACGAAATATGTTTTGCTGTCGAATGCGTTGCAAACCGGGTGGTGTTTTGTTCCATTTTGTTCCGTCTTTCGCAAGGAAGAAGTCCTCTTCTAGGTTCTCTGGAACATCAGCTTCTTCTTCGATCTTATCCTCAATGTCTGAGTCACCTCCGTGTCCCATTTCTACGGGACATTCCTCGGTTTCAATATCAGAGGCATCAGCATCAATGTTTGGAAGTAATATGGACATATCGCCATCATCGTATACACGGCTCGTAGTAGCTCCTGCTGTAGGTTCTTCTGACTTCATCATCTGACTTAATGCCCTCGACAAGGTTTTCAAAATACTTTATTTGCATATCATACGGATCAGAGAACTGCAATGAGTATCCGACAGAATTCGGATACTCAAATCATACCCGAGTGTCGTGCTGTTCTCAACTCTATCCATACTTAATAATATGTGTAAAATACTTATAGGCATTCGGCTCATTAGCATTTTTCGGGTATAAGTACATTCTCATATCCGAGAGCGGCGTGATCCGATCCACTTCGAGCCGTTTTCAATGAGTGCGTTGAGTCAGTTTATTACAAAGGCGCTTGATCCGGATGTATTTTGAGTGTACTCTGAGTACTGCTCCTTCTCTGCCAACGTCTCTTAGCGTTAATTATTTGTTTTTTTTGCGTATGCACTTTTCGTAAGTACTTGTCTGCAGGCCATGTGAGCTCTCATTTTTTGTTTGTTTTTTCTCGAAAACTCGTTCTTGGTATTTTATTGCTGCACTCTATGGAGAAAAATCAATAACAACGCTTGTGATTTTGGTTTGTTAGACAAAAACAAAAATAAAACAAAATTGAAAGGCCGGCGCACAGTAGTCAAAAGTTAGAAATAAATACCAAAACTGATAATCTCTTTTTGTGATTTTTTTTTCTTTGCGTTGTTTAAGAATATTCTAACTAGCATGATTCCAAAATATTTATCGGAAATATATATAGGTTTCTGTGTAGACACCTTAAAATACGATTGATGTAAAAATGTTGAAAAAATTCCGGAAATTTAACTTCAAGAGTTATTCTATTGAAAAATATCAATATTACAGACAATTGAGTTAACGTATTGCACTCTGGTTTTTTTTAAGTACAAAAAGCATTATTGAAAAAGTTTTTTGCTTACTTGAAAATTTTTTTTATTTTTGCAATAAATTTCTTATGCAAAGTTGATATGACAAAAAAACGTAAATTTATTTTTAGCAGAATAAAACATAATGATCTTCGGATGTCGACGGTATTTTAAATAAAGAAATGCTTTTATTGGACTTTAAGTTGAGCGATTAAAAAAAACTGACAGAATTTTTTGCGTCTTTGAACAACATTTGTTAAAAACTAAATGCGTTTCGAAGAAAATATAGATTTGTTTAGTCTCAAGGTTTATAACTATAGTCATTTTCTTTAGAATGTTTTTAGGCATTTCTTTAGATAACGATCACTTCCTACGAAAGTGCCGCATATTAATATATAGGTATATTTTTTTATTTAAAATCGTTAAATATTTAATGTAAATAGTGAAAGCATTTACTTACTAAATACGATAAATGGTTTGAAATGTTATAATTCTTCTTTTGCAATACTAGAATATATTTACAGAGTACTTAAGTATTCTATAGTGTGTTTCTCAGTCTATTAATTTGCTATGTTAATATATAGTGTATATTTTTTTAAATAATAACAATTAAATTGAATTAGTAAAACAGTAATATGATATGTTTAAAGTTAAATTAATTCACATTATCTTACAGCTTACTATCAAACATTTTAATAAATTTCGCAATAAAATGCTTTCAAAACTATTCAAATATTCAAATTTCCCTGTCAAGAAATGTTCTTTAAACATCTTCAATTAGCTAAAAGTGAAATATATATAATTTGATTCTAAACAACAGAATTAGAATACGTACACGGAGAAAATTTATTTGCTTGAATCAAGCAAATGTTTTGCTTAAAAGCAAATCAGCAAAACTTTGCTCAATCACAATGTGATTTAAGAAAAAAATTGCTAAATTGCAATCACTCCTCGTGTATTTAGGAAAAAACAAAATTTTGATTAAATTCAAGCAAAATTTTGCTAAGTTATAAAATGAAAATCAAATTTTTACTTAATTGAAGCAAATAATTGCTTAGTTATTATAAATTGGAATAGCACATTTTGATTAGTTTTTGCTGAAATTTAGCATAATTTTGAGGTGGCTGAAAATTAAGCGCATGTTTTGCTTAACCACAGTAATAATTTAGCAAACAGTTTTCTCCGTGTATGCAAGCCATGTTTTTATGCTACACGACCTGTGCTCACTTAATCACAATGCCAAAAAGTATGCTATTATCTTTTTAACTGTTGATAGTATCACATTTACAACACCAACGTCAATTTGTGGCAAAACGCATGAGGTTCACTCCTTTTTATTTTTTAAATAAAAACGAAACGATAAGCTTTTTTTTGATGATTTCTTTCTGTTTTTATAAAAAGCAAACAAATAATATCTTTGAATATATGACTATAAACAACAAATTTTAACAGTTTAGATGCTGCGCTTCATTGAAGTTGGAATAGGGAAAAACACGTGAAGTGGAAAATTTCGTATGGGAGGTGGGCGTGGCAAATTACTTTTTATGTTAGACATATATTGAAGATTTCTGACAGAATGGTTCTTGCATTGGTTCAAGACCAAAAAAAAATATGGCGTTTCAAATATTTGTGTTGTATGGGGGGTAGGCGTGATTGAGGGAGATTTAAAAATATTTTTGTGTGTATTCTAATAAAGCAAATTCAAAATAATACACAAAATTTAATTTATCTACGATGAGTCCTTCTATTTATTGAAAACTTTTGTATGGGGCTCAACCACTGTGTGGCGCACGTGTCTTTTTGCTTCTTGTGCGTAAGCACGTGCAATAGAAGTTTAAGTTAAATTATGCGCATGTGATTTGGCAACTTAAGGTTACAGAAAAATAAAAAAAAAAAATACTTTACAAGTTTAATAATAATTGCTGATTGCAGAAAATGAATGACACTTACGATACTATCGAAACTGCGTATTATTTTTAAGCCTCAACAACTTTATCTTATGCGCAGCTTTCACTGTGCAAGATAAAAACAAAGAGCTACACAAGAATAACACATCTGTTATTCAGCATATAGATACGCTCAATAAAAAATAGCACAAAACAAATACAAAAAACTCGCTCACTATTTACTGCTGCGCTCTACTGCGCTCTCTTTCATATCTGTGGCAGATGAGCCGAGTGATTCGGCTACTTGTGTCGATTATGAGTATTTCGGTAAGTAGGATAAATATCAGCAAGACGACAACAACCATAAGTATTAATGAACCGAAAAAACCCGATCTTTCCCGATCCGACTCATGACTTAGGATACTCATATTTATTGGAGCCGCCGCATTCTAGCTTCGTAGAAGAGAATATGAGTCGAGTTGCGTGCGCTATGGGTGAGTAGGTTTTTGTACTTATTTTTTTCGGATATACTCAGAGTCGCAAAAGAGCTATCCGTTGCAGATCTCTGATACGGATGCCTATAGTATCAAGGCCATATAAGTTAAAAAAACATAAAACTATATACATACATATGTATGTATTTCATATTTTTCTTACCGGGCCACCGATGAAGCACTCAAAACTTTAAACTTTTTATTACTATTTTCCATTTTGATTAGTCAATTGTTCACAATTCACAGAAGTTTACACCACGAGAGACTACAAATAACTGAAGAACAGAGATCAGCGTACAACAAGTGAAAACAAATATAACGGTACTCTCAAATTCAAAGAACAAACGCAACAACAACAATTAAAACATATGTAGATAACGCACAAAAAATATATCCATGCAAAAAACGCAAGAACAACAATTAAAACATAACGCGCAAAAAATATTTCCATGCAATATATATGAACATCAGTAGCCTTTCGCCATACCTTTCTGCAATTTTTTTGTTAGAACTCAAATAGAAACTTACCCCCGTATTCATAAACCTGTTTTAGCGATAGTTATACAGTGAAAAACATTTTGTTATGCATAAACGTATACTATCATCAACGTTCTAAGAGTATTTTAACGATCGTTAAAATCATTCTGAACGTCGTTCCTACTCGTTTCTCGTCGTTGTTTTGTTCAAAGGGGTTGATCCTTGCTCCATACATTTTTCGGCGCTTTGGAAAAGGATCCTCTTCTTCCACTAAAGTGCAGATAATCAAAATATTGAACATGTCCATTGCTTTTATATTTTTGTTTACTTTTCACTTCACTTTTTTTGCTTTTTTAATGCCTAACATAACTTGTCAAAATCAGCTATGGGTGTTGTTACGGTGGTCGTCATATGATCCCTGGTCATGACACTTTTTACTCTCTTTTTTTGTTTGATGAGCTGTGTGACGAAAGTATGCTATGCTGTCATATGATGCCTAAGCACCAGTACACTTTTTGCTACTTTTAGTATTTTTACAACCGACGAGTGTTGCTATTAAGCAGGTTTCATTACTGCTTTCAAACATTTTATACTAAAAGTGTTCTATTTTCGTGCCTAAACACAAATATTGTGAATAAGTTCACAACGCAACACTGGTTTGATCCCATGATTTCATACTTTTGTCAAATCATTTGGTGACCGTGGTGGTGAAAATTTACTCTCTTGCTCTCGCTCTCAAATTGTTAATATACATTGAAACAACAACAATACATGACCATGATGAGCCTATGACCGGCACCGTAACAGGGCTCTTTCTGGAGACAAAAAGTCTGTTTTTCGTCAAGTTCTTTCGTTAAGCTGTCAGCTGATGAAGTGTTGCTTACTGTTTTTAAAAAATGCCCATATTGCTTAAAATGCTCTTAAAATACGTTTATGCATAAACAGCATTTTAAGGGATAGTTTGTGTTCTAACTAAAACAGTTTTTAACGAGTGCATAACAAATGTAATGAATACGGCTGTTAATAAATATTTATATCATGCAATAACAATAGAGTTCAGCTACTACAGCTTTTTCACACTTTCTCCGCAATAGATCATTTTAAGAACCAACCCAATATCATTGAAATAACTCAAAGATATCGATATCCTAGATATATCAAAGATATAACCAAAAGGGAGAAAAATTTACCCACCATAATATGGGTTGGGCTCAGGGACAACACAAGACATAACAATCAACCATGCGTTTACATAGATCTAATCATACATTAGTTTTCAATCTACTTTTGAGTTGACCTTTCGACAAGTTAACATCAAACACGCTACAGTTGTTAACAAAGGTACTCATGCGATTTAATGGAGCAGTTAACATATAATTTGTTCTACTAAATGGTAAATATATCAAGTTGTTAGAGTTTCTACTGCTTCTACGGTTAGTGTTAAAATTTATAAGAGAAAGAAGTTCTGGAGAATCGAATACACCAGTTATAAGTTGTTGTAAGTATACGATATCAGCAGATTTCCTTCTCTCACTTAAAGATTGCATCTTTAATAATTTTAAACGATCCTCATATGGAGGAAGATTAAATGTGTCAGTTCCACTCAAGCCTCTCAGAGCAAACCGAACAAAACGTTTTTGAATTCTTTCGACACAATCAACATGCACATTGTAATGCAGGGACCATACTTGACTTGCGTACTCCAGGTTTTGGACGCACGATTGAATAATACAGAGTTGTAGTTGTTATTAAGCTTTCATACTCTTTGGCCCAACGTTTAATAAAACCAAGCATAGAATACGCTTTTTTAAGAATTCTTTCAATATGCATGGTAAACGACAATTTAGAATCCATGCATATACCAAGGTCTTTGACGGTAGTTACACGACTTAAAGCAGTATCTTTAATTTTGTAATCAAAAATAAAATTGTTCCTTTTAGGCGAAAAGGTCATAGTTTGGCATTTATCTGGATTTAAAAACATATTTTTCTTAGAACACCAAACCTCAAAGGAGTTCAAGTCTGACTGGAGCAGGTCTGAATTGTCATTAGAATCAATTGTTCTGTATATTTTCATATCATCTGCATAAATAAGCAAATGAGATTGTTTGAGGACGTGGGTAACATCATTAATTGCCAAAATAAACAGAAGTGGACCCAGGTGGCTTCCTTGAGGAACACCCTATTTTGCAACAAACTCAGAAGACAACACGCCTCGGAACCGTATTTGATAAGATCGCTCCATTAAATACGATTTAATCCAGTTTACAAAATATTGTGGAAATCCCATTAATTTAAGTTTAAATAAAATTAGATTATGTGGTAATTTATCAAAAGCTTTGCTAAAGTCAGTGTAAATACAATCGACCTGGCTACCAGAATCAATAGATTTTAAGCAGAATGTAGTGAAATCAAGGAGATTAGACACAGTGGATCTGCCAGTAACAAAACCATGCTGACGAGTTGTCATAACTTGCCCACAGTGAATTTTCACTCGATCGTACACTATTCGCTCAAAAAGTTTAGGAATCGAAGACAATTTAGCGAGTGGCCTATAATTAGTGACGTCATTCCTGCAACCTTTTTTGTAAATAGGACTGATATAAGATTTTTTTCAAAAAAGAGGAAAATTACTTTCATTAATTGATTTATTAAAAAGTAACGAGAGTGGCTGACACAAAATGGAGCCGCATTGTTTTAACACTGAGGCAGGAATACCATCTGGTCCAGCGCTAAAATCCTCATCGATTGATTCAATATACTTAAAAATATCCTCTGAGGTAAAAGATATATGCCCCAAAGAAACTTTGTGTGCGTTGTTTATATAATCAAAATACGCCAAATCAGGATTAAAAGAATCTAAACAAAATGATTCTTTAAAAAGATTGGCAAATAAGCCACTAATAATTGTGGAATCGTCAGTAAATCCATCCTGAAGTTTGAAAGAAGAAGGAAATCCATCAGTCTTCTTCTTAACATTAATAAATCCCCAAAATTTTCTTGGATCAGATAAAATACTCAGCTTCATATTATCCAAATACTCATTAAATAATGCAGCTGAGCAATTCTCAAACGTTTGTGTGTTTCTAAGTCATTTGAGTCAAATCTACAAACACATTTCTTCCATGCCCTATTCCTATTGTTGCGAAGAGTCTTAAAATCTTTTGTGTACCAAGGGTACGCAGAATTTTTCGCAAATTTGAGACTATATGGTACAGACTGAAAAAACATGGCAAAGAGCTCCGTATAGAAACAATTGATTGAACTATTAAGATTATTATTATTTATTTATTCTGTAATTATATTTAATTTACTATAAAGTAAGGTGGTGTCCTTGTAGCATCTCACAATTCCCTTTCAAGTGAGCTAATAGACACACCTAACCATAAACTGTTCGATCACCGAATTATTAGAGTTTGTTCAGGTAAAAGTCTCAATGTGTACATGGGTGTCGTTTACATTCCTCCCGGCTCAAGTGAAACAACATACAACGAGCTATGTGAAACACTGACCACCTTTACCTCCACCCTAAAAGAGGAAGATAAAGTTGTTATTCTTGGTGACTTCAATCGCCCAAATATATCTTTTGTCACCGACGAAAACGACAACTTTTTTCTTCCTGTAAATCTTTCTAATGCCATAGACTTCAACTTACTTAGCACCTTTTATGGCAGTGACTTGCAGCAAGTCTATTCTGTACAAAATCAAAATGGCAGATGGTTGGACCTAATTTTTACTGACTCGTATGAAGAAGTGAAGGTTAGTCCATGCATGGGAGCAGAAAATTTATTAACCAACACTGTTCAACATACAGCCTTAAAAGTTGTTTTCTCTGCTAATGACATCAACTTTACCCAGTCTTATAATAACACCATTGCGTACGATTGCCTCTTAGTTATCTTAGTTCTCTAAATTGGAATCATATTCTATTCAACTTAGATGTAGACAGTGCTGACTCTATTTTTTATCAGCACATTTTTGCCGCTATCGAAAGTTATGTGCCAATAATAAAGAAAAAGAATAAGCTCTCATAACCATGGCTAGACAACAATCTCAGATTTTTGAGGAATCAAAGAAATAAAATCTACAAACTTCTCAAAAACACTGATAATATAAGCGATGAACTGAAGCTTAGATATGACGAGCTATCAAGAGAGTTCTCTATCAAGTCAGAAGAAGCGTACAAGTTGTACACGAACATCATCGGAGAAAAAATTGTCCAAGAGCCGAGAAAATTCTTGGACTTTGTTAACATGAAGCGCAAATCTCGCGGATATCCATCGTCTATGTTTAAAGGTAATGTCACTTCGTCCAATTCTCTTGAAATAAGCAACTTGTATGCCGATCACTTTAAGGAGGTCTTTTGTCTTCCTACCACCTTATCTGAAACTTCTCCTAGCTCAACTATTATAGTTGATAGTTTATATTTAACCCAGGAAGAGATTTCTAATGCAATAAAAGAGCTTGATATATTAAAGGGACCAGGACCAGACTTAATACCTACAAGCTTTTTGGTGCGATGTTTAGACCAACTGCTATTGCCATTACACATAATCTTTAACGAATCACTGGTTTGTGGGACATTTCCTTCACATTGGAAATCATCCCATCTTACGCCAATTTACAAGAATGGTGATAAAAGATCAGTTGAAAATTATAGAGGCAAAGCAATCTTGTCAGCCATTCCAAAACTTTTTGAAAAACTTATTTGTGAATAGCTAACAAGTTTCATTAACCCACGTCTAAATGAGCAGCATCACGGGTTCCGAAAAGGGCGATCTACCACCACTAATCTCATGATTATGGTATCAGATGTTTTAGTCAAAATGGAAAAAGGGCACCAAATAGATGCTGTTTATACTGATTTCAGTAAAGCTTTTGATCTAGTTGATCACAACATTCTTATATATAAGTTAGAAAAATTTGGTGTTGCGGGGTTCATACTAAGTTGGCTAAAATCATATTTAAACGGCAGATCCTAGTTTGTTAAATTCCAGGGAGTTCTATCGAAAAAATTGCAGTTTCCTCGGGAGTTCCGCAAGGTAGTCATCTTGGTCCTCTTCTTTTCAACCTATTCATATCTGATCTGTCAGAAGTTTTTAACGATATCCCACATCTTATGTATGCAGATGATTTAAAAATGTACTATGCAATTCAATCAGATGCAGATGTAAATTTTTTGCAATCAAAATTGTTGTCTCTTGAGCAATGGTGTTTTCAAAATAAACTACATCTTAATGTCAATAAATGCAATTTTATTAGCTTTTCTCGTAAAAACAACGTAATGTTACATACCTACCACCTCAATAGTACCAAACTAAAAAGGGTCAACCATATAGTGGATCTTGGAGTTGTCTTAGATTGCAAGATGCGCTTTAATCTGCACTATGATAAAATTGTGTCCAGGGCCAGCAAACAGCTCGGTTTTATAAAAAGACGTGCAAATGAATTCAAGAATATATGGGTCACTACATCCTTGTACCGTGCATTTGTGCTCCCAATACTTGAATATGCATGCATAATTTGGAATCCATCTTTCGATTCCCATAGAGAAAGAATTGAGTCTATTCAAAAGCAGTTCTTACTATACGCGCTTATAGATATGTACAACCCCCATGATTATTGAAGCCTTCCATCATATGAACATAGACTCAGCCTTTTAAATTTGATGCCACTATCAACAAGAAGATCGTCATTTGATGTAATTAATGGTGCTATTCACAGCGAATATATTTCTAATATGATTTCCTTTAACGATCCAATTAGGCGCACTAGGCATACTCGATTGTTAACTGAATATCAGCACCAAACTACATATGCAAATAATGATCCCATCAATCGTTGTTGCATAGAATTTAATAATATCTCTATATACTACTCACCTTCTTTGTCCAAATCCTCTTTCAAGCAAACCCTATATAAATCACTCAGTAATCAGAATTAACCCAGGCTTCAGATAAACTAGCTACATGTATGGATTTATATGTATAAGCATTTATTGGTTTGTTTAATAAATAAAAATTCTTTAACATCCCTCTCCAAATCTCCCATTTACGTCCTTTTGTCCTTATAGTCTTTAAGAATAATATATATACATCGTATCTTAAGTGTGTATATAGTCTCTCTTGTTTTCCTCCTCTTCTCTTATTTTTGACATGGTTTTTGAAATCATGTCAATCCGGTGGGCGGAGTATGCCTACTAAGAGCAACAAATAAAAAATAAAATAAAAACAAGGAAAGGGGAGAAGAAAAACAAAAAACTTAGTAATCTTAGTATAAGTAAACAAAACCTGTTAGAATAAGTTAGAATAAGTAAATTGCATTGCCTTGTTTGGCCAATAAATAAATAAATGATTCAACCCCAAAAAGTCAGCTTTTGAAATTTTGAAATTTGAAATTGAATTCATAAACTGTGTCAATAGAGCTTGAATTTACCATATTCTCCCCATCGGATTTATACCAAATACTCAAAGGTGAATGGTAATTATCAATAGTTGTCAAAGCATGAAGTGCCTTCTGAACAATGACATTGTTACTGTCTGTAGTTAAGACTAGGTCAAGCAGCCTTTCCAGACTATTATAAATACAACTAACTTGTTGTAAGTCAGAACATATATTGTCAACAAATATATGTTCTTGGCGTGTCTTCAAATAAGATGCACAAAAATGTGTTTCAACGTCAGAAGAATGCCATTTTAAGTCAGGAAAATTAAAATCGCCCAACAATAAAATGTCGTCATTAATGTCAAGTAAATTTAATATAAATTCTAGGCAATCCGCAAGGCTTGCGTAGACCTCTACACTGCTCTTGGGAGGAACGTATGCATTAATAACATATACATTAGAATTGCAATGTACAACCTTAACGCATATAAGTTCGATATTAGCAGAGTAGGGAATATCAATAAAGGAACTAACACAGGAGTTCCTTACAGCTAATAGGACATCACCACCAACTGCAGAATTATTGTCAGCGTGTCTGTCCTTCCTATATACTTGAAAACTATTGTCAAACAGTTCTAAGTCAGTAATTCCTCCGTTCAACCACGTTTCAGTTAACGCGATAATATCTTCAGAAAATTCTAAGTTGACCAAAAAATTTCTCGCGTCTTTGAACAACGCAATCCCCTTACATTTTGATAGTAAAGGGACTATATAAAACTATTTAGTTTTTTTGGGTCCGACTGGCAATATTATTTGTCCTTCTAGACCTGTGTTTTGGCTTAAACTTAGAAATAAAGATATTATCAGCCCACAGATTAGAGCTCAGAACAGTTGCAAACTCTTCAGCAGCTACTGTGAGAATAAATAATGCGTGGGACGGTTTATTGCCAATTTTCTTGCATGAGCAGAAAGCAGCCTGACTTACTAATTGGTTGTGTTAAACAGACGTCAATACATTTTCACTTGTTGTGTCGGGCTGAAGGCGTGAAATGAAAACCTTTTTTTTCTCGACAACGCTCTTAAATGTAATGAACTATTGCGCTCATTAGTTATGTCATTTCTAGCCGGGGGAGAAACAGATGAAGAAGATGGAGTAATAACGATATTATCTATTCTCACTGTCATTGTGAGAATTGTGAGAAGCAAAATGTTCCAATTTTGAAAATTTTTGAATTGAATCCAAAACAACTGAAATATGTCAAAAAATTTAAGAATAACTAAAGTGGGGCTCACATTAACGATCCTGAGTAACACTTAAAAATTCAATTACAAAAATTTCTGTGGTAGACTGTTGAATGACGAAAGGCCACACATGCAAACCTGCGTAAAAAGAGAGAATTTGAGCACGAGTGTCACTCATGATCGCTAATGTGTACCCCGCTTAAGAAAACAACTAACGCTGCATAGAGTTAACTTCATAAACAATACTCAACAAAAAATATTTGATTACAATTCTTAAGCTAAGATGTAAAAAAATTACAAATTAGAGTTACTAACACAGTATGTGCTGAATTCGTGACCACCACTGTATATATAGAGAATCGGATGATAAATGGCATAGTTATGACGATGGAAGCCGAAACCGCATCGAAATGTTTCCGAAAAAGTCACACAAAAATTCCAAATAAGCAGATTTCTCAAAAGTTTTTATACTTGCAGTTATTATTTTTGCAGCTTAATTTTTGTTTTTGGCAATTCATAGAAACAAAAAACGTGCCCATGCAAGAAGGGGTTTTCCCCCCAAAAAAAACGCACTTTTCTAAAAAATTCCAGCTGGCAAAAGGGCTAAAATATCGCGAAAGCCTTTCGTTGTGGATACTACAATAAGCTACAGAATATTTTAAATCGAGTTTATCAAACACTTTTTTTTTTGTATGGATGTCGACCAGGGCCTAATATAGATCTTCAAGGGACTAGTTCCCTTAAAATGTTATAAATCTGTTTGTTCGTCCAGATTTAGTTTAAACCGTGCTTTACTTACATATTTAACCAATTTTAAAAGAACAGTTTTCGGAACTATGACATCAGGCCTGTAGCCAGACCTAGAAGACAGAGGGGGCAATTTTTTGTTTTTTATTTAAATAAAAAAAAACAATTTTTTAACATGTGAAATGAATACATTGCACATATTTATTAAAAATAGTTAATTTTATAATATTTACATGGATATGTAGATATTTTTATACATGAGATTAATACATAAAATATACTATAAAAATTAATTCAGGACTTTGTAATAAAATGAAGGTAAAAATACAAGATTTATTTAAATTGGCTAGAAATATAAGAAAGAGTAGCGAAAAAGGCTAATATATGTATAATAGCGCATTCTTTTCTGGAAAAAATTCTACATTTTTTCTGCCCTCTTCAAGAATTCTGCATTTTTTCCGTTCTTTTCTAAAAAAAATATTGACCTCAAAATAAATCGTGTTCAATATTGTTTTTAATAATTCTAAAAAATAGAATTTTTCTTCTTTGTTCTGTGTTCTTTTCTCGAAAATTCTGACCACAAAAGTATAACAAATGCAGAATTTTCTGACCTGTAAAATTCAGCGGTTCTGCATTCTGCTCTCTAGTAATAATAATAAAAAAAATTAAACTGGCCATTTCAGCACTTGGAAGGACTTTGACCTAGCTTCTATTGATCAATTGTGTTGTGCGTGTTATTATTAAATGTTTGAACACAAATGATCGAGAACTGGACCTACGAGTTTAATGCCGACTCCGAACGGCTTATGTTCTCAAGAAGCTTTACATGGCAATTTTTGCTCTCTGAGGTTTGCCATTGTCTGCAGAGAGGTGACGACCGAACAGAAAAATTATTTCAATTGAAAAAACTTTCTGTCTGAGCTGGAATTCAACCTGGGCTACCGCGGTTCTTTAGCTTAGGGCCACGCACTCTACCCACTAGGCTACGGCCGCCACAATACCAACTCTCTTGTTATACCAACAAAAAAAATGTTGACAGTAATATTATATGCTATGACAATTGTGAGAAGCAAAATGTTCCAATTTGAAAATTTTTTGAAATTGAATCCAAAACAATTTTAATTAAAGTGGTTACTTTTAATAAAATTTAACAGCAAGATGAGTATTTCTTAAAAATTCCATGCAATACCGCACTATACATAACCTCAATCGTAAATAAATCGGAATTCGAAACAACAGTGCAGCCAATATCAAATGAAAAAAAAATGTTGCATTTTTTCCGTTCTTTTCTCAGCTCAAAAGAAGTCAACATTCTGTAAATTCAGGTAAAAAACCAAAAAAATTCTGCATTCTGTGAGGTCAGACTTTTTTTCAGTTAAAAATGCGCTATAAGACATTTTTTAAGTAAAACAAATAAAAAAATTGAATTAACCCGCATCCGTCGTTGCGGATTCAAATTTTTTATTCAAATTTATATATTAAGAACAAACATGCATGTTTTGATTTAAATCTTTTGCTTTTTTAAATTTTTGCTAGAATTAAGATTTGCGGTTTTTTCTTTTTGTAAAATTAATAAACATTCATCATGCATAAAAAAAATTTAAAAATTAAAAATATTTCTATGAATTATATATTCTTTTTGTATCTGCATCAAATTGGTGTCTAACGTGCTTTTCATTTCTAGAAAGTTCCTATGGATGCGGTTTAAAAAATTATTAAAATTCAAATCTTATTTTTTGGTAGCAAATGTTGGCGACCCAGTAGAAATTTGAATTTTGTTAAACAAATTTCATATACATATTCAAGTCATGAATACGTTGAATGTGTATATTTTTTGTTATATTAAACTAAACTAATTTTAAAGCAATAAACAAATATATGCATATTATTTATTCATTTAAAGTTTTTCATTGTCTGATTTGGCCAGGGGGGCTAACGGTTGTAGTATGGGCATTGCCCCCTTTTCCCCCTGGCTACAGGCCTGTATGATATATATTCGTATTCTTATTTGCAGTTCTTCCTATATTAACGGTGCTACAAATTGGACCAGCTGCATGTACAGCTCCTTCCGGTGAAGTTGGAAATTGCGTTCATCCTAAAGACTGTGTTTTGCGTGGTGGAATACCAGCCGGAACCTGTGCAGGTGGATATGGACTATGTTGTGTTTGTAATAATGACCATAAGCAATATGTGCTCTTAATGAACTTTTTTTTACTTCTTTTAAAGTTCTGCAGACATGTGGTGGAATTATACGAGCGAACTCTACATATTTTGTCAATCCAAATCATCCAGATGTTTATGACGGAACCGGTAGTTGCCAAGTTACTGTTCAGAAGTTAAGCCCGGATATATGTCAGTTGAGGTACAATTTCGCGTAATAATATATTTTATAGTTGCAATACCCGTTTTATGTTAGGTTGGATTTGGATATGTTTTCGATAGCACCGCCAGAACCAGCCAATCATGTTTGCAATCAAGATCAACTGTTGGTTTCCGGCGGCAGTCCGACACCAACTATTTGTGGGGCTTCCTCGGGTGATCATAGTAAGGATCTGTTAAGCCAATATCTGACTGATTAAAGATTGACTGCTTCTTAATTCAGTGTACATCGATGCCGGTCTAGGCCAGAGCAATCCCATCGTCATCTCACTAATTACAAGCGGAACATTTCCGCGACTCTGGCGCATTAGAGTTACACAAATTCATTGCGGAAGCATTAACCGAGCCGATCAAGGTTGTCTGCAGTACTATACAGCTATTAGTGGGCGTGTGCGTAGCTTCAACTTTAATACCGTATCTGGGCGACAGCTATCGAACCAGGACTACAGCATATGTATACGTACAGAGCGCAACTTCTGTGGAATTCAATACAATGCTTGTCCCGATTTAGGTTTGCTGTTATTTTCATTGTGTTACTTAGCGAATATTATATTTATTAGTGACTTCCGGCAGAAAACAATCGCTCGCGCTCTTTTACCATATCCGGCAATTCAAATAATCCAACTATGGCGATGGTGGGCAGTGGCAGTCAAGCCCAGCCCAACACTTGTCCCAATGATTGGCTGCTTATAGGTTGCATTCGTACAGCAGATCGTGTGCCACCAGCGGGCGCCTGTGAAGATCGTGTTTGTGGGGGTACCTTTAATGCTGAAGTCAGCTCCTTGCAGAAAACAGTTCAAAGTGAGTAAAATCTTGGGAAGCCTTAATAGCTGTATTAGTTTTTAATTAATGCCTCATTTTAGCGAGTGTGCGCCCATTTCGCCTCTATTTTCATGCAGATGCCATAGAGGCACCTCTCGACATCGACAATCGTGGTTTCTGTTTAGACTATGTGCAGCAACCGTGCACAAATGGTTATTATTAAAAAATTTTAGAACTTAAGACTGTCAAATAAGATTTTGTATGATTTTTATATATATTTTTATTTTATTGATTGCATTCCTTCATTGTATGTATATAAAATTAAAAGAAAACTTTATGAAATTGTTATGATAAGGACATTTAAGAAAGCCTAATTTGTTAGTTTATTTTTGACCTAAGAAACGCTTCTCAGAAAAGTAAGTTAACAAAAAAATTATTTCCTTCTTCTGAAGGACATCTTTAAGCAAAATAAGACTGATTATAGACACACACTAGGGTGGGCCAATTAAATGAAATTAAGTTTTCACAAACATTTTTTTAGAGCACAAAAAAGCATTTCGGGGGGTATGATTTTTTTTCTCTGTAAATAAAATGTACCTTCTTCCATTTTGATTTGCTTGTTACTTTTCAAAATTTTGTACTGAAGCACCCCTAATCGTTGCCCTTTTGTTTACTGATGCTAACAACAAGATCCTCGGCTTATTGCCATGCATATTTTGAATAATATCGATTGGTGGAAGGATAATGTTGGCAGTGTTACTGACACACACGTTAGAACTTTTATGTGTGACAACGTATCTTCAAGCACTGTATCTATCCTCATTCATCCTTTTCGTAGTTCTATAACCTTTCGGATCATAACCTTGAACGAAAGGCTTAATATTCAATAGGAACGGAGTATCTTCCTTTCGAAACCTCTAAGGCCGCGTTCATAGTGGACGCTTTAGCTGAAGCTGATGCATAAAGCTGCTTTGTCAAGCTTTTTTTGATCATAGTGAACGCTTTTTCAACGCTGCATAAAGTAGCTTATTGACCTTATTGGTGTTCATAGTGCGCGCTTTATGCTTGTGGCTGATATGCTTTGTTTTCATTTGTCTCTTTAGAAAATAATGCTCTCAATTGCGTTTTGCAAAGTAAATGAAAGATTTTTTTGTTTAATGAGTATGTAGATTCGCAATGATCACCAATGAAAGATCAAACCAATAACAAACAAAAGTTCAAAGGAACTTGAAAACACAAAGCATAACCACGGTGGAAAGTTCAGCACAAAAAGTACCCAAGAAGTAAGCAAGAACAACGAAAACTATGTAAGCAAATGAAATAGAATACACAAGTGCATTCAACTAAAAAGCACCACAAAAGGACCACAACGCAACAACAACGCAACAACAACACAGCAACAACACAACAACGGTTAAAACTTCAGCACAAAAAAAAACAAGGAAAATATTGTTAACAGGCAAAATAGATAAACATGTGCCGGACAGCATTTTAAAAATGCTCTACAACGAAGCATAAAAAAATAAAATTATTTTGATGTGTGAGCAAGCGAGATGGAGTTATAAGCGCTGAAAAGCATTTGAAATTAAGCTTAATACTAGCTTTATGCTGGCACTATGAACACTTTGAGCTTTTTCCATATGATTATACACAAAGCGTTTTTCAGCTAAACCTCTCGGCTAAGCTAAAAGCGTTTACTATGAACGCGGCCTAAAGCCTTTTTCAGCTGTTTAACAACTTGGTTTGTGCTGCATACTTAGGAATAGGTATGATGAGTAGTCTTGTGCGTCAAGAAAATGTGTTGCTTTTGAATGGTGATATCGTTGGAGGAGATATTGCTAGATCCTAAATTACCTCATAGCATGAGTTGTTACGCTGCAGGGACCGTTTGTTTATTAATACCAAGAATTCTATTAATCTGTCTTCAAAACAAGATTCATTTAACTAGATTTTTCTCAAATCTTGAGAGAGTTAAATGCACTGCATTTAATGCCTATATCTGCATCTAATGCTGTGTTCACACTGAGATGTGCATTTAGAGCTTTTACTATATATATTTGTCCCTGTTACTCCTACAAAGAGTAAAGGGCCGTTCGTAAATGTGGATTTCGTAAATGCGGCCTTGCTCGCAATTAATTTTGGGCTTGCTCGAATCGACAACAACACGGAGAGAATGGAGCGGGGACACGGAGAAATAGCTTGTGAGCATTTAAAACTGCATCAAAAATTATTTAAAAGATGTGGTACCTCATTACAACGAAGATGATCTTAGTTGGCACTTTAGAATTTCAACGTCTGTGTTTGAGAGCCTTACTAATAAGATGGAAAGTTGTTCAGAAAGCTGCAGGACTATGCGTTACGATAAAAAGCTTTCGGCCAAAACCCATATGGCTGTATTTCTATGGTTTGCTGGCGATGAGGGCATGCTCTTATCTTGATGTTGCCGATTGCTTTGATTTATGTATTGCATCTGTTTGCCGCGTCATTCATAGAACATCCTTTTTCGTAAGTAACTAAGCTGCGAGTGTGATTTTGTGGCCTAACGACGAAAGAAAACAACAGAGCAGTAACTTCTTTGCAAACAAATTTAATAAATCAATTGGTTTGTCAAAATTAGTACTTTGGTACTTGCTGCATAAATTTGCTTGTTTGGCATATCTAGAATATTGTTATCGTAGACGATTGAACATTATTCATTTTAGGCTGCATCGATGGAAAGCGCATCGTTATTGATCCACCATCTGACCGAAAAGACGATTACATTGACCGCAAAGGCAATGCAAGTCTAAGTATGCAAGGGATATGTAAGGAGAATAGGAATTTTAAAAATATTTTTTTGGACATCCGGTATCCTGCCATAATAGTTGGATTTTGTAAAATTCTCTTATCAATTTGTTTGGAGGTTTGTAATAAAAGTAACTTTGTATGACAATTTTCTACTACATATTTCTCTAATTAATAATTTTATCAACGCTTTCTGGTAGAGGAGACAAAAACTATTTATGAGTTTACATGTAGTAAGTATTGATTGATTTTGTTTTTATTTTTTTTTTTTGATTGACTTTGTTAATAAGCTTTTCTAAAGGGGTCTATTATTCTATTACCTTGTTCTTTTCTTCGTTTTTCACGTTGTTCCTTATCGTTTTTCTGAATTCTAAAAATGTCTATTATTTTTTTATTCCGTTCCTCTTTCTTTTGAGACATTTCTTCTTACTTCTTTAACAGTTTTCCTTTCTCTGTTTCTCTTGCTTTTGAGCTTGTTGTTGGCACGTCATCTGTAAAAAGATATTGGTTAATATTAGTTTAAATGCATAATTTTGTCTTAAGGTGAGAAACTTTAGGGGCTATTAATACTTTCAACATATTAGTTCTTTCAAAACAACGTATTTATTTTTCATGAATAATTAATTTAAATGTCTGCACGTGATTCTCACCTTAAATTAGTAGTAAAGCAAATAATGAAAATATCTCTTACCTAGATAGTCCTGGCAAGATTTCTCTGGCGGAGGAGAAGTCATGGAATATTGGTTTTAGCTGTCCATGGTATATTCCGGATTAATATTTTTTTTAACTCCTATGATTTCATCGAGCTCCCGTAAAGAAATTTTAAAAATATAAATCCATTTTAGATTGCGGCTTTCACTTCTACTAATACACAGATTTAACTTTTTATATCGATACTTTATAGAACAATAGTGCTATCTCAACTTTTTTAATGTTGAAATTTTTTGTGTTTTTGGATTTGTTTTCCATGTCCTCGTCGAGAGCTCACAAGTGCTCACAAGTAAAAACATGACAAAATTCAATAACATAACAGAAACTATGTCCTGGGAAGTTTGTTTTTTAACTTGATTTTCGATTTACCAAAATTGGACATGACACTGTTCTGCTTTAAGATTTTGATATCGTTATTTACCTTTGGTACATGCAAGTCATGCAATTTCTTCAGGCTTTCGTATTGTTCAGTTTTGTTTTTTTTGTATTGCCTTTCCAGGCCGCGGAGTTTGCTTTCAACCTAGTTAAAATAAAAAAATAAATAATTTGTCATTATACACAAAATAATTTAATACCTGAAGGGGTAAGAATCTGCATCCCTCTTTGGAAAGATTTTCAGAAATTGTTTGCCAAAGTCTTGCCTTATTTTTAAGGCTGCTGCATTTTCGAACCTTCTCAGCTAAATCTTTAATATTTGAAATTAACAGTTTCGTGGCAGCATCTATCCACACGCTTACATCAACAAGGCTTTCAATTGGTGGCTTTCCAATAGTATTCACAATCGGAGCGAAAATTACTTCATCGAAGTGTTCATTTGCCTCTTCCAACATTGTTTTTAACCCACCAGAACTTTGTTTATTTAATTTCAGTTGCCAAAAAACAATTGTGCCTGAAACTAACTTGAAGTCGTTTCCGTACTTTTTGGAAAATTTTTTAATTTTTACAGATAAAACATTGCTCTCTATTACTTGAACTTTACTTTACTTTAAGGACCGCTTTCTCAATGTCTGGTTAAGCACTAATCAGAACTTTAACCAACAGTTAGCTAAAAAGCTCTTTCTCAATGTTCGGTTAAGGCTTAACTGTCAGTTAAGTGCTGTTTACTTTAACGGCAAGTTGTGGTTTCAGTTAGCTGCTAATCGAAGGAACAGCTGACAACATGACAAATATTTTTATTTATTTTACGTAAAAATGGACAGAATTGTAAGGATTTCGTTTCTTTCTAATTTGAGTTTACATCAAAACAGAACAAGGACATATGCAAATAGACGTGATTACGTTGAAGAGTTCGACGAGGACAAGTTCATCAGAAGATTCCGTTTGTCCAAAAGGAGTTATTTATTAATTTTGGATAAAATAAAACATAAAATTAAAAGAAAAAAATTAAAGGTTTTCCAAAAGTGTTTTGCTTTTAATCAATGTTAAAATCAATTCCAATTTTTAGAAATCGTTCCAAACAACGAAATCAAAAATGCAAATCATGCGTTTTATAGAATAGCAAAATTTCCAAAAGTGGTGGGATGCATCGACGGTACTCATATAAGGATAGATTCTTTCGGCAGTGAAGATGCCGAGGTATTTAGAAGCAGAAAGGGTTATTTTTCCTTCATAACGTGCAGGGGGTGTGCAACGCAAACTTGGAAATAGTCGACCTTGTATGCAGATGGCCTGGCTCTGCTCATGATAGCAACATTTTCAATAATAGTTGCATTAAACACAGATTTGAGCAAAAAGAATTTGGTGACTGTTTCCTTGTAGGTGATAGTGGATACGGTGTTAGCGATTTTATGATGAAACCTCTTTCGCAGCCCAATACAGCTGCAGAACGATTATACAACAAATCTCAAATACGTACGAGAAATGGCATTGAAAGAACCTTTGGTGTGTTAAAGCGCCGTTTTCCAGTGCTAAGACTAGGATTGAGGGTTAAAAGAGCCACTGCAAAAGATGACATCTCTGAAAACGAACAAAGCAATGCAGAAGAAAGCAACAGGAACAGCAACACCAGAACAGCTCTTATCCAAGACTATTTGGCAAGGTTTGTTTTAATATAGGATAAAAATATAAACCTTAAAAAAATTTGTATGTTTTTAGATTATAATTACATCATCCAAGACCTTCCTTTCTTACCACAGTCCTAAACATCAAAAATCTCGTTCGCAATGGAATAAAAAACAAATTAAAAAGTTGAAAAAAATCACCAGCTCTACAGGTACTGGCCAATCTCGGTTACCTTAAGTAAACCTAAATAAACTTAAAGTAGGTACCGAAGTGCTAACTGCGTCATTAATTTTATACAGCACAGCTGCGGTTGTATGGCAAGATGGCACAATTGAATCTGGCATACCTTCAACCCAATTGTATCCAATTCATCATTTGGACACTCACGAATATCGCAACCAACTTGTCGCATGTTCGCATCCACACAATACAATAATCGCACGCAACCGTCAAATAGCAGCCGATATTGGTACAATCGTCGTCTTGTGTAGAAGCCCCTTAATTCACCTAATTCAAA
Source organism: Dichetophora obliterata (assembly GCA_963920525.1). NCBI lineage: Eukaryota > Metazoa > Arthropoda > Insecta > Diptera > Sciomyzidae > Dichetophora > Dichetophora obliterata. The sequence continues at coordinate 115,945,848 of OY986438.1, read as the reverse complement.
ACATCAATTGCAACAACAACAGCAGCAACAATCGCAGCCACAACAACACAAGTGCATTTGCCAAGCCATTATGAAGGTAAATGTTTACAAAAAAAATAGCCCACGTAATTCGTCAAAATATTGCACTGGTCCCAAAGTGTTGTTAAACCTGTCTTCAACACCTTTAAAACAAAAGCATTCCACCAGTTCAACCTCAATCGATGGTAATGGTATAGTTCCCACAGTTACATCAACAGCAGCAGCAGCAGTACACAAACGAAAATCCTCCCCAGCTCTTGCTGCTTCTGCTATAAGCGAAGAAAAACAAAGCGACGAGAATTGAAAAGAATCAGAACTAAAAACTTTACTAACAACAAATTCGCGTTACGAAAAGTGCGATGTAGCTCGACGAGCTTTACCTCGTCATCAGATATAACGAACGTGGAAGCCAACAGTTCCTTACAGTACAAATCCAACGATGATCCAAAGTCAGTATCATGCAGCAGCATTGAGATAATCGAGGACTCGTCGCCTTGTCGACGAATTTGTTTGTGTGCGCCTCTGTTCATTGCTTAAAGATCAGCTAGTAAAGTGCATTAATGAAATACGTCTTAAGTACTACAAGGAAGATAATATTCATTTGAGTGAAGTTTTGGAGTATGTTGTTGAAGAAGAAGCCAAAGAGTTAAACTCAACATCCACTGTTGAATGTATTTTAAAATTTTACCAACTGCACCCAAAACACACAAGTTCCATTTGACTATTTTCCACCCAAACAATAGTCAGCAATAGTAAAAAGCTGTGCGTCGGGAATATCGTATGCTAAAAACTTCCTTGCCACAGCGTGTATCAGAGAACAGCTTGAGTGCATTCAAATGGCATTTCGATTGTCTCGTCAATAAACGAGCACCGAATGTGCTTCCTGCATTTAAATTAATGCGCAAATGCATGTTGCCAATCGCTGTTGATACGAATGCCTAGAGTGTGAGCGCTAGTGATTACGAACGTCTGCGACACAAGAATGGCAAACAAGGCAAGACATGGGGAACAATCGCCAAAAGCAAGGAAAATCCATGCTTTTATGCTCACTCGCACAAAGGAAAAATATTAGTTGCAGTGTTGCATTTTTTTAATCTGCGAATGTTGTTACCAGACACAAAAAATTGCAATATTATAAAATAAGATTTTAAATAGAGTTATTATCGCACAAGTTGGCGAAAAAATGTGTCAACAATCAACTTCTATGCTAATTCGACTGCTAGGTGGATAGCAGGAATTGAATACGATTAATGTGATAATTACTTTTATTACTATAGCCAATGGTATACAAAAATTTGTTTGAAGCCATAACTTTTGATTGGAAAGAGATATCTGGGTTATTTTAACATGTAAATTATTTTTGAGACATTAAATATAAAAACATCATTTTGGTTTAACTAAATTTCGCCCAAAAAAAAAAAATCAAAGGGCAAAAAAAAAAGACAAAAACAGTTAAACAATTTTTGAGCAAAACTGGACGATTTTTTGCAAAAGAATGCTATGTCATATAAAAGGTAGTCTGGAATTTTATATAATAGTACAGATGATTCCCCAAATATTTCGGCTGTAGCGATAGCCATCCATGAGCTGGAAAAGTTTAAAATCACCTCTAAAAATCATGTTTTTTGTAAAAATATTGGCTGGTGTGGTAGTTTAAAAACTATAAACGGTCAGACATAATAGTTATGAAAAAGTTATTCCAATCAGCATCAGCAAATGTTAAATTTTTGCATTCGGATTAATGAAAACGCTGTTTTTCGTGTATTTATTAATTATTTAATTACTTATTAAGTATTTTTAATTGCATACAAAAAAACATAATTATTTCAAATGCTATTCTCACTTTTAAGATATCGTTGGAAAGGTTTTGAGTGGCTGCAATTTATTGATTGATTCCTGGTTAGAATTCCGTATATTAATATATTTAACTAAAATATAAATTATAAAATAAGCACATACTAAAAAATATTGTAAGAAATTAAAAAACAAAATACAACTTATTAAGATATTTTAATTTTAAAAGTTTTGTATAAATCACATGAATTAAGTTGCGAGCTTTAGATTAAGTAAGTTTTGTTTTAATATTTTAAAATAAAATATATCAAAATATGTATGAAAAAAAGCATTATCTTTTATCCGATTGCATACATTTTAATTTTTGATGCAGATAGGAAGAGTTTTTTCGCCATATAATTTCTGGCAGTTTATTTCTTAAAACTATTACAATAACCAATATTTTGACAAAAAACTTTATTTTTAGAGGCTATTTCAAAACATTCCATCGAGTGTGTTCCATTCCATCAACGAATGACTATCACTAGAATCGAAATATTTGAGGAATCTTCACAAATGCCATTGCAACCAAGGATTTTTTAAAATCTGACTAAACTAACGTATACTATGCAATGTAGGGTGGAAATAACATGTGATTTCACAAGTAGGTTGGATTACACCTAGTAGCACTACATTCAAAATTATTCGAAGCATAGAATTAGTGAATGAAATTAATAAAAAACTATTTATAGCTAATAAAAAAGGTTTAACTAATTTCGAATTTAAAAATTTTTAAGATTTATACACTTGAGTCCTTATAATTGTGTTAAACAAACTCTTTTATATATTAAACTAATTTTTATTTTCATTTTTACTGTATCAATTATTAAACATAAGCGATTTTAATTTAAATTTAACATAATTTTAAATTGTCCATATTCGCCTCTTTTGATAAATATCACAGACACCTCTTCTTGGACTTTTCGAAACATATTCTGGCACCAAGTTCTTATTGAAATGTCGCATTTCTTACACCCGAAAATAGAGGTATTTAATTAAATGAATCAAAATTAAAGACTGAAGTGTTTTTATTAGTTCGACTACACAACATAACATAAAATTTTAGCCATTCTTTGACGAGTTAACAGTTGTACAAAATTTGTTTTATTGATAAAATCTGCTTGTTTTGAAAAACTCCATACATTTGGATTGAATACTCATTTTTCTGGGATTTTTCTATAAAATTATTTAATAAAACCTTGCAGCACACGTCTCTTCTTTACAATAGTTGTCAGAAGGATCTCTTTCTAACTTACAAAACTTAGCTCAGCTCGTGACATTCATAAAAAAAAACAGACACTTTCTTACATTCATAAGAAAAAAAAACAAATTAATAACAAGTTTGTGTTGGTTTTCATCAAACATTTTTTAATTGTGTTGGAGCTTTGGTTACGCTTGTCTTGAAGGGATAAATCTTAAAGGGAATGTTCATTGAAAGCAAAACAATGGCCGCATTCAGCGCACACAACTGTTCTGAATTGTAATGGTAGCGCTACATTAGTGCGCGATTTTTTTCTCTAAATTTGCTGCTTCCTTTCTGTGTTTATTAACTTAACAGCGTCAGTAGCAGCATCTGACAGTTAACCAAACAGTTGTATTCATGTAGCATAGAATTTGTTCGCTCGATTAAAAGCCATCCGCTATCTAATAACTTTTAGTTAGCGCTCCCAAAATTCGACCATTCAGCGAATTTTCACACAACAGTTGCCAACTGTTGTCTGCGCTGAATGCGGCCATTGTTGTTAATTTACCGACAAACTTTCAATAATAGTTTGTTTACTAATTTAGGTCGCTTTCAAGATTAACTTTCATGCACTCTTGGTCCAAATTTTAGCTCAGGTTACTTTAAAAATTTACTGTCATAAAAATTGCTACTGGCAATACTGATTGCTCTACAGTGGAGAAAAGAAAACAATAAACTAAAAGGAAACAAACCGCACAAAGAAGAACGCGCTACTAGAGGAGGTCAGAGAAGTATGGAAACAACAAAAATTCATGCAGCAGCTAAGGCTGTTGTTACGGTGGTCGTCATATGATCTCTGGTCATGACACTTTTTACTCTCTTTTTTCGTTTGATGAGCTTTGTGACGAAAGTATGTTATGCTGGTGGTCATATGATGCCTAAGCACCAGTACACTTTTTGCTACTTTTACTATTTTTTTAACCGATAAGTGTTGCTATTAAGCAGGTTTCATTACTGCTTTCATACATTTTGTACTAAAAGTGTACTACTTTCGTGCCTAAACACAAATTTTGTGAAAATCCCATGATTTGATCCCATGATTTCACATTTTTGTCGAATCATTTGGTGACCGTGGTGGTGAAAATTTACTCTCTTGCTCTCGCTCTCAAATTTTTAATTTACATTGAAACAACAACAATGCATGACCATGATGAGCCCATGACCGCCACCGTAACATAGGACTAACACTCGAGCTTAAAGCGAAGCATCCGAATGATCTCGTGGTCTGGAGGCTGCCTTTGCATCAATTCGCAATCGTGACAAAGTGTGCTTTGCAGCAATTGTTGTTTACGAACTCGAGCGGTATATATGCATTTTTTTCTTGTGTGCGATTACGGCTGACGATTGTTACTCGAGTGGCAAAAACTGAAGAATGGTCTCATGCAAATCTCTGGCGTGTATGGGTGCGAGTGTTTGAAGATCGCATGGATTTGATGAGTGTAATGATTGAAAGCCCCAAAAAGACACCCTACGAAGATGGGATGTTTTTCTTTGATATACAATTGGATCGCGAATATCCCAAACGTCCACCGCTTTGTCATTACATCAGCTATCCACCACCTAGATGTAAAATTTAAGTTGGATTTATAAGTTTTTAATGCATAGATATTTATTTATTTATTTATCTCGATCTCCAATATTTAGTTGCTTATTTAGCGCAACATATCTTTTGTAACTTTAGTACATTTCGTTATTACTTTTCATGTACTTTTATTGTTCTGTAGTTGTTTATTTATCAACTTATTTAATTTTTAGTGACTTATTTTAAAACTGATAAAATTAAGCTATTTTGAAAAATTATTAAAATTTATAATGGAAAAAGCCATACTTTATCTTTATATATAAAATTCTTCTGTACATGGTTTTGTCACTGAACTTCTCCTAAAAGGCTGGACCGATTTTGATGAAATTGAATAGAAGTGAGAGTGTGCGGCTGGGTCTGTAGATGGTTCTGTTTCAAAGTTTGACCCGGTAGGTGGCGCTGTTGTTCCTGTAGCAGTATTTGAAGGGTATTTGAGAGTATAACTCAGCAACGAATTGAAAAATTGTCATGATTCTTTCACTAGACCATTACTTTTTATGCAAACAAAATTACAAAAATACAAAATGAATAAAAATAAACAAAATAAAATGGACAAATTGTTTTAAATTTTTTGTATATAGAAAAGCACAGAAACAACAAACAATTATTTTCAATTGTAATTAAAAATGCAAGTAAAAATCATTTTAAGTAAATTTTTTCTTATTTAAAAACAGTAATTGAAAACATTGCATATGATGAAATCTTAATATTTTATTAAAAAAATAACAACTTCGCTTCAACATTTTATAAACTAAAACGTATAAATTTATAAAGTTTTTCTTATAAGGCACAAAATAGCAAACTAAAGAAATGGATTAAAAAATACCAATAAAAAGTTAAGGTTGAAAACAAAAAACTTAAAAATATTTTGTACTTTCAGTTCAAATGCAATTATAATCTAATAGAAAAAATAAAGGGTTTACAAAATTTACATAAAAGGTTAAAGGTTGAAAACAAAAAACTATAAATAATTTGTACTTTCAGTTCATTTTAAATTTTAATCTAATGAAAAAAAAGGATTAAGAAAATTTACATAAAATGTTTAAGGTAAATAGGTTCTTACGAAGAAACATTTATAGTTTCATTGGCAGAGGAGCCTGCCCAAATAATTGAAAACAAAAAAACAGATGTTGTTGCATGGGAAGAAAAAAAGAAGGTGTGGGAGAAGATCGCCCTGGAGTTTGAGGTTCGCTATGGAATTAAAAGGAGCCCCAAAAACTTAAAGGAAACGTATGAAAACCTCAAGAGGAAGGCAAAGAAGAGCTTGGCAGAAGAGAGGAAGGTAATATATAAAACGGGTTGCGGTACGTATAAAAAAACTCGAATGGAAATGTGGAGAGGTTAGTCGCACTTATTGCAGCTGTTGAGACTTAATTTCAAGTTCTAGTTCCAAAATTTGCGTTTTCAAAGAAGCGTGCGTTTTTTTCCCAACTGTGCTTCTCAGCTTCCCAATTGTGCCTCTCTGCCGACCGCGTTTCTTCATTCTCCCAAAAAGCTTGCTGAGGATTGGTAGACTTTTTAGTCTTACTTCCATCATGAACTAACTTGGCACTCTTTTTGTTTCTTAATTGGTCTGGGTTCCATAAAGACCAGTTTGCCGAACTATTCTGTGAATTAACCTGTAAAAACAAAGGATAAAAATTACATAATTAACATCAAACTTCAAAACAAAGAAAAGTCATTAAAAAATTGCTATCTTACATTTTCTAACACTTCCAGAGCTTGCGTTAGGTCTTCCATCGTGGCGCTTTGAACAGAATCGTCCAGGTTGTCCAGTGTTACGGCTTCTGATCTGCTTGCAATGATAGCTGGAAAAATGATATAGTTTAATATGGCTTGTGCTCATTAAAAAGTGGACGTAGAAAACAAAGTTGGTGGAATATTTTTTTAATTTTCGCTCCTTTATCCTTTTTTATCTGAATACAATATCCATTACAATTTTCTTACCGTCACTGTCGAGATCGTTTGTGCAGCCAGTTGCCGATCGTCCCATAAGTGCGGCTAGCCTCTCTACATTTCCATCCAAATTTTTGCTGTACGTACCGACACCTGTTTTATATATCTCCTTCCTCCCTTCAGCCAAGCTCTTCTTTGCCTTCCTCTCGAGGTTTTCATACTTCTCCTTTAAGTTTTTGGAACTCCTTTTAATTCCATAGCGAACCTTAAACTCCAGGGCGATCTTCTCCCACACCTTTTTTTTCTTCCCATGTAACAGCATCTGTTTTTTTGTTTTCAATTATTTGAGCATGCTTCTCTGCCAATGAAACTAAAAATGTTTCTTCATAAGAATTAAAATTAGGCAGCCTGTTGCGTTTTTCCATTTTTTTTGTATCTGTTTGCAGCACAAAATTGTAAGCACAAAACATCTGATATGAAGTTTTTACGTATTCACAATTAAAAAGTTCACAATTATTGATTCAACCGATGGTTGCTTAACCAGATTTTGGTGAAATCAAAATTATTTTTTTAGCTATCATATGGTTAACTAACTCCTGGTTAAGAGCTTTACTAACCGGACATTGAGAAAGCGGCCCTAAGCGAGTACGGAAAGTCCCCATTCACATTGGTCAAGAAGTGAATTCAATTTTTTTTTGACATTCTCTTCTGGACTTGACGAAAGTTTTCACATTTGTCAAGAATTGAATTCAATTGCATGTCATCTATGCTTGCTTTCTTAAAAACAAAAGCGATTCATCAACAACTGAAAATTGTGTACTGAAGCAGCCATTGAAGCGTTCTCGGATGAAAGTGACGACGAAGTTGTCTTGAGTAAGTAGTAAGAGTTTCCATATAATTCTGTATGTATTAACAATTTTATGTGAAATAATAGGATTAATCGAGTTGTGTAAAAAGGCAGCAGATTTGCCCGAAAAAAAAGAAGCGCATAGCAGAAGCTTGAGTAATATATTATTGCCCATTATATTTTGTTTTGTTTTTAATTTGTTATTTTAAAATTTTATTCTCACACGCAATGAGTTAATGAACGTTACTTGGGGGTTACATGGAGTTTTGCCTTTCAAGTTGCATTACATTCACATTTTTTACTGACGCACTCACACATTTAGAAATTGATCACAAAATTGCTTTAAATTTTCCTTTCCAGTCGTGTGGCAACTTGACGGTCAAGTTTTGATCGCAGTTTTTGCAAATAAATTTTTCGTGATTCGAAAATTTACAAAAAATAGTTTGAAAAATCCTATGAGGTGAGAACGATTGTTTTGTATTTTCTATGAAATTATTAATTTCTTGTGGCACTTTTGGTAAGGCGAGCATTATTGTTTTCTTGACCACGGCATTTTAAAAATAAAATTGACTGTTAAGTTGTGTGCAGCCTACGTGACATCTGGTAATTCAAATGAGTTTAGACAAGTATAACAAGTATAAGAATGTATAACTACAACGTTAATCAAACTTTTTTTTTTTGAATTGGGACATTTCTCAATTTTAAAACTATTAAAATTTGCACAAACTACCTCCATCTCTTAATTTTTTTTTTTTAAATTCTGTTGATGGTTTTTTTTTTAATTTTCCATGCGAAACTTGATCGACCCATGTCGTCAGAAACGCTTAGAAAAATTATGGATTTTTCATTGGATTTTAATTTGTGATATGGCAGCACTATATTTTATGATTTTGACACTAACAATAGGTCCTTTCAAAGCTACTTACCCTACCTCATTATCTGCCATGACGCGTACCAATAACCAGTTCAGGGATGCAATTCCTGCAGAGAAAAAGCTGGAAAAAGGTTTTTTGCTACAGGTACGTTTGTGAAGTATGAACTAATAGTGCACTGTACTTGATTTGTATTGCCTTAATAGGAGAATCATATAAGAGTTTGAATTATCAAACTAAGTTATCCACAGCATTTATAAGTGAGACATTTCCTCAAGTGTGTCAAGCCTTATATGAAATGCTAAGAGTGGAATATGTAAAGGCAGAACATTTTTAATGTTTTATGTATTATTATTATTAATATCAATTTCAATTTAATATATTAAGATGCCCAGCAGTTCTGTGGAGTGGGAATATGTTGCCAAGGAATTTGCTTTAAAGTGGCAGTTTCCAAACGGCAAACACATCACCTTCCGGTCGCCGCGTAAGGATGTCGCATACTACCATAATTATAAAGGTACCGATAGTATCATTTTACTGGTATTAGTTGACGAGAACTGTACATTTTTGTTTGTAGACATTGGTTGCAATGGGCGCTCCAACTATGCTGGCGTCCTCTTGCAAAGTCCTTTAAAGACTATTTTGGATGAAGAGAAAGGTTTGCCACTGAATGCAATAGTTGGAAGAGGATGCAGTTTTCCCTACGTGATAGTAGCAGATGATGCGTTTCCACTTCAAAAACACATTTGGAAGCCCTATCACACGAACATTTCAGAAAAAAATCTTCAACTTGAGACTTTCGCGTGCTAGATACGTTATAGAGCATGTCTTTGGAATCCTTGCAAACAGATTTCGCGTGCTCTTCGAAACGGTCGAAACGGTCGAAAAAATTACGCTTGCATGAGTAGCTCTACACAACTTCCTTATCAAAAGTGACCACAGTTACACCTCTAATTATTCAAGCGAACAATCTCCAAGCGATGGTTCCACTGAAGAAGCACCATACAACCCACGGAAAGGAGAAGCAGAAAAAATCAAACATCAATTCATGCAGTACTTTAATGAGGAAGGTAAACTAGACTGGCAAGCTGCAAAGATTTAAATAAACAAAGAACAAATTTTTAAACAAATATAAAAATTACTTTTATTTAAAAAAATTTAATAAAAAACAAAAACACTTTACTATTTGTACTTGTACTTTTCAACTCATACATTTCACTAATAACTTAAAATTATTATAAAGAAGCACTCTGTACACTTTGTGTTGAGATCAATTAACGAATTAAAAACATAAATAAAAGAAGTTAAACATGCTACATCACAAAGTCACCATCATCGAACACTCCATCCATAGACAATTCTCAAATATCCTTTGGGGACGAATTAAATGATGGTGATGATATCGACAAGTTTTTGGTTTTTAAATTTTTTTCTCCAAAATTTGTTCATCACTTCTTGTACTTCCCACACCGCATTTGGTTGGTCCCCTTCATCCAAATCTTCTATTTTCTCGGTAACTTGCTTAGCAAGCCAATCGAATCTCTTATTTTTCTTTCCTTTTTCTAATATAAGCTGCTTCATGCATCAAATTCTTTTTTAAAATCACTTGTGTTAAGTTTGCATATTTTTCTGGAATTTTCCAATATAATTGCTTGCTCTTCACTAATTTCGCTTTCCTGAAATAAAAAGTAAACAATTCAATAAGCATTACGCATTCATTAAAAAATTCAAAGCAGTAATTACAATGTTGGAAGTGCTAGATCTCATTTTTGTATGAATTTTCCAAAATTGAAGTCGCTCAAAGCACCACAACTTTGGATTTTAAACGTCCGTGACACCAGATCCACTAGTTTTTGAGTTTTCAATTAATCGGCACTCCTGTTAAAACTGCGTACGAAGTCCTTTCCACTTTAAATCTTCCGTTTTAAGATTTTCCGCGAACTTCCTCATTTCTTTCAAAATTATATTAAAAGCGTCTGCTTTTTTTGGCCTATCGAGATATTGTGCAGATGCGATATTATATAGGCACTCATGCTCTTGGTAGAAAGCGATAAAACTCTCTACGAGCTCCCGGGTCCACTTAAAAGTCATGTTAAAATCTAAAAAATATGCTTATAAATAAATATCGAAAATAATTCAACAAAAAAAACTTACATTCAAGTTTCAGTACAACAAACGCACGCCGATACACAAAAAAGAAAATGAAACAATCTGAAAAAAAAAATGAGGAAAGAACAAAAGGAACACGAAGAAATTAACTGCACACAGACACCGGTACAGTCAACTTTTTCTCCCCTTCGTCGCTTCTGATTTGCGGCGAATTGCCTACAAACTATGAACACTTTAATTTAATTCAATTTTTGACCAATGTGAAAGGGGTCAAACAGACCTACCCTGCAAACACACTAACTTGTGGATACCTAGTTTTCTAACTGTTAGAGTTGTAGTATCTTTTCCGTTAGAAAGAATAAGCTGTCAGGAAAAAGCTAACCTATTTACTTCCTATCTGTGTGACGCTAACAGATGGCTGTCTCTTTCTAACACATTTAGGCAAACATCGCTCTTTTCGTTCTAAATTGGTTAATAACCAATATATAGTTGTTTTTTAATCTACAATTCTAACCAATTTTCAACAAATATCATACCCGCTTTTTAAACAAGTATTTTCACCGTTTCTTAACCACAATCCTTACCACTTTTTTAACTCGTAATGTAACTGTTTTATAACCAGTATCCTTACCCATTTCAAACTTGTACTTATTTTGTATCAATACTTGGTAATAAATAAAAATTCTTCTTTTCTAGTTTATAATTCATAAATTTATGTGTTTTATTTAAGTCTTTTAAATTAAATTTAATTTTAAAATTTAGAGATATAACTCAGGTAATTTGATACATTTTTTTATCGATTAATAATTTATATTATTAATATATAGCTTCCATAACTTTTTTGTTTTTAGTTTTACAATTCATAAATTCATATTTATAACATTCATAAATTCATATACATACAATTCATAAATATTTAAAGAAAAAATTATTTATCGATTAATATTTTATATTATGATAAAAAGATTTCATAATTTTTTATAGTTTTACAATTAATTAATTGTTTTTTTTTAAATATTTAAATGAAATATACAAAGTATTATACATTAAATCTTATTTTAAATTTTAAGATCACAACGGAGGCAATTCTTAGTTTTATATATTAAGTTTAATTTTTAATTTAAGGAACAAAATCAAAACAAGGTATAATTCAAGAATAGCGACAACTCTCATTTTTAATATTTTTTGTTGTTTTTACGGATTTTTACCTCCTTAACCCAAATATTTTTGTTGGATTTTTCGGCCGCTCGCTATTGGTTTAGAAGTAATAGGCCTCCAAAGTTGCAAAAATGGTCTACAAATCATGCTATTCAAGTGTTACGCATTATGCATATTTAAAGAAAGGTAATACGAGTACAATACGAAAACAATTTAAAATTGTAAGATTATTAGAAAAATTTGAATTTGCGATTTTAAATGGCTGCAGTGTCATTCAAAGATTTTTTTGGAAAAATTTCCGCTGTTTGAACCTATTATGGCTTAAGTCAATTGACTTCCGGATTTTTTTTTCAAACTCCTGGCGTCTCTTATTAACAAAAATTCCTAATAAAAAAAAATATTATTCAAAATTATTAATTATTACCAATTTAAAAACATTACGTACCAAAAAATAGTTTATCGAAAAGTTTTAATTTCGTCAACGACCTTTTGCCGCATCTACCATCCCAATTAAACTCTGAAATTATCATGTCTGAAATAATGGTCCTAAATAAATCGTCCACGGATGGGTAGGCTGCTTTCAGCTTTGTGAAATACATTTTCTATTAAAGAAAATTACATTGTATTGTATGCAAATTTAAACAAAATCTTACCATTGAATTTGAGAACTGAGCATCTTCTAAACGTTCTTCTACAATCATAATTTCGGCAATAGACGATAGCGGGAAAATTTACGAAATTTCTATTTCTCCCAAATCCTCTCCGAGTAAAGCCTTGCTTGCTTTAGCGCTTGCTTTGATATAACCAGCCCTTCCCTTAGCAGCTTGCTTTTCGCAAGCATTTCAGTTTTAGTGGTTGCCTAGAAATATATATTTTGTTATCATTGTTAAAGATATAACAATTAGTTTATTGAATTATCATTAAAATTTTTTTTCCAAGGCAATTGTCCTCTCTTCAAGATTGTTTTGCTCAACAATAATTATATTCAGTAAGTCACATATCTCTGCATGCTTAGTGTTTTCTGCAATAAAAGTTGTAAATTTGTTGTAAAAAGTTGTAAATCAATACAAAAGATTTTATACACTTTATAAGAAGTTATTAAATATGATTTTTTTTGCATTGTCAATTTTTGCTACCATTCTTTAATAATGTTCGTTATATAATATATTAATATTATCATATGTATTGTATATTATCAATATGTTTAACATTTTTGAATGATGCACAGCATCAACGAAGGATCCCCCTCACCCGAATAGCAGCACCTTGGCGTTGGTGTGGGGGCTTAAGTTGCGAAGCAATGGGCTAGGATGGTGAAAGCGCAAGCTTCTGGTAGGGTTACCCATGCCATACAGGCCATTGTGGAGCAATGACTAAGAGCTATTCATTCATACCTATCCCCTCCCCCTTACTTACCATACTTCTCCTACTCATCCTACCCATGCTCCTTCTCCTACCCCTCTCCCAGCCCCTCCCATGGCCCGAATCAAGGTGTCATGCGACCCGTGCCGAGGGTTTACTAGACTGGAGGCCCATCAAAAATAGTCCAGTCTTAAACGGAGCGTATCGGATACCTGGCGACCTCCGATACTATTTAGCCTTGCCCGCACACAGGGACCTCTGTGGGGGCCGACTGTCCATTGTCCCAAACTCGTGGGAACTACATGGAAGTCTACAATAAAAATAAAAAACCAAGTGAGCCCGGTACTCCAAAAAAACCGGAAGGGAGCTCAGCTTCCGTCGCCGCCAAAATGATGGCTCAAGCCAAGGCGTCAAGCTACGGCACAAATAAGGTGGAGTCTGAACCGCCAATAAAACAGACAAGCACACCGAGAGCTAGGAAATCGGTCATTAAGGCAGCTTCTGGAGCAGTGTGCGATGGTCCGAGCACTTCGGCACAAGCCAAGGCCAGAACTAGTTCAGGCAGTGGCTCGTCGGGTGTGAAGGCACAAACTGTACACGGTCACAGACTGGCAGCTGATCAGTTTCCAGGTTCAACCGGTAAACGTAAACGGGTTCGCCCATCAAAACAGGCCTGGTACGATAAATGTGCCAAAGCAAAAATGCTGAAGGGCCAGGCAGAGAAAGCAGGGTCTCCTCAAAAGGCCGAGTCTGCTCTTGCTTTCAAGAGGCAGAGGTCGACTGAGGACATGCCTGCCGCAAAAAGGCCAAAGAAGGTCATAAAAGGTACCGATGCCAGGTCATACTGTGATGTGGCCAAAGGGCAGGGCAGGGTGCTGGGTGTCATTGACACACAGAGGGGGGACGGGGCACTTCCCCGAGACAAATGGAGGTGGGTGGAGGCCGCACTGGTCTGCACCTATTTCCAGGTCCTGGAGGAGAACCCTGGTCCCCCGCCTCGGTGTCGGGACGCTGGGTGGCAAAACTCGGGCCACATAAAGCTAATCGTCTGTGACGATGATAGGTCTGCTGTGTTCTACAAAGCGGCCATTAGCAAAGTCGGCGAGGTTTGGCCTGGGGCCAAGCTGAAGGCTGTAGAAATAGACGAAATACCGGCTCGTCCAAGAGCAAGAGTGTGGCTTCCGGTCACCTGCTCAAAGCCGGATGAGATTTTAAAAATGTTCCAGGCTTGCAACCCGGACATGAATATGGAAGGCTGGGCGATCGGCAAGATAGAGGAGCCTGTAGGTCCCTCAAGGCAGGTTCTGCTGCTAATGACTGCCGAGTCGCTAAAGCCGCTAGAAGAGAGGAAGGGAGTCCTCTGGTATTCCTTCTTAAGGGTCTTCCTGAAGGTGTACAGCAAGGACAAGAAGTCCAGGGGCCCTACAACAGAAGCGCAGTCAAGCCAGGCTGTAGCGGAAGCTGTAGAGACCCCAGGCAGTACGCCAGTTTCAGATGCAGACGAGGTTATGTCGGAGGGCTCGGTTGGCCTCACCGGTTTGTCAGACCTCTATTGCGAGGATGAACTCTTGGCTGAAGAGTCATCTGACGAAGAGGGGCCTGACGTAACGATGAAGGCCAGCCAAAAATCTGAAGCGGATGAAGGTGCTCCAGATTAACCTTCATCACTCCAAGCTCGCCTCGGCGAATCTCTTAGTCCACCTTAAAATTGGTGGATTCGACGTAGCCCTCATTCAAGAACCCTGGGTATGTGGTGGCAGGGTTTGCGGATTGAGGGCAGAGGGTTACAAGACGCTGGTAGCCAGTAATGTAGGTATGCCTAGAACATGTATTGTAGCTAAAAACACTATTAATATTTTCTTGCTTCACAGATACTGCGATAGAGATGTGGTTGCAGCCAGCCTCGAGTCAGGCAAGGATACGTACTGGTTGGTAGCAGACTACTTCCCGCACGATGAAAGTCCGCCTCCAGACAATGTTAGGAAATTGGTGGACGACGCCGGTGACATCCGTCGAGGGGTCATTATATCGGCCGACGCAAATGCACATAACTCCGTGTGGGGCAGCACGGATACCAACGAAAGGGGTGAGTTACTTTTTGATTATTTATTAAGTACCAACCTGTGTATATGCAATAGGGGGGAAGAACCCACCTTTATTATAAAAAACAGAAGTGAAGTTCTGGACATAACATTAGTCTCAGACTGTATATTCGACAAGATAGGTGGCTGGAGAGTGTCAAAAGAGCATTCCTACTCCGACCACCGATACATTGAGTATAATTTACACAATACGTCTTCAAAAATAATACCCCCGGCTAACATTCGAAAGACAAACTGGGGAGCATACAAAAGGGCTTTAGCAAAACATTTGCCATCAGGTCCTATAGATAAACCAAGATCGGCAGCTGATCTTGATAAACTAGTCGATGTAGTAACCAAAGCAATGAATTGCTCTCTTGCTTCCTCTTGTCCTAAGAGGACTACAAGGGGGAAGCCAAAACCAAAGTGGTGGTCCGCCGTATTGGATGGACTGAGGACTGAATCTAGAAGGCTCTTTAACGCAGCTAAGCGCTCGAGAGCTGAGCTTGACTGGGCAGCCTATAAGGTATCCCTTAATAATTTCAAAACTGAAACCAGAAAAGCCAAAAGATCCTCTTGGAAACGATTCTGTGAAGGAATCGAAGAAATCTCAGAGGCTTCTAGACTGCGCAAGATTCTCGCTAGCACACCATGCACACCCGGCTATCTCAAAAGGTCGAATGAAACATGGACAATGTCAGGTGAGGAGTCTCTTAACCTCCTACTAGATACGCACTTCCCTGGTAGTAGTGCGCCTCCTGGTGCACAACTGCCTAGTACTAGTCGTTCTACGCAGGACACCGAAGGCATAGTCTCCGACAGGAAACTAAAATGGGCGATAAACAGCTTCAAGCCCTATAAATCACCAGGGCCTGATGGTGTTTACCCTATAGAAATAAAAGAAGCTTCGAAATATATTTTGCCTTGGCTTCGTATTATCTTCAATGGCTGCATAAGCCTCACTTATATTCCCAATGCTTGGAATAAGGCCAGAGTGGTCTTCATACCCAAAGCAGGGAAGACATCACATACCACCCCCAAAGATTTCAGACCTATAAGTCTAACGTCATTTCTGTTGAAGACGTTAGAACGGCTACTAGATCTATATTTACGGAGCAGTATCGACCCTGCTCTCTTATCGGCATCACAGCATGCATATAGCAAGGGAAGGTCCGTGGAAACGGCTTTACACTCATTGGTCGGTACCATTGAAAGATCCTTCCTGCATAATGAATTCACTTTAGTTGCTTTCGTAGACATAGAGGGAGCATTTAATAATGTCACGCCACAATCTATACGACTAGAGTTGCGTAGGCTAGGTGTGAACAAAAGCATTACTGATCTTATAGATGAGCTGCTCAACTGTCGAGTAATCTTATCAGACCTAGGTGCGTACAGCGCTGTAAGATCGGTGACAAGAGGTACGCCACAGGGTGGTGTGCTATCTCCGCTCCTCTGGAATCTGGTAGTGAACAATGTACCGCTGTCTCTAGAGAGGGAGGGCTGTGTTGTGGCAGCATACGCCGATGACCTAGCAATCGCAGTCAGAGGCAAATTTCCCACTACCATACGCGACGTCATGCAAAGAGCTCTTTGCAAACTCGAGCAATGGGCCAAATCCTGTGGTCTTGGAGTAAATCCGGCCAAAACAGAACTGGTCCTTTTCACAAGGAAACATAGAATTCCGTCTCTCACACCAATCATGCTTAATGGGTCTGCATTGTCCTTACCGGAAAATGCAAAATATCTAGGACTCATTCTTGATAGGAAACTTAGCTGGAAACTTAATATTCTTGAGCGTACGAAGAAAGCGACAGTTGCGCTGTACACTTGTAAAAAAGCTATAGGGAAAAGATGGGGGTTTTCCCCAAATATCGTTCACTGGCTGTATAAAGGGGTCATTAGACCTATACTTCTATATGGAGCATCGATATGGTGGCCTGCCTTGGACAAGGTCACATATTTCAACCAGCTCCAAAAAGTCCAAAGAATGGCATCTATTTGCATCAGTGGTGCTCTGAGAACAACACCGACTGCGGCTTTAGAGACCTTATTACACCTTCTACCGCTTGACTTGGTTGCTAGGCAACAGGCAGCTTGTTCGGCGGTCAGACTTAGGGAAACTGGAGTATGGAAAAGCCTGGGTTCAGGACACGCATCTATACTCTACAAATTCAACTTCATTCCACCAAGGACTGATTATTGTAAACCACTGCTTTCCTTTAATGGAAACTACGGTACGCTTATTCCACCTAGAACATACTGGAATAAAGGTGCGCCGTGGAAACCGGGGTGTCTTTATTTCTATACAGATGGGTCAAAATTAAATGGCAAGGTCGGGTATGGGGTCTACTCAAAAGAATTAGGGGTATCCTTAGTTCGTAGGCTGCCGGATCACTGTAGTGTTTACCAAGCCGAAATGATGGCGATTAAAGAAGTTGCAACCTGGCTCTCAGAGAACGTCATCTCTAAACGAGAAATACATATTTTCTTGGACAGCCAAGCAGCGATCAATTCGATTGAGCAAGTATCCATCAACTCTAAAGTAGCCAGAGAATGCCGTGCTGCATTAGGCGAAATGTCAAAGTTCTTTGACATCAGCTTAATCTGGGTACCTGGGCATAAGGGCATACGTGGAAATGAAAAAGCAGACGAACTTGCTAGGAAAGGTACATCGGTGACTCTAATGGGTCGAAACTCGCCGAGCATCCCGATGGCAACTGTCAAAATGCTACTCAATGAGTACACCACATCTAAAGCCAACTCAAGATGGGCTGAACTCTCAACATGCAGAACAACAAGGCTTATCTGGCCGACTCTAAACCCAAAGCGATCGAGAGTCCTTCTCTCGTTGGGAAGATCAGAGGTGGCTACGTTAGTGGCCGTTACCACAGGGCACTGCCTAATAGGCAGACATGCCTCCAGATTGGGAGTCATCACTAATGACTTCTGCAGAAGCTGCAGGGACGAGGAGGAGGAGGAAACTATCTCCCACCTTCTATGTTCCTGTCCCGCGCTTGCGAGAAGAAGGCATAAACATTTGGGGTCATTCTTCTTTTCGGAGCTTGACGACCTGTCGGGGACAAGCGTCAAACATCTAACAAGCTTTATTAAGAGCTCAATGTGGTTCCACTCGGACTGAAGGCCAAGTGTGCAGCGGTATCACAACGGACCTCACTGGTCTAAGTGAGCTGTGGTACGTGCGTTTTGGTTTTAAGCACGTACAGCGGCTGCCGCCTCAACCTAACCTAACCTATCAACGAAGGAACAGCTCGGAAGAAAAATTTGCCAATATAAACTTGCGTGTACCTTCGACTTGCTGGCAAGAAAACTTGTCGTGAGGATAAGGGTTCTAAATCGATAATAATCGATATACACTATTCATTTTACTTTTTCTTAATTTTCTTTATGCGGTCAATTTTCGTTAATTTATTCTATTAAGGCGCGTTTCCACAGTCAATTTTTCTTGCGCAAAATAGGCATTGCACGTACTTTTGAAAGTGTAAACACTTGATTGCACGCCATTTGTGAAATTGCATGCAATCGAAAAAATGTTGGTTGACTTCCAACTTTTCTTGCGCAATTTGGTAACTTGATCAACATTTTTGACGTTTTGTTTTGTTTATTTCCGTTTCCTCTCTATCGTTGTTTTGATTTTCCAAGCGGTTCAATTTCTGTTCAGTAACTTTTTATGCAAGCGCGTCGGAAGCGAATTTCATCTGGGGGGGGGGGGGGGCAGTACAAATGGGGGGGCAATACAAATGGTGGTGCAAAAAAAGTTCACCAAAATTTCTTCAAAGAAACATGAATGTGAATACACAAATTATTTATTTTAGTTTAAAATAAAAAAAAATATAAAAAATATTAAAATTTCGTTATTTTTAAAAGTTCTTCCAATTTCAATATTAGAGATCATTCTTTAAAGGATCTTTCATATCGTAATATGAAAATATACGAAATATTGGTTGCTTTTATAAAGCAAGACTAGGTATATCTTTACATGGTTTAAATGCAATAAGGTACAAAAAGTTATATCAATTTAAATTATTCCAAAATGTTTCTTTCTGTCCTTGTGAGAAACAAACTCTTTCACCACTTCCATCGAATTCAATTCTTCGGTTTTATCTTTGTGAATGTGTATAAGTGTTTCTGTGTCATAGTTGCTCGAAGATACGTTTTAAGTCGTCTTAGTGCACTAAAAAACGCTCAGATGAAGCTGCTGATGCAGGCACAGTCAAAAGCAAAGCAATAAGTTTTTAAACTTCATTTAATATTTTTTTTACAGTATCCGAATTTTTTGCAAATTGGGATACAATGCCACTACAATTTGAAGGTGTTTGGCCAGGCAATTGCTTCAGCAATTTAAGTTGCGCGTGGAGGTCGCTCACATCAAAGTCATCTGCATAAAGATCTAGTTTTGTTTTTAGATTTTGTTCAGAAGGCACTTTTCCGTTGAAGGCTTCGATTACAATATTACAGTATTAAGCTACATACTTAAGGGTGCTTTTAAACTGAAGTGGTGGGTTTGCAGTAGAAACTCTACATTTTGTTCTATCTTTTTGCAAACACAGAGAAAGAAAATGGTTATCCGCAAGCATGCTTATGAAGAAGAGAGAAAGAAGAGGAAAATATCTAATACAAAAATATTATCGTTGTAAAAAAACTGATATTTTGAATAACTTTTTAAGTTTTCTTTTTAAATTCTTTATCTAGCTAAAAAAGTGGGGGTAACTGCCCCCCTTACCCCCCGCTTCTGACGCCAATGTTTTTATGAGATAAATTATTAAAAGACATTGAATATAATTAAATATTTTTAGATTACAGTCCAAAAAGTGGAGTGGAGACAGAATCATACAATTTCTGGAGGAATACGACAATCACAGTTGCTTGTGCATTCTCTACTATATGAAAAAAGGCAATGAGCATGACTGCTCCAGATGCCAAGACAAAGATTCGCTCGATAAGGACATCTTACGCCGCATTAATTGCGAAGATAAGAAAAAGCAAAAGTCGGGGACAGGAGCAGATGAAGCGTATGTGCCGAAGGTGTCCTGGTTCCAGGTTGCACATAATATAACAACTCTTTTTCCAATAGTGCCTGCTTCGTTTTGTTATTCTTATAATTTTTTTTCGCATTTTCTTGTTTTTCGCCTTTCATCTGCTTCGCAAAACAAAACCGATGACATTTGCATACAAAATCACTTTGAGCGTGTAAACAGTTTTTGTGTGCAATATCCAGCATTGCATAAAAAAATATTGACTGTGGAAACGCGCCTTTATAACCACGGCATTCGACATTGAAAAATAAAATTATATAAGATTAATAAAAAACTACTCACTACTACTATAACTAATTAACTACTTATTTCAACTATTGTACCTTTTTTTCGCCAGAGATACCGGTATCAATAATGAGTCGTTTCTTGAAAACAATTGCGGGATCAATTTTAATATTACCTGGAATGATAAACAAATTATTTTCTTAAAATGTGTGATCTTTACAAATTCTATTTACTTACAATTTTTTGGATTCGCCTTAACATAATTGATTGTCGAATTATTATTGGATTGAATTCGCTTGTCAGTGTTAAATATTTCTCCTTCTGCGTAAATCATCTAAATTGGTGATGCAAATTCGATGAAAAAATTGTGTAGTATTTGAATCAAAATAAATTTATTGATGATAAATTAAATAAGGGATACATATGAGCTTATATTCTATTTAGTCCATATCAACTGTTGTTAAAGTAGTTTCAAGTTGGCTACACAATGAATTACCTATAGCTCTATAGAAACGGCACATGTACCTACTACTTTAATAGGTCCTTTTCCCTTAATGAAGCAGAAACAATCCTTTTCATTTCTATAGTCTAATTTTAAAAAACAAAACTTTTTACCATGACTTGAATTCAATTTAACACATTTTCTCTCATCAATTCTAAATAAAGTTGTTGCAATATGTTGCTTGGCTTTTTTATCAATTTTTTTATGTACTGCATATAATTTTCGTAATTATATGAAGAAAAACTATCCAATGGGCCAAACTGTTTTGCACAGGCAGTTATGTGTAGGAGTGAATGTACGTTAAAACTTATTAAATGTTGTCCAAAAAAATTTGCAAAAAGCCTAACAAATTCTTCTAGAATTTGTTGATCTACATCACCTTGAACTTCGTAAGATTTCTCAGAGGACAATAAAGGAATGGCAGTGTGTAGTAACAAAAAAAGATAGTATAGGTCATCATTGATTGCATTTTTTAGAACAAAAATACCGGTATACAGAAGAAATTGTCTGTATTCTCTAGCTTTCCAGTTGTGAATCTCAGCGAAACTTCTTGGAAGTCTACCGAATTCAGATGGAATATTTTTTGCTAACAATGAGAGTTTTGTATTCATTGCAGAAATATTCTCTTTTTTTATTATAAGATTTAGAAGTTTTTTTACAGCTCCAAAATCTATAGTGTGCATGGGGTCCAATGGAAACTGAGACAATATTCCAATATTCAAATGCTCTAAAATATGAGGCTGAAATTGAAGTGCTAGAGCGTGGTGTGACTGATCAGCTCGTTCTTTAGAGGATTGATGCGTTCTTATGGACTTCTGGACTTCTGCAAAAATTTGTCGATTTAATTTGGCTTTTCGGTACTTGAATAGGCAGCTATTAAAAAGGGACTCTCATTTGGAAAACCTACAATTGCGCCTAATATTGGCCAAAGCACTTTTTTGGAGCTTTTGAAAAGATTTAAACCGTCCACACCTATATCAAGTAAAACTTCATTTTCACTATTTAAAAAATTGAAAGCTTTGGAATGAAAATGATTTTGTATTCCGTAGTAATAAAATTCACTGGGAGCCATTAATGCTACTTCAATCTTGTTTTTCTTTGTTTGAAGAAGAGTACGCGCTGAACATGGAAGATCCTTAATACCCCCATTTCGCAGAGAGTGCAACAAATCGGTTAACACATTTTGAGCAATGTTGTTGCGAATTGCCCACCTTTTAATTTCTTCAGATATATCACTGATTGAAGATGCATCTTCTGACATAGTGGAATTATCACTTAGCTGCTCCAAGTTATTAGCATTATTTATATTAAACGAGTCTTCGGTACCTGATTTTAAACTACCCTCACTATCGTTATCCTCACTAAATCTACACCGTTTTATACAAAAAACCGTTTAAAAGATGGCATTTTCATTAGTTTGTGGGCGGTAAAAGGGGGTGTGGCAACCCAGTTTTCGTACAGTTATCGACAGTTAGCATGCAAATCGAAGTACCAAATCTAAGTCCAATTCGGCCAAAACTGTTTGATGTATAGCATTTTTATTGGTTTGTGGGCGGTAAAAGGGGGCGTGACAAAATTAATATAGTCTATGTTCAGTGCAGTAACATAAAAATTGTTTGATATAGGTTTTAAAAAATCCGTTCAGTTTTAGGAGCCCTTCAGTTCGCTGAACTAGTTCCGAACTAACCGAATCGCTAGCTACCGGTAAACACCAGTAGTTCCACAATAGCTGCGTTCCTTTCGCCTTAATATAATCGCGATAACAAATTTTCTCAAAGGAACGGCAAGAAAAACGACTCGTAGAGGGCACTGCCGTTGCAGTCAAAATTAAATTCAAACAAGCAATCATGATACAATAGCTATAAGGTGTCATGAGAACGTGTGTCGTTCAAAACTGTTGTGAACTGTTATGGTAGCGATACCTTAGTGAACGATGTTTTTTTCTAAATGTGTTTTGCTCTAAACGTCAGAAAAAGTGTAAATTATTTTATTTAATTATTAATATTATGCAATTATACAAATAGTTTAAGTGCAATTGTTGGATCTTTGAATGCGTCCAATGTGTGTGACACACGCGGTCTGTTTTGTTTTCTTTTGTTTAACATTCGATGGTCGCTGCTCGTGGGAAAATACGTAGGTGTCATGGCTACCTTATAGTCATTGTATCAAACAAACAAAATATTAAAAAAATGAAATGACAGCTCAGAGAAATATACAGGTGCGACACCTGTATTTCAAATTTTTTAAAGGCTATATCACAATTTTATATGTATAGCAAAAATAATCCTATTTGTTACAGGATTACTATTTTTGTTTTTGCTTTGCATGTAAAATAAAATAATCTGGATTATTTTGAAGCGAATGGAACGCAGCTAATAATCTACTTTGTATGCTTTCGACAAGCGAATTTAACATGGCGATGTCATAGGAGGTAGTCAATCGCCACCCTCTGCATTACCTGTAGTTAGCTTCTTCTCTACCAAGTACTAGGTAACTACTTTGGTAGGTATAATTCGGTGAAATTCGGGTTAATTACATGTAGCTCATTACTTTGCTTGTGTTGAGTATTCGATTACTTCGCTTATCTTAGGTAACTGCTTTTTTCCCTAGTCCAAAGTAGGTAGCTTATTCGTTCATATTATTGATTTCTACTTGATTGAAAAATACAAAAATTTTATTATTTTATTAAATTTATTGTAAAAAGAAAACAATGAAATTAAATTAATAAAAGAGACTTTACAAATTCACTCAGCAGGTGGAATTTTGCCTTTGGCTACGCAAATGTTTTTGAAAATTCGTTTCTTTTGCAACTGCATTGCCTTGCGTAGCTGATGCTCTGCAGTTCCCTCGTGATCACTCATCGAGATGCATTCTGCAATAAAAAATGTGTTATAAATAATTTGGCTTTTCTTACAAAATATAATATGTTGTACTTAGCAGTGCACTATAAAAGTTCTTTAAACTTTTAAGGGACTTCTTTCCTTGGACTCCATCAATATTGTAGTTTTTGACGATTATGTCGCTTAATATGTTTTTTAAATTTTTTATAACACCTGCTGGCTGTAAAAGAGATCTCATAGCATTTACCTGTGAATTAAAGAAACCGAATTAAGAAAAAAAAAAATGCAATTAAAATAAATTTTTCGCTCTTAACTTACATATAAGTTCTTGTTGTGTTCGTGTATGTCGTTATTAATTTTAACAAGATCATCTTTACCTTTATATTTTAGGTTTTTATTAATAAATTCTGATATATTATTTTATATTTTGATTTATATTACGCGAAGTCTTAAATACGAACACAATTTTTAATATATAATGCAATGCCTACTTGCTTACTGACACAAATCGATTGAAAGCACATCAATTAGAGTAAAAAAACGAGAAAAACTAACGGGATTGTTACGCAGGAAGCTTTTTTATATATTACTAGCTGAAACCCGGCGCGTTGCTGCCACTCTCCCTATTCAAACGCCCATAAAATGTTATCAGTTAAACAGCATGTCTAAATTGAGGTAGAATACTGAATTCCGAGACTGTGAGACCTATATCCACAAAGCCATTCGATATAACAAATTAGGGTTGTATAGGAAGTGCCACGCCCTCTTGATCACCGCTCATAGAATGTGATCAATTAAACTGCATGTGTACATGGAGGTCGAATACTGAATTCCGAGGCTGAGTTACCTATAACTCCAAAGCTATTCGATATCGCAAATTTGGGTTAAGTTGGAGGTGCCACGCCCCCCGACAAACTCAAAAAATTTAATCAGTAAATCTGCATGCGTAAATTTTGGTCAAATACTGAATTCCGATGCTGTGCGACCTATAACTCCAAAGCTATTTGATAGCACAAAGTTGGGTTGTATGGGAAGTGTCACTCCCCTTTTCCCTACGCCCATAAAATGTAAGAAATGAAAGTGCATGTATAAATTTAGGTCGAATACCGATTTCTTACGCTGTCAACCTATAACTTCAAAGCAATTCGATATTGCAAATTTGGGATGTAAGGGAGATGTCAGGCCTCCCTGTCCAACGTCCATAAAAAAAAATCATTGAAACTGCATGTGTAAATTGAGGTCAAAAACTGAATTCCAAAGCTGAATTCCTATAAATTCAAAGCTATTCGATATCACCAATTTGGGTTGTATGAGAGGTGCACCTCCCCTTTGTCCAACTCCCATAAAATTTCATCACTGAAACGGTACGTCTAAATTGTGGTCGAATACCGAATTTCTAAGCTGTGCAACCCATAACGCTATTCGATAACACAAATTGTTTTTATATTAATGGGAGGTAAAAGAAGGTGTGGCATTTCTTCTTAAACCATCTCGTACTCAAAGCAAAGCCACTTACAAAATTTGAGCTCAATCGGACCAATAGTTTCGGAGTATTGTGATATTTCCAAAAGTAGGCGTAGATGAAGTGTGACAACGCCCGTTTTTATTAAAGTTGGAGACAGTCATCATAAGAACTTATTTACCAAATTTTAATTTAATACGACCAAAACCTTCTTAAATATAGCATTTTTATTGATTTGTGGGCGATAAAAGGGGTGTGGCATTACTTTTTTCCTAAACCTTTGCGTAGCAGTTACGAACAAACCAGTAGAAGGAAGTATCCTATTTGGTCTAGTCGTTTTCAAGTTTTAAGCATCCGAACAAATCACGATTCATTTTTATATGTACAGATATTGATTTGTGGGCGCTAAAAGTGGGCGTGAAAACATTTATGTATCGTGACTGCCTTTTGGAGCACCTACAAGCAAGTTTCAGTATAAAAATGTGTAGAACTCCGGAATTGCCATGATTTCGAAAAAGTGAGCGTATATATATTGCGACGAAAAAGTTATTTTTGTACAGTTACTGACAGTTACCATCTGAACAAAATGATAGTATCTTAGTTTTTACGATCGAAACCGTCTGATATATATCCCTTATTTGGTTTGTGGTCGATAGCGCAAATTTGGCTTGTATGGGAGGAACCACGCCCCCTCGTCCAAACGTTACCAAACCTCACAGGAACAATCTATCTCCTCGGCAAACGTTGTTCTGCCACAGACCGCCTTACTGCTATACACAAAAATGTCAAGAAATGTCAAATATATTCACCATTTTCAGTACAGCTGCCGAAAGTAGCCATGTGAAATATATATGAAATATAGCATTTTTGTTGTTTTGCAAGCGGTAAAAAGGGGTGCGGTAAAATGTTTCCCTTGAGCCATCTCGTAATCGAAACAAATCGACTGCCCAAATTTCAGCTCAATTTAGGTTAAGCCTGGCGCACTTTACTTCACTGGACGCTAACTCCCCGAAAAGTGAGTTTAACTAAAGTAGGGCAGGCCTATTTTTAGTGCACTTGCCGAGAGTAACCATATGTACTGAATTACAAAATTTTTGTCTAATACGACCCAAACCGTTGAAATAAAACGTTTTCAGTGGTTTGTGGGCGGTAAAAGGGGGGCGTGGAGACCAATTTTTAGTACAGTTGCTAACAGTAACCGTACAAACTAAGCCAACATTTTAGCTCAATCGACCCAGTAGTCAATTTTGATGGTTTCTTAAAAAGTGGGTGTGGCTATATAGCGCTTACGCCCTTTTTTAGTACAATTGCCGAAAGTAACCATACAAACTTAAGTATCATATGTTAGTCTCATACGGCCAAAACTGCATGAAATATAGCATTTTCACTGATTTGTGGGCGCAAAAGGGGGCGTGGAAACCAATTTTTCGTACAGTTACTGTCAGTAACTTCACAAACCAAAGTAACAAATTTAAGTCTTATACGACCAAAACCGTCTGAAATAAACCATTTTAATTTATTTGTGGGCGGTAAAAGGGGGCGTGGAAACCCATTTTTAGGACAGTTGTCGACAGTAACCGTACATACTAAATTACAAAATTTTAGCCATATACGACCCAAACCGAATGAAATATAACATTTTTATTGATTTGGGGGCGGTAAAAGGGGGGTGTGGCAAATTTTTTTCCTCAACCATCTCGTACCTGAAACAAATCGACTGCTAAATTTCAGGTCAATCGGTTCAGTAGTTTTGGAGTCTATAGACATCACACAGCCAACACATCGTTTTGCTTTATATATATATAGATATTGATTTGTGGGCGTTAAAAGTGGGCGTGAAAACATTTATAAATTGTGTTCGTCTCTTGGAGCACCTAAAGAGCAAGTTTCACTGTAAAAATGTGCAGAACTCCGGAATTGCCATGATTTCGAAAAAGTGGGCGTATTTATATAACGACCACGCCCATTTTTTGTACAGTTACCGACAGTAACCATCTGAACAAAATCCCCAAATCTTAGTTTTTTACGATTGAAACCGTGAGATATTTTTCTTTTTTTTTGTTTGTGATCGATGGAGCAAATTTGGCTTGTATGGGAGGTACTACGCCCCCTTCTCCAATCGTTACGAAACCTCACAGGAACACTCTCAAGATGTGGCTTCAATTCCCTGAAAATTTCATAAAGATCGGTTCAGCGGTTTTGGAGTCTATACGTGATATAGCCACATACCCACCCACATACCCACCCACATACCCACATACCCACATACATACATACATCCATTTTTATATGTATAGATTTTGTTTTCACATCGCTTTTGTTTTCAAATCAGCAGACGTTACATTACATTCTGCATTACCCTGCGGCAGCGAAGTAGCTTCGTCCTTAGTATTTATCTAAATAATTAGTGAAAAGAGGACAATAGCCACTGCACGTACTGAAGGGAGTCTATTCAAAACATACATACATACATACAAAAAAACCAAAATATTATAGAGAAGAAGAAGAAGATTCAAACCTTGAACACTTTCAGCTAATTGGTTTCGTCTTGCTTTGCCACGTTAGTAAATGGTGTTATGTTGTTCCGAATGCTCAGGAACTGGTGCTTCTACAGAAGCTCCTTCGCAAATGTCATTACTGGCGGGAAATCGGGATCGCTTAGAAATGTTGCTATGTTGTGCAACACACAACAAGCTATAAATATCTTAGGAACCCGCTCAGTATTGAAAATATTCTTTTTAATTGTCCAAATGGCCGTTCAATTATAACTCTTGCACGAGTACGTAATTTGTTGCTGTATTGTTGCATATATCAGGCTTTCGCCAGATTCGTGAACAGATCCCGCTCGATCATAGCTAGATCAATAGCTAGATCATAGCTATTTCAATATGCATGCAACCTAACGCTTCAATTGCGCCAGGAAAATTATATTTAGATTGCTATTCCTCTTTTGCTTCCTTCATTTCCTCAAAGGTTATTTCCTCCAACTTGAAATCCAGTACACCTATATATCTGAGAAATATTTTCATCCTTTTAGCTTTTGGAATTGCCCCACTACGAGTTTCTGTAGTATAATCGGATAAGAAAGAATTGCTTAAC
Source organism: Dichetophora obliterata (assembly GCA_963920525.1). Lineage (NCBI taxonomy): Eukaryota > Metazoa > Arthropoda > Insecta > Diptera > Sciomyzidae > Dichetophora > Dichetophora obliterata. The sequence goes on along the minus strand of OY986438.1, from coordinate 115,917,662 downwards.
CATTGCACGTTATTGAAATCAAAAAGCGTCGAGTGTAATACAATTTTTCTTGCGCGTTTCTATATTTACGAGCATATGGGCAGATCCACAGAAAAGTCAACCGTGACCACATAATTAAAACTTATTAGAAACGCATTATTTTATGATATTATCAAAGAGAAACATTTTAATTTAATTCATTTAAGCAACTTATATATAAATTCATCTACCATAATGATGAAAGCACCTGCGCTGTTTCACAAATGTAGTTTTTCTTTTTCGTAAATGTTTAGTAAATGTTTCGTAAGCATTTTTGTTTAAGTAAAAATGGAAAGCATTGGATAGAGATAGTGAAAAAGTGGTTGTGGCAAGGAAAGAAAAATATATGAAATTTGATTTAAATTACTTAAAGTACATAATTACTTAACTACCCAATTACCCAATTGAACTACAATGAAAAAATGTGTGACGTCCGTCCAAATAAAATTGTTAACTGTGACTTCAAAAATACGATATTTGAGATGATTGGCCTTTTTGTAAACTTATTTAATTTGTATTTTTTTGTTCCCTTAGACTTTCAAGGTACGATCGACCATTTCGCAGAAACATTCCTTTTTTAGTAACGTCCGAATGCACGAAAAAGGTACAAATTTTAGGTAAACTGCGGTGAGATGCAGGATGTTATATTACCCTTCAGAAAATTGAACCAACTTTAAAATAGCTCTGAACTAATTCCAAAAAGTGCCTGTACTGTTCCCTCTACAACACCCTTTAACATTGATCGAACTGACGCTTTTTACGTGTTGGTGTCATAAAAAAAGGCAATTGTACCCAAAAACATTCCTTTTTCCCCATTTTTAAACTACATAGTTCCAATATGAACATTTCCAAACTGGTAGTTTTTGCTAAAGTATTAAAGTATATCTTTAACTGGTATGAAAGTATTCAAACGTTAGAGGCATTTATTTCTTATCTCTTACATGTATTACAAAAAGAAGTACATCACGTAGAAGATGATGCATTTCTTATATTTTATGTAGTTACTTTGTTTTATATAATGCAAAAACTTACCTTTGAGTGCAAGCAAATTGAGGGAATTTGGTAAATCGCAGTAAATTAAAAAAAAAAAACGCAGTAAAAAGAATTCATTCGCAGTAGTTTTTTTGGTATTTTTTTTATTTAAATTCATGTACGTACATTTACTACTAATGTATGTACATTTTATACTAATAACATAATATATACACAAATATACACATAACTACATTAAGGCGCCTCAAAAAAAAAAAAAAGTGGTCCGGGTCACCTCCTGAAAACAAACTTTGGTTTATTTTATGATGATTCCCAAAATATTGCAACTCTAGCTTTAGCCGTTCGTGAGCTGGAATGGTTTGAAATAACCTCTAAAAATCGCGTTTTTGATTAATACTATTTATACCACACTACCTTCGGTCAAAAAAATTGTCACAAATAGTGTAAATCGATGAAATACATAGTTTTGTTTTTTTATTTTTTTTTTAAATCTGCCCACACACTTAGTTATTGAGTTATTTGCAGTGATTTTTTCAATTTTTTTTAATGCAGTTTTTATAAAAATATATATAACTTCCCCATTTATAGCCTGATTTACCATTCCGTGGTATCATTGGAAAGGTACTGAATGCTGCTTTTCATTTCTGTCGTTAATTAACCCTTATAAGCACTTTTATAAAAATGCATTTTTTATCAACATGATAAAAAATTTGTGGTTATTTATTTAGTCGCTAATTAAAAGATAAAAAAAAACAATTTAGAGTTTTATCAAAGAAATAATTTTTTTTTATTCCAAATCTTTTCGTGATTCAATTTTACAGTAACGCTTGCGCGATTGAATCTTGTTTGCAATATGTGCAGGTCTGTTCTTATCAATTACCGAAACGCAGGATTGGCTTACCACATGTACAAAACGTTCCGTATTTTGTGAATGACATGGAAATTCTGAAAATTGTTTGTTAAGAAAAGCATAACAAATATTTTAAAAACTTTTCATTACCAGGAATTTTTACAATTTCATTGGAGTCGTGTAGTTCTAATAAGTATTGTTGAGTATAGAACTGGATGCATGGCAGTTCTGTATTAGCTCTTAATTCATTCCAATCTATCATATTTTTATAGGAATCACAATTGAATTGTATCTTGGGGACATTAAATTGGCGAATTCCTTGTGTGTCATGAGCACGCGATTGTAAAATAATATCGTAGGCTTCCTTTCGTGTCGCCTTGCTCTCATCTGTAACCATTGCCAGTAAAATATTTTCTGGGTGAGCAAAAAATCCATTAATTTGAACAGAGCGTTGTACAATAAATTGCATATCTGCCGGTAATTCGCGCGTCCACTCAATGTATTTAAACAAGTGGCGGCTGCCATGAATGGCTTTTGGTTGGCTTTTTATTAAAAAACCAAAATGGTGCGTAGACCCTCATAACAAAAAATGCTAGCTGCTTTAACTTTTCGCAAGCCACAGGCTTCGTAACATATAGCCGCAAAATTCTTGATGCTGTTGTCAACCAGCGTGAAAGATTGAGCGGGCCAGGTTTAATGCTGGCCAAATGTTCATCGCACGCCCCAGCATCAACTGCTCGTACCATATCATAAAGATATTTTTGATCAGCTCGCAAAACCCAGTCATCAATATTTGTGGGCATACAGCCCATCGCAATTGGATCAAAGTTATGAGCAATCTAAAGTTAATATTTTATTGAAATTAACAGTTAAAAAAAAAACAACAAAATAATTGAATACAATTTACCGGCACATCTTCGCAGCCCTGTAATGTATGCCCAATTATTCCTGGCCAGTTTTGCGGCCCATTAGCTTTTCCTAACATTTCTTTGAGTAACGCAGTGAATTGCAACTCGTTAAAATGAAAGAGGCATATTAGCCACTGCAAAGGGCGCTGCAATTGTCGTTCTAGGTTACAAATAGCTCCATTAAATTTGCCTGTGTTGGTGCTGGTTCCGTCGCAATTTACAGCGACCACGTGCTCTAGTGAAAACTTTTCAGCTTTCAAGTAATTGACAATATCGTTTGCGATACCAGCACCGCTTCCGTATACGGGAGTTAAGTAACCAATGTAGTTTGAGCTGGGTTCGCTTACCAGAGTTATATGCTCCTCCATCATTTTAACGTTGCGTGGTTTGCCATTCACAGTAACTTGTTTCAAAGTGCGTTCCCTTTTTCCATCAAAAGAAATGCATTTTAGTATTTCATTGTTTTTTATGTCTCTTAGTGATTTCGCCCTAGCTTTAGTTCGCTCCCTTTGGATTTTGTGCTGATCAATAATTATGCCTGGAATATCCAAGTCTTTTAGCAATGTTGTTGCGAGCAGAGCCCCAAAGCGATTGGATACACTGGCACGGTCCAACGCAGCACTGAATGTTGGTAAGGAAAAACTTTGTACGCTTGGTCCAAGATCTTTAAGATCTTCCTCAGACGATGATGAATATGGATCATCCACATCCATTTCTCTTAGTTGTGGTACAAAAGTGGCTGTTGCAATACTTTCGTTTTCACTTTCGCTTTCGAAGTCCGTAATAGAATCACATGGGATGTGGTTTTCAACGTCATCTAGCGTGAGCAACCTTCGGCTCGACTGATCAAGGTAAAAATTCCAAACATGCAATGGCATTTGTTTTTCACCTGGGCAACTACAAGACACTCTAATTTTTAGAGCACATTTGCAAACAGAAATTGAAAATAGTTCGGCCCACTCGCTTGCATTGTAATGCGATGGATTTTTTGTGATATCCCGATATAAAAGCGTTAAATTTTGAAGTTTTTTGCGGATCGCAGTCTTCGATATAACCGGAATTTCTGCTCTTTTCCAAATTTTGCTTAAATCATTTAGCATGTTTTGATGATAATTAGATAGCCCGTAAGACCGATAATTATTTTTTTCGCGCAAAAATAATAAATGTTTTATTACATCACTTTTTGTTGGCAATTGATTTTTATTTAACTCGCGAGAAACGAAAAGCATTTTTTTTATGAATAACTTGAACAATTAAGCGATCACAATTCAAAAACTCACATTTATATAATATAGTATAACTCATTGTCAAACCTAAAAGTCATGTAAAAGTCATGAGTGACTACTTATAAGAACTGTGGTAAAATTTACTCTTAGCTGTTTTGTCTAAGTACAATAAAGTATTTTCCTATACTTTATTCCAAAGTCCATTTAAAAAATGCATACTTTATCTACATGATTTAATTTTATTTCTCTTATATTTGAACAAATTCAGGAATTGAGGCAAAGGCCATCACAAAAAAATAAAAATAAAATAAAATGCATTTTTATAAAAGGGTTAATTAACGACAGAAATGAAAAGCAGCATTCAGTACCTTTCCAAAGATACCACGGAATGGTAAATCAGGCTATAAATGGGGAAGTTATATATATTTTTATAAAAACTGCATTAAAAAAAATTGAAAAAATCACTGCAAATAACTCAATAACTAAGTGTGTGGGCAGATTTAAAAAAAAATAAAAAAACAAAACTATGTATTTCATCGATTTACACTATTTGTGACAATTTTTTTGACTGAAGGTAGTGTGGTATAAATAGTATTAATCAAAAACGCGATTTTTAGAGGTTATTTCAAACCATTCCAGCTCACGAACGGCTAAAGCTAGAGTTGCAATATTTTGGGAATCATCATAAAATAAACCAAAGTTTGTTTTCAGGAGGTGACCCGGACAACTTTTTTCCTCCATACAAGTTGAGGCGCCTTAAACTACATACTATATATTTGTATGTTGCAGAAACATAAGTCTTATTGATTCAAATTATATTTGCCGTAGACAAATTCAATCACGGTCTTTAAAAGCAAATCAATTATTTATTTGTTCAAAAAAACTTATGTAAAACTTTAAAATAATTTTTTTTTAGACAATGACAGCTTCATCTGATAGATTTCTTTCTTCTGTTTCAATATTAAGACCATGGCACATGATACAAAGAACTTCAGATAAAGTATTCCCGGCGCAACGAACAAAATTTACTGAGCACCTCGTCATTGGTGCTCGTCAAATGTGACACTTGATGAATACATTCAAAAGAAAATGTCAAAAAGAGACGAAGATAGCAAAATAAAAATGAACAAACAGTCAAAATTCTGTCAAGCACATCAAGCAACGTAGCCGCTTTTTGTGTAAATTGGGAAAAAGGGGGAAAAAACAGCCCTACAAAATATGAAATTTTTTTTTTCACAAACAGTACTAAAAAATATATTTACTTTATTTTGGACATGTGCTTTATTTAACAATATTTATTTCATTTCAGTAAAACAAGTTTTCATAAGAAAATGTAGGCATTTTAAAATCTTTACACCCTATGAATAAATTGTGACTACGTTGCAATCAATGAGCACCTTGCACGTCACAGCAAAGATGGCGGACATGCGCAATACTTTATCTGTAGGTCTTTGTATCATGACCATGGCATACAGATGTATTGGGCACTTGAAACTACTTTTTTACATTCAACATCAATGCTTGCACATTTCAAAAATATTAAAAAAATAACTGTAAAAATGTTTGTTGAGAATAAATCGCAGTAGATTTGGAAGAACCGCAGTGACGCAGTAGAACATTAAATTTTTGCCAAAAAGCGCAGTAGATCTACTGTAGATCTGCAGTAAAGTCCGAACACTGCACACCACTCATTATCTAAAGAAAGTCTTGGCTGAAATCATTAATTATAATATACTTACAGTTGCGCTATCAAATGTTTTCATTCAGCATTCATAGCAATACCGTTTGAGTACAAAAAAATATCCGATCTGTTTTTGATATTCGTTTATTTGTCATACATTTCTACAAATTTTAAATATGTTTCTATATAATTTTTAAATAAATTCAATACACAGTAAAATTAATTAATTAAATTATATTCTTTGCGTAATCTTTATGAAATTATAACAGGTGTGTTTCCTTTATTTTTTCATTCTGCAAATAATATTTAGTTATTAACTAAGTAATACAATAATTTAAAAACTTACACAAATAATAAAATAACAAAACAATAATTAAAAGTTGAACGACTACACTTAGTTGTGTTTTTTATTGTTTTAATAACTAGAACAATTTTAATTGTAAAACTAACTGTAATTATTGTAAGCTTAACAAATAATACTTTACAAAGGATAAACAAAAATCTCAAAGTACAACTAATAACATCGAGTAATCGTGTAATAATTAATTTTCTTCATGTATATTTTTCATGTTTTGTGTTAACACATTCATAAATGTATCATATTTATTTTAAAGTCGTTTTCTTTCGTACATCAAAAGATTCGTTGTAAAATAATAATTTTTAATTTAACACATCTACATAGCTATACTTGCTTTAACATAAAAAAAATAATAATAACTGTTGCTTAACCGCACCACACGCCACCCCTTGCACCTGACCTTGAATTCGATTTGAGATCGTCCAGTTTAGTTTTGAAGAATTTTGAAACGTTTTTCTTTGCAAATTAATCTTGATCCGCTTTCAGTCTGTTTTGTCTACTTTGACTTACTACACTAATAGGTATTGATCAGGGCTGCAACGTGTTGTTTTTCTTCTTCTGTTAAGCCGTTCTTGAGAGTACGACGCACTGCAACAACACATTGAAAAAATATATTATTTCGAAGCAAGCGATAGAAAACGAAATTTTGTTATAACGCTTACAGACAATGGCAGTTAACAAAAAATGCAGTTTAGAGGCAGTTAAGGTTGTTATTGTTAGAGTACACTTGAACATAATGTGAATTTTCATTTCGTAATAAATGAACAACATGAGATATAATTAATGATTAGATGATTTTGGCTTAAAATTATTTTTTTTTAAAAAAAGTCCAGACCAGTTAATATCAAACAATAAGGATTAAAGTAAATAATTTATAAACATTTTTGGCATTCAAGTTAACAAGTGAAAATTACTTCAAAGAAAACATTGTTATTGGTTAGCTTTTACTGAAAAGTTGCATTTCCGGGAATTGGCCAGAAAAAGAGATCAAATAAGCTTGTTATACTTATTTAGGACATTTTCTCTTTCTGTGTAAAAATTGTTGGTTTTATTTTGCTATTTCCATTGCAAATGGCGAGTATATATATAATGGCTATCTAAGGAACAAATGCCTCATCTGTATAATTTTTAATTTTTCATTACATTACTCAAGATAAATAAAGGTATTTTGTTCCTTCCCAAACACAAGTCATAATTTTCTGGTTAGAACGAGTACATATTAAAGAGCTGCACAAGTACTACACAAGCCATACCCTGCAAACATTTGGAAGACGATCAGCGCTGCCAAAATGTGAAAATTTTATCAAAACTGGTAAATTTTTTTTCGATGTGAAAACGTGAAATTTAATACCATTTTGGTAAATTTTTGCAGTGAAACAAAGCAAATTTTTTTTTAAATGTTCTCTCTCTGCGTTAAAAATGCACTGTTTTGTGTTATTTGCAAAAACGTATTAAAATTAAAATTATCGGCCTTTTTCAATGTTATCGAACTTTTTTTCTACGAAAAAAACTACCCTGCCCTAGCCTAATGGAAATTACTACGATTTTCTTAATTTGGCCTAAAAAACGACATGGATATTGTAGACTTTTGGGACAAAGTTGCACCTTTTAAAAATGGCATAGAACTCATAAATTTTGTTAAAATTTGTCAAAGAAATTTTATTCCTTTAAAGAAAATTTTTTAACCTATCTTTAATAAAAAAAAAAACAACTAAGAAACAGCGTTACTGGAAATTTAAAATTTTGCACTCAACACTTTGTGTGTTTAACCATTGATGTAAAGTGGGTGGTCAAATTAAGAGGGACAATCTTTAAAAGATGAATTTATCGTTATATTGTTAATCAGAAAATTACACAAAAGTTAGTTTTGTTGTGAAAATAACAAAAATTCAAAATTGCATTTTTAACTACCTTTTATTTAGTTATAAATTCATTATATTGCATTAGTATAATAAATAAAATGTATTGTTCTCGAAGTGTACATATACAGGGTTGTCCATATTCGAAGCGCCCATTTTATTTTTAAATAAATCAAAGAAACCACAATTTTTTGTCTGTTCGTCATAAATTTCATTTAATTGTGTTCAAGTAGATTTGCTTACATTGTTTCTTGAATATGATATCTCGTAAATGGTCGCCATTGGCCTCTACGACATATTGTGCCCGTTTTGCAGCATTTTCCATGGTTTTCTTCAACATTTCGATGGGAATGGCGGTTATTTCTTGACGGATGTTGGTTTTCAGCTCTTCTAGGGTCTTTGGCTTGTTGACGTAAACCTTTGATTTCAAATAACCCCACAAAAAGAAGTCTGGAGGCGTTAAATCTGGTGATCTTGGCGGCCAATCGAAATCACCATTTTTTGACATCAAACGGCCAGGGAACAATTGCTTCAAAAAATCGATTGTAGTGCGGCTTGTGTGTGGTGGCGCGCAGTCTTGTTGAAACCAGTAGTGCCTGATACGCTTTCGACGAACGATTGGCATGAAAAAATTGTTTATCATATCGCGATAACGCTCCTGATTGACAGTGACTCTGTGGCCATTATCATCTTCGAAAAACGGCCCAATGAGCATTTTAGCACAAACGCCGCACCAAACAGTGACTTTTGCATCGTGAAGAGGTACCTCTTGAATCTCTTGTGGATTTTCAGTGGCATAAATACGGCAATTTTGTTTGTTTACCGTTCCGTTCAACTGAAAATGAGCTTCATCGCTCATTTTTTGAAAGCACGTTGAGTTTTCACTATTGACTTGTTTTGTTGAATGTTAATTTCAACAATTTTAGAGCGTTCGCGTGGCGTGTACTGTTCCATTGTAAAAATTTGCTTGGAATGACGCTTCAAACGCGGTATGTCATTAGTCGATTTGGCATCACTGCGGAAAGTTACAGTGTTGCCAGATGGGCGCTTCGAATATGGACAATCCTGTATTTTAAGCAAACAGAAAATGAGTTAGATGAGTTAAATGTAGATGTTTAGCGAAAAAGAGATATTGGCATACATTTTTCACATAAATTATTCTTGATGCTTGACCATTCTGTAAAGTTTATAAAAACTTTTTGAAAAAAATGAGCTTCGTCAAAAAATGGCAGGTAGCGTTGTTTTTTTCATGACAGAAAAGGTTTAACATTTTTGTTAAACTGAAACAACTTTTGCCAATAAATGGCATGTCATATGAAAGCTAGTTAAAAATGCAATTTTGCATTTTCATTATTTCAACAACAAAACCAACTTTTATGTCATTTTTTGATTAATTAATATAACCATCAATTCACATTTTAAAGGTTATCCCTATTAATTTGGACACCCACCGTTTATGTTTTTTAGCTTTAACATTGAAAGTTTTTATGCTTTAAGAATTATAAACTATTTTTTTTTAAGAATGTAACTAGGTTACTTTTATGATTTTTTCTAATTTTTGTAAAAAAAAATTGGTACAATATTGATCTCACGCAACCATATGTACAATAAAATAATATATTTAATTGAATATTTATGTATCAAATATATTTACTATAAATCATTAGTTACTTTACAACTTATTTTAAATAATTAAAAATTTGATTGATGATATTTGATAAACTTTTGTTTTGGATGTGAAATTCTTTTCTCAAATGTGAAATTTTTTTGGAATTTAGGTACAAAAAATGTTTAGGCTGTGGCAACCCTAAAGACGATTGGAAGAAAAGTTGATTTGGCGAAGCACTTCCGATTCGCCTAAGGGTTCTTTGGAAGGTATATCGCTTTTCGATCTCCCAAGCGATGAATGTGCGATACAAGAAAAATCTTCCTGCGCTCATTTTGGCGATCGTAGGAAGATGGATCGCTTTTCGATCTCCCAAGCGATGAATGCGTGATTCAAGAACAATTTTCAAAATCTTCCTTCGCTCATTCTGGCGATCGTTGGAAGATGGCTTTTATAAAAACCGATCGTTGGAATATGAAGCAGGCTATAAAAAATTTGCTCCAAGCAACTCAATAATTTTTTTAAAGGACTTTGGCCCGCTGATTCCAAAAATGGCAACTATTTTCAAATTGACGGAGCCGTTTTCGAGTAATTTCTAAATTCAATTTTGCAATTTTTTGGTGTCAATCAACAGATGTCAATATGTCATTGAAAATACATTTCCTCCACTCGCATCTCAGTTTTTTTCCGGAAAACTTGGGCGCGGAGAGCGAAGAGCACGGTGAGCGGTTCCACCAGGATATGATGGCAATCGAAAAGCGCTATCAAGGAAGGTGTAATATCGAGATGATGGCTGACTTTTGCTGGTTTCTCAAACGAGAAAATGTTACTGACTCGCATCGAAGAAACAATACTTCTCTTAATTATTTCTTAATTTTAACATACATTGCAATCTTATCTGAACAGTAAAAACTGTATCGAATTGTGTCGTATAGAGATAAGAATAATAAAAATGGGTTTTAAATATTTTTGTCCCACTATTAAAAAGGTGCTTTTGTTTTATTTAATAGCAAAATGATTCTTCGATTGATGAGCTAGGAAATGGTCCCAAGCCAATTTTCTCGAATAAATGTCAAAGTATGAGACAAATAAGAGAAGTGACTTAAATAATTTCGATAAAATATGTGTGCACACAACTCTGCAAACAATTTCTAAGTTGTATTTTATATTCTAGACTTGACTGAATAAATCCAAAACCGATTTTCAAAAATGTTTAAAAATTCCAAAATGTAATGATATAGACAAAATTTATTAAAATAATACTCAAAATTGCATTTTTTGTTGGATTCATGCGAAATTTATCTTAAACTGTGCTTAGATATCTCATCTATCAATGAAAAAAAAGAAAAACTTAAAATATAGTTTTAGAATATATTGGAAATTACAGTTAAATAACGATTTATCTAACATTTTTCGCAAAAATTACAGGTGTGCAAGGTACAATTTTGCTTTTTACGCCCAGGGTACCGGTCCGATTAAATTCATATGTATGAATGAAAAAAATACAAGTTTTTCTAAACAATGAAAAAAGAAATATGAAAATCGGGTCATTGTATCAAATGCTAGAGCTGCTAGGGCAAGATCATCTTTTTGAAAAAACTGAAAGTGTAATCATCAACAAATTTTAATAAATAATTTTTTGTATTGAATAGCCGTATTTTTTATTTTATTTATTTTATTTATTATGATATTTATTATTATTATGATCGATTTTTTGTTGACCGATTTGACAAGGAATGTTGCCTATAAAACTACTTGTAAAGTTCAACAAAGACGCTTCGAAACAAGTCGCTGATAAGCCCCAAAAACGATTCGTTTGCCACTCTGGTCGGCGAATCGCTTAAGATTTCTCTTGGCAATCCGTTTAAGACTCTTCCTAGCAAATCGCTTAAGAAGCCTTTCGGCGATTCGTCAGCGACTCTTCTAACTTTTTAGGTCATTCGTTCGCGAATCTTCCCGTCGAAGCGCTTAAGACCCCTCTCGGTGATTCGTTGGCGACTCTTCCCAGTGAATCGCTTACGAATCATGTTGGCGATTCGCTGGCCTCAGCTGCTTGCATTCGGCGATACCCGTATGACTCCCAAATAAGCTCGCCGGCGAATGTTACATCTTCCAAGCGATTCGCTGGCGTTTCTGAGGCGATTGTAAATATTTGCTGGGTAAGCTCTGCTTTCAAATACTTCTGCGCATCTACTCTCTTATTTCAAAACAAGCACTGCAGTGAAGAGAGTTATTGATATACAAACAAATACTGCAGAAAGAGACAGTAGAACATTCAATCTATAGAACAATAGAACCAAACTGAAGTGGAACAAAACTGAAGTAGAACCTACTGCACCGGCACTGAACTACTGACGGGTATAAGAAATGCTTTTTATTTATTGATCTGACAATCAATTTATCTTTTGATTTACAAATTCCAAAATTTATTTGACAATAGGGTTGCCACTTTTATTTTTGCGATTTCGAAGCTGGGGCAAATACGAGGTCGCTGATGCCAAAGCAATTGTCAGGATTTACAAGTTCCAAAATTTATTTGACAATAGGGCTGCCACATTAAAATTTTTTACATTTGCGATTTCGAAGCAGGGCCTTGGTAAAAATGGGTCGCTGATATGATTTCTTCTTCGAAGAATAAATAAGATTACTTCTAGTTGATCGACACTGAAGCAAACACTCGCTGTGCGTGCTATGATTTCCCGTTACTTCACTGTATTGTCGCACTATGTTTTGACTTTCTGTTTCACAACATAACATAAGTATTGTTGTTACTGTAGCGAAAAGCATTTCAAATTATGAAGTGTTTGTTTTGTTGCTGAGCTTCACCATAGGATGTGTGTATTCGATGTCAGCGCTACACTGAAATGCAGTGCACTGAAGTACTGGTACAGTAGTGAAGTGGCACAAATATAATGTTTTGTGCAGCTCTTTAATACGCATGCAACATTTAATTTTTAATCTGAAGCAAATCTTAGATCAGGATTGACCCTGCAGTGTAAGACTAGTCAGCATTAAAACATGAGTAGTATTTATACTAGTCAAGACAAACTAGTTTATATTTTGTCACGATTTACTAGTTGCAAAAGTAGTTTAAACCCAACTAGTTTTTGTCAAGTCACATTAAACCAGTTGTAAAACTAGCCAAAATCAAACTATACTACATATTATCAAAATCAACCAGTTCCAAAACCAGTTGGAGCTGGGTACGCCATTGGAACAAACTAATAATAAACAAATTAATACATATAAAAACTAATTTAAAAACATGTAGTATACCATAAACATGGTATTTCATCAAATAGCTTTAACTTTAGCCTTTAGCTAATATTTTGTTGTAAAAATATATGTTCTTTGAACCTATGAACTATTGAAAAAATATGAACCTATGAACTAGTTTTAATTCGATAATTACTATATTGGTTAAAAACTAGTCACAACCCAACTAGAACTTTACTTTACATAAAAAATGAGTTGTTAACTAGTTAAAACCTTATCTATAGTAAGACAATTGTCTTTTCCAATGACATCACCACGTAAAAAATACCAGTCGGTTCTATGAGAATAGGACATAAATCGAACTAGTTGTTGGATATTTCCAACTAGTTGTTGACTGGTATAAATCTAGTTGATTACACTGCAGGGGACATATTATATTAGAAGATTAGTACATACGAGGAAATTAATGTCAATAATCATATTTCTTCTTCGTCATTTTAGATTTTTGTAATCTGTGTCCTTTAAGCGGACATACACTATAAAAACAGACTAGAGAACTCTTCTATATTTTTTGTATTACTTCTGGATTTCATAAAAAAATAATGCCTTGATATTATGCTTGTCAGTGTTGGGAACAAATAATACTTCAACTTCAATAAGACTCCGGTCCGGATGGAAACTACAACACATTGCAAACTTGAAAATAATGTTATTCACTCGGCCAAACTTTATTATAATAGCGAAAGTCATGCTAAGCTCAAAACATTTATTAGTAAATTTTCTACGAATGATATTCGTAAAAAAATATTCTAAGAATATTCTTACAATTTACAAAGTATTTGTATCGAAATATAAAAACAAATTCATTCGTAAAGTGTTACTAAAACCAGATGTAGTATCTACGAATATATTCGTTTTACATACTACTGATATTCGTAAACAATTATAAAACAATTAATATTAGTGCAGTGATTCCTGAAGCTATCATTAATAAATATCAACCGCTTATCAAAATAAGAGACGCAAACATACAACTAGCGAGACAAATGTTGGAAAGATCTTGGAAACCAATTTGTTCCAGCAAGAGTTGAGGTTGATAATCTCATTAGAAAACGCGGACAATGAATTCAATTGGAAAGCAATCATGTTCCTGACTTTCCTCGAGTTTCATTCGATTATTTGAGATATATTTCGTTTGGCACCTATCAAATAAGTCTGACTCCATCCTACATCGAAGATATAATTTAAATTTAATTTTTTTTACAGCACGTCATAATATATTAATAATCTAGGTTGGCAAAAAGGAAAAACAAAGGTTCTTAAAAATGGTTTATTTTCACATCTATATCTACATACACTATTATATAAAATTGAAGTGTAAATATAAAGTTACGACTTTACTCCGAAAGTACTGGGCCGATTATTATGAAAATAATTTGTAAATATCATATTTGTGCTGCAGATTTATTCAGGGATATTTTTCTTTCGAAATTTTTATAGCAACTATATCTAATTAAGGTATTTAGTTTTTTAAGAAATCATACCAGCTGCCTCGCATTGCCTATTCATTGTCTTTTGACACGTTTGTTGTGAGAGTTTGAATAAACTTTATGCTGTTCTCTATTTTTCTGTTTCTCTTCGTGCTCAGCCAGCACAGCGCAACAAAAAAAAAACTGATGAGCCTCGAGCAAGGCGAAAAGTGAGATACATATAAATGCAGAGCGGCGCTAGAAAACAAAACAAAACAAAAAATACCATTTTTTATTTCTTTGATATGTATTGTCTTAACCCAATAAGGTCGATGATGCCATATCGCTTCACGAAGTCGGATGTCGCAAAACTAACCATAACACATATTAATTAGTCAAAATCAAAATTAGCATATGTGTGATAAATTGTACCGTCTTTAAGGCGTTAAGGAAATTGATAAAAAAACGAACATAATATATAAATACGTCCCACTATTACGAAAAGTGTAAAAAAAGAGAAAAGCAACAAACCCTGTCATAGCAGTACCTTAATTAAAACGAATTTTTCATATCAAAGTTTTAATGACTTTCACATTGGTTTACCCCATTAAGCTAAACAAGCTTGGAATAAGCTTTAAACATGCTTACAACCGTAAGCATCAAGCTTGGAAAAAGCTTTGGATTACTATTAAAAAATGCTTACAAGTAATTGTAGAATAAACGAAAACGATCCCTTAGAAAAATATTCCTTACTATAAGCTTAATCCAAGTGTTTCATTACAATTTGAAATTAGTATTTGAATAAGCTTAATCCAAGTGTTTCTTTACAATTGGAAATTAGTATTTGAATAAGCTTTTTGTAAGTGTTTCTTTCCAATTGGAAATTAGTATTTGAATAAGCTTTTTCCAAGTGTTTCTTTACAACTGGAAATTAGTATTTCAATACGCAATTTTTATGTATAAATATATTTACCAAACAATGCGCAGCCATCTTAAATTGACAAATAAGAATAAAAAAAGAAAATTGGCCGATTCGAGAAGCTGTACCGTCCTCATTTTTCACTACCAAACTCGACTTGCCTTGTTGCTTTTAAGACCTCAGTTGTGGTTTTTGTCCTTTAAATACAATATTTTCCACAATTAACTCGTGGATTTCAATGTTTAGTTTTCCACAATTCTTAAATGTAGTAAAGAGCAAAGAAAGTGAAAAGAACCACTACCGAACCCAGACTCGAAGCGGGGACGTCTGGGTTAATAGTCTAGCGCACTCTCCACTAGACTACACAGGCCAGCAGTTAACAGCAATCGCAACTTTGAACAGTTGCAAAATTATTACCTTGGCTAACATTTTGCAAGTATGATTGGAAAACACTTACTAAAAGCAAGTCTTTCCAAGTATTATTGTACAACATTTACTTTTTCCTACGCAAGTGCTTTACAAGCGTGCTTGGAAAAGGCTTGGTTTTTGTATTGTATGCAAGCTTAATCCAATAACTATTTCAAAATGGCTGATTGGGAATATCTCTGTAATACATTTTATTGTAAGTAAATATGTAAGTGAAAAGCTATTTTGTGCTATATTGCAACAAATTGGCATAAAAAGTTTACCTATAAAGTGAACTTTTTCACTTTGAAAGATAAAGAAAGAACGTTTATTATTTCGCATTATTTCGATTTCAGTTGCATGTGAACTTGATGATAATTTCATTGTCTTTTTGATAAAACAAAAACTATTATGCCCATTTTTGCCGACATTGTTTTTTTTACGGTACGAATACGGATTTTAGAGCGTATTCTGCACATATCTTACAGACTATCAACCAAGTCATGGCAGGCATGAGGCCAACAAAAAAGGAAAGAATTGCTTAAAAAAAGAACTTCTCCAACTTCAGGGAATCAAGCATGGCAAGGCTCAAAACTTTATCGTTGTTTTGATAATTTGAGTAAAGCTGTTATGACTTGTGACCACAGAAATATGTTTCTATATGAATTTAATTTAATATTGTAACATTTGGAATGCATACATTTGTAGAATTTAGAATTCGCCAGTGGTCGAAATTCGACCTTTTCATTTTGACCTTTCGACCTACACTGTGATATAAAATCGCTTACGTTCTCAGATGAGCGTAGAAAAAGGAAAAAAAAAATACTTTATTTTTATATTTAGTTTGCCGCTTTTAACCAACGCATGTTAACCAACGCATGCTAACCAAAATACATTGTACTGAGAAAAGCTACAGTTTTTCAGATGTCGTCATAAGTTTGATGTCAAAATAACGCAAATTTTTAAAAATGTACTATTTGTAAGAAATTTCACCATCCGAATATAAATTCGCATATGTTAACTAAATAAAAGTTTTTATTGTAGGGTAACCGTAAGGGATAGCAAAAAATTGTTAAAAACTAAAGTTAAGAAAAAAATTTATAATGCGCATTTATTTCTAAGATTTACTAAAATAAATAACAAGAATAAATTACTGGACTCTAGAACCTGGAACAAGACTTAAATCAAGACAATAGTAAAAGCAGAATAATGGAAAAACATTCCTTTGAAAGGCAAAAAAATTCACAAATAATTCTGTTTTGATTAAAGAGAAGTGGTGCGTACAAGCTTATCAAAGTAGACGGACTGCAACAACCACAGAATAATACTGAAGAGTTGATGTAGCGATCAAGGAAACAGTCTGTCTAGTCTGCTTGCTGGTTTGGTGTGCAAACAACTTGTTGTTGTTGCAACCTGTTGCTTCATGAACTTATTAAGCATGAGGCTCAAAAATAATTCTTAAAAATTTTTTAAATTTGTTAAAATTATAAAAACAATATCTGTGGTCACAACGAATAATGACGAAACTCGAAATATCGTAAAAAAGCGATATGGAATTTATTTTATTGCCAATTTTTGGAAGTATGCAGATATCCAATTTTTGCCCAGAATCGATCATCACTTATGTCTGCACATAGTTTGTTTGTAACGGTTCATATATTTTTAAAAAATGGGTCGTAGTTCGTGCAATTAAAATATCGTTTTTTACGATACTTTGAGTTTAATCGTTATTCCTTGTGACCACGGATATATCAAGGAAAATACATTTCTCAAAGCAAGCAAATTATTTAAATTTTCATTGTTTATATGAATCGAGGACATTTTTTTCACTATAAGCAAATATCAGACTTGAATCCACAAAAAATATTCTAAAGTTTTAAGTAAATCTTTCTTGAATTAAATATTTTTCTAAATAGTATGTGTTTTAAATTTGCTCAACTCTAGCAAAACAATGCTTTGAATTGAGAAATTTAAGCTTGAATGTAAACTGATAGCCTATTTCCTTGGTTCAAGCATAGAATTCTTGTTTTTTTGCTCTCCGTGTACTCAGAAAGCTCATTATAACAGCTTTGATATCAACTATCACTTTTAAAGAGATTTAGCGCGCGATTGCAATCTCTATAGGAGCCAATCGAAGACGAAACTTGGATCCTTAAATATTTTTAGCTTAAAGATGTTTGTGTGTTAGTTGGGAGGGAGTTTTTAAGTATAACAAAACAAAGGCGCAACAATTACACATAAAAAGCAATGAAAATTTACTTTATAGCATAAAAGATTTTGTTATAGCATAAAACACTTGAACTTGATACAATATCATCAAATAAGAAAAAAAATGAGTTAATCATACAAAACTCTTTTTTATCTGTATCTTTATTGCAGCAAACGTACGAAATGAAACATAAAAGTTAAAAAGCCAAAATGCATTCAGCAGAATATACAAAAACAATCAAACATAAACGTGAAACTAACCAATTTTTTCTAGATTGTGGAACTACGGCAATGGCGCCCTTTCAATTGTAAATCCTTCCCTGGTGCGTGATCGCTTCACTTTTAAAAAGGCATATTTCGTTCGATAATGTGGAGTTTCAATTTCATTACATTACAACAACATTAATGAGATATTGTGCAAAATGTGTAAAGAATTAAATGGAACATTGACATGATGCAAATTAAATGGATTTTTAACGGCCAATTTTTCAAAATTTCAACATAAAAACATATTAAAAAAATAGAGACAATATTAAAAATTACAGTAGAGTCAAAGTTATCAATCTTAGGTTAACATATTAAAAATATCCTTATAAAATACTAAGCTGCATTTAGATTAATTTGTCTTTGAATTGATTAAGGTTAGGCGTGTTTTCGATGGGCGAATAAAAGTGAACCAGAACCAACAGTTAAAAGCGTTAAAATTGTTTTAATAACTAGATACTAATAATAATAATAGTAATGAATAATTAAAATGAGTTTTAATGCTGTTGTATGTGTGCGTGCGTTTGTATAGAACGTTGGTGTAGGTGGTATTGATTTGATTTGATTTGGTTTGGCTTTTTTGTTTATGTAGGTCTGAAGAATTGTGCGTTAATCCCATTTCCTCTTTTAAAAATACAGTATGTACGATCCTTAAGATATACGTATACGAGTTTATAAGTTATAAGTATTTGTTGTGTTTGTCTAGAATCATGCTGCCTCTTTCGCTTGTCACTCACATGATTTTCGATCCGCATGACGTGTGCGTTTCCGCTCACGTGGTGTTGTACGTGTACCCGGTGCTTTGGTGGCGGTTTTAACGAGTGACTCCAGGATCTCATCATCGCCATCGGTAAAGTTTTCTTCGCTTTGACGTGAAATGGGGGAGCGAAGTTGTTCAGCTCGTCGACGACGCCATGTCAGGGTGCCGTCTACTGTACCAGGACTGGGTGTACCGAGCAATTCCCTGAAACAGTAAAAGGACATTATACAGATGCTTAGTCAAAAACTATCTTTTAGATAATACTAGTAGTATGGCTCTAAAAACGTACGATCAACATCACATGAGACCACTGGAAGATATTTGAATGGTACCAATTCACTTGGACTCAAATTGTCGATGAATTCATGTGGTTCGTCACATGAATCACCATCAAAATAAGAGAAACCCTGCGAAAAGTGGTCAGTCAAGGGTTTCTTTTAACACGCAAAAAATTAAATTTTCGACTTTGAGTGTAGAAAACATATTCAAGCGCGTCGGGAGCTAATTTCATCTGAGGGGGCAGTACAAATGGGGGGCAGTACAAATGGTGGTGCAAAAAAAGTTCACCAAAATTTCTTCAAAGAAACATGAATGTGAATAAACAAATTTTTTATTTTAGTTTAAAATAAAAAAAAATATAAAAATATATAAAAAATATTAAAATTTCATTATTTTTAAAAGTTCTTCCAATTTCAATATTAGAGACCATTCTTTAAAGGATCTTTCATATGGTAATATGAAAATATACGAAATAATGGTTGCTTTTATAAAGCAAGACTAGGTATATCTTTACATGGTTAAAATGCAATAAGGTACAAAAAGTTATATCAATTTAAATTATTCCAAAATGTTTCTTTCTGTCCTTGCGAGAAACAAACTCTTTCACCACCTCCATCCTATTAAATTCTTCGGTTTTATCTTTGTGAATGTGTATAAGTGAGTCGCCGCATGAGTGAGTCGTTTCTGTGTCATACTTGCTCGAAGATACGTTTTAAGTCGTCTTAGTGCACTAAAAGAACGCTCAGATGAAGCTGCTGATGCAGGCACAGTCAAAAGCAAAGCAATAAGTTTTTCAACTTCATTTAATAATTTTTTACAGCATCCGAAATTTTCGCAAATTGGGATACAATGCCACTACAATTTCAAGGTGTTTGGCCAGGCAATTGCTTCAGCAATTTCATCTGCAAAAAAGTCATCTGCATAAAGATCTAGTTTTGTTTTTAGATTTTGTTCAGAAGGCACTTTTCCGTTGAAGGCTTCGATTACATTATTTTCCAACGATTCCAGAGTGTCAAGATCTGTTTAAATGTACAATAAGATTTACAAAGTGCCAGTTTACACTAGCTTCACTCAACCGACTCACCGAATGTTAAATCAAAGTGAGTCGGTTGAGTGAAGCTGGTGTAAACATGCAAAATTAAAAAAAAGTAAAATATCAACCTGTTTAATCGAATCTAGCCGTTATCTCATTTGAGAGAAGATCTAAAATTTCGAAATAATCTTTTCGTAGACTATTATATAATGGCAACTGTACTGAATGAACCGGATTTGATGTTTCTTCAAAGCGTAGATGTGGATTTTCATCAGCTAATTCACAGTAGGAGCTTTCGCATGGTCCAAAACATTGGACCAACATGGCAGATTGTACAACATGCTAAACGACAACAAGCTAAAACGATAGTTGAAATTTTTGGTTTTTTTCTGCCGATTGTACAATATTGTACAACTATGTAAAATTACTGCTCAATTGTTAGGGCATCTAAAAGTTGCTTAGCTATTATCCGGATGTGTTCTGCTCGAGAGCTTGTAATTAATGATGTTGATTTACAAGTTGGAGCGTTCGAACGCTCAATCAAATAGTCCCATTAGTTTTCCATCTAACTTATCATACAACCAATATGGAAAGCCCCTAAGAACATGCCAAATTTTTTCTTACCAGAGTTGCAAAATGAACAAGCATTTAGCTACATACTTAAGGGTGCTTTTTAACTGAAGTGGTGGGTTTGCAGTAGAAACTCTACATTTTGTTCTATCTTTTTGCAAACACAGAGAAAGGAAATGGTTATCCGCAAGCATGCTTATGAAGAAGAGAGATAGAAGAGGAAAACACATACAAAAAATATTATCGTTGTAAGAAAAACTGATATTTTGAATAACTTTTTAAGTTTTCCTTTTAAATTGTTTATCTAGCTAAAAAAGTGGGGGGGGGACTGCCTCCTTGCCCCCGCTTACGGCGCCAATGAACATATTTCTATTTGCTACAAATATGTCTCGCAATTCTGACCATATTTTGTTTATCATAAATATTGCTATTCTTGTGACAATCATTTCAATGCTTGTTAACAATTCCATGAACATATTTTCATTGATGTGAAAAAATATATTTGCGGAAAACAAGTCCACAATGTTAATGTTTTATGTTTCTGAAAATCATACCATGTTTAAGAATGGCTTTAGTCAGGCGATCGGTGCTGGTAGCCGTAGTCTACTGGTACACCACCTACTACTACTACTACTGGTACTACGTTTTATTTTTTATGGTACGATTTTTTTTTAATTCACTGTACAAGAGTTAAGCAGAAAAATACCAAAATAGTAAGTAATTGGTTCGTCCCGATCATTATCTGAGACTTTGAGACTCATGAAAAATTTCTACAAATGCTAGTTCATCTAAAAGTTTTAACTTTTCCCTTATTGACATATCTGATTTTGAGAAAAAAGACAAAGTTGATGATCAGTTTCGCTTTGAACTTACTTCAGTTCCGCATCGGCACGATCTTCTTTGGTCTTGAATTTTCCAATATCAATGATCATCTTGCCTCTTGTCTTGTTGCGTTCACGATGACTGGCCTTCTTCTCGATCTGTTGCTGGACACGTTCTCGAGTTGTTCGATATTCCAAAGCAAACTCAGATAAGATTCGGCAGAACTCGTTTGGCTTTGATTCGGCTACACTGTGTTGAGGTACGCCTAGCCACAGCAAAAACTTACGATATCTAGGAATAAGATTAGTATAAGGTTAATATGCATAGACTTTAATTTCAATTTTAATAGAGAACTTTTTGGAAACTTAAAAAAATACGAACCGAAACTGAACCTACCGATTGATTACCCGCCTGTGAACGATCTGCAAAATAATTATGCGTTCGGCACAATCAGCTAGGAAGTCGACAAGTTTCTGTTTAAGCTGTGGTGGGCAGTCGTGCTTTGCAATCAGTTTCAGTCTATCCCATGATGCCTTGCATTCACTCTCCAATTGATTCAAATTGTGTGCCAAATCGGCAAAGTCAGCCTTGGAGGCACGTGTAATGGGACCAATTTCAGAATAAAGATCAGTTGTATCGCTGCTCGTTTCCATAACCATGTGGCAGAGATGATGTAGTAGCGAATGTTTATGAACGGTGTCTTTGACCTCAGGTACCTGAAAGCAGTGATTCAAAAGGTTTTTTAGATTTAAAAAAAAATAGCTCGAAACAGATTTCCACTCACCTTGGCTAAATACTCAATTTGGAAGCCTTTCACTGGGGCTCCATTCAAAAATATTCCAACGGACAATAGCGTTGATAGAATGCATTTGAAGGTGCGATTTTGACGTAAGATATCAATGCCTTGTTTAAGATCCATTAAAGGCTCAGCAATTTCTTTCTGCAAAATGGCGAGAGTGGATTAGAATAGATCAATGTGCTTCAAAACACTCTCCTACCTCGCTGTTATCAAAGTCTAAGCGAAAGGCCCATAACCTTAAACGTGCCGCTAGCTCTGAGATTGATGCTAGTGTCAATAGAAACTGTTCGGCGCTACCAAGAGGAAGTTCCGGATTGGCCATCTTCAGTTGTATTCAAAAGTGAACATTGAGATAAGCTCAAAAATAACATTTCTTACCTGCGCCTCCTGAATTTTACCACGTTCCTCATCCGTTGGCAACATATTTAAAAGCTTATCGATACCTTCACGCGTTACCACAGTTGCGTCCATTTTTAAAATAGCCGCTTTGATGGCACGTGGTGGCGGTAGCTTGGTCATTGCAATATTGATAGCATTCGAACGTTTATGATCCAACACAATGACCTCCTTGCTTTTGTTCAATTCTTGTTGCTTCTGCAAATGTTATTGAAAGCAAAATTTATGCAATAATTGTGAGTATGAGAAATAAATTGGTTGTTTGATTTTACTGATCAATAAAATGTTGGCCAAGTTTATATGAACCTAAGAAATTCTAATCTGTGTTCAAATATAAACCTTTATTAAATCCTCTAAATCTATTTCATCGCCTTTTAAGTAGTCCCCTTTCGATGCAATACATTTATGTAATTGCTTTTTTCAGATCTCAAAACAGTTCAAAAATACGATTTCTGGGATGACCTTTAATACTCTCTTTGTGGTTGCGGAATAATATGTGTAGATTTTTTGGAGAAAAAAATGCAAATGACGAGAGGTTTTAAGTTTATGAATGATATTTGTAGAAAAAATATTCGTACGATATACAAAGTATTTGTATCGAGATATCTTTACGAATTCATTCGTAAAATGTTACACATACCTTCAACTTCCGATCGGAATCGTAATTTGGGACTTTTTAAAGTTGTCATACCGAAAACGGTATTCATTAACTTGTACTTTGCGACAAGATTCGGTCGAAAAAAGTTTACGATTTTAAGTGAGAAAAAGTGGCAACACTATTTATTTATAGGTGATAAATGTCAAGTTTATTTAGTTTAAATTTAAATGCAAAATAGTTTGAACGGTGTCGAAAGTGCAGTTAAACAATGGCAAATAGTAAGTTATGATCAATTAGATATTGTGTTTGCAGGTTTATTGTTAATTAATTTACCTTGCCGGACTGGCGCTGGTGGTGATATGCAATTATTTTAAGCAATGAAAGCGGGCCAGAAATATGTGGCTTGTCAAAGTATTCAAGACAGCTTCCTATTTCTTTTTATGAATAACATTTGGATGCATGTTTCTGAAGAAACTAACAAAATGCAGATTTTCGTCAAGACCCTTAACGGTAAGACCATCACTTTTGAGGTTGAGCCATCCAAAAACATCGAAAATATCAAGGCTAAGATCCAAGACAAAGAAGGAACACCCCAGATCAGCAACGTTTAATCTTTACTGGCAAGTAGCTTGGGGATGGCCAAATTTTATCTGACTACAATATTCAAAAGGAGTCCAAACTTCATTTGGTGCTCCTTCAGCGTGGTGGCATCATTGATTCCTCATTGCGTTTCTTGGCACAAAAGTATGACTGCGACAAGATGATTTGCCGCAAGTGCTATGCTCGTCTGCACTCAAGAGCAACCAATTACTGCAAGAAGAAGTGCGAACACACCAACAATCTCAGCTCCAAGAAGAAGTTTAAGTAGACTACTGGAATCTGTCCAGTGTTGTCTGTTGTGACCATAATGGAGAAATATGCAGGCACATGCTTGATGTCGAAACTGCATTTTTTCGTTATCAATAAGAAATTTTTCAGTTAAAATGTAAACTTTTTCCAAATAAAAAAGAAGTATGCAAATTTTTGTAACAAATCGAAAAAACGATTGTTTCAAATTTGTTTCTTCAGCAAAGTTGTTGGCCAGAATAAAATAAACAACTTTCAATCGGAAATGCTTTTTAAGTGAACGATGCTGAAATAATACGTTTTTGAATGCGTATTTCTTGTAAGAGTTGAATCTGCGTGACACTGTTAGTATTTGATTGAAGTAAGTTTACTGCTTTCCCTAATGTAACTGTTCTTAAGAGTATGTTATGCAGAGCAGTGCATGTATTTACAATCCTCCCTTCAAAACCAGATTCATACATAAAAACCCTTATTTGAGATAGACATTTCCATGTTCCTTTAGGAAAGCCAAAAAGCCTTTCTACACAGTTACTAGACTTGCAAAGGTGTGCAATATATACGAAGGGCTTCGATATAATTATATATAAAATTTTGCCGAATCTTTAGGCCGGTTCGGATGTTCAAACCTATTACTAAAGTTCGATGATCCAAATTTTCAAATGACTGTTTAGTTACATTGCGAATCGCAGAAGATCAACAAATATACGAGTCATGTTTCGTATGGCAAAGGAGAATCAATTCATCGAAGATATGTTCGTTCCAATTTTTTTAATGAACATGAGCTTTAGTCACTTGGGGCATCTACTTCCAAATAACTTAAAGCCATTCAAAGCTAATAAAAAAAACAAGAGATTTTTATTTGTTCGATGCAGTTTAATTTAAATAATTTTAATGTAAGAAAACTTGCAGATATTTTCGGCTAACTTTTCGTCTGCAAAATATTCGTCGCAAGTTGTGCCAATTCATTTGCGACAAACTTTCGATAATTTCACCGACAAAATTGGAAAAAAGTACTTACTGAACTTCCGAAATCATCGTAAATAGAACTTTGCGATGCCGAATATCGGCCGAAATGTGTTACAGAATTCCACTACTGATGTAGTATTTACGAATAAAGTCGTTTTATATACTAATGCTAGTCGTAAACAAATATAAAATTATTCATATATGTGCAATGTACAAATGATTGTGTACATATAAATAATAATAATAATATTCGTAAATTTTTCCTACGAATAACTTTGTAATTACTTCCATTACATTCGTAGTATTTACTAATGCTTTTGTACTATTTTCGAATGAAAAATCCTATTAATAGAAAAAATTCATGCGTAGGTTGACCGTACGAATTATTAATAGAATTTTTGAATTATTAGTTGAATTTAAAGAATTTAAAACCGAAATCGTTGAGCCTGGTTTGTCAAACAACTCCTGAATATAAGGAACTGCATGATTGTAAAGTGGCTGTAGCCTACTTTTAGAGTGCGCACAATATACATTTGTTTTTGTACGATTATGAATTAAATATTCGTAATATGTACTAATATACGTCGATTCTACGAATCCTATTGGTAGCCGAAAACTACGTATAAAACTCGTAGAAAGGACGCAGTTATTAATAATATTTACACATAAATATTTTTGCGAGCAAAGACCAAGGAACAGTCAAAGCAGTCTTCAAAGCAAACTTCTCCGTGTGATAGTGCACCCACAAAGGCCAAGGTGGGTCTTAGCTACAGGTTTTTGAGATGCATGTAGAGTCATTCACATCGTTTGCCTTGAAAAGGATAAAACGAACACCGGCGAATATTATTCACAGCTGTCGAACAAACTTGACAATCAGCCCTATTCCAGAATCTAAATTTTTCTTTCGGATTCGTAATGAAGTATTCTACAATCCGAATCGAATTCGAACATTCTTACATTCGTAGCATTGCAACTACACATTCCGAACGTACCAACTTTTGACAGCTGTTTTTCGGATTTTTTTACGAAAGCCTTGCCTCGACGGGTTTGCTTACGACAAAAGAAAACAATTAAATTTTTATAGAATTAGGTTGTAAAATAAAACTTATAATTAATTTTTGGTTAATAAAGTTTAATTATTTTTATTTAAACCTGTGAATATGTTAGTTGAAATTTATTTAGTGCACTTCCTACGTTTCGTAATCCATTTCCAAAGGGTTGATGGAATCTCGCAATATTCGACGAATTTAAATAGATTCTCTATGTGAGAAATCTTCCTTTTATTGTGCGAAAATTGCAATTGCAATGAAATTCATTAAAAATCACAGCTAAAAAATACAATGTTGATCAAAAACACTTCAGTTTTTAAATTTTTCTTTTTATTTATTTGTCTGCTGTTGAAACCAGTTGTTTTCGAACTCCCGAAAGTAAGTTCCAAAAGGGAAAGTTTCGTTCGGATTTTAGATTAGCAAATTTGTCGTATTCGTAGCGTAGCTTTACGTTCGGAAATTCATTACGACGGATTCTGGAATAGGGCTGAATGATTTGAAGCAAAAACGACCACATTTGACGAAGAAAAAAAATTCTCTTCCCCCATGACAACGGACTAGCGAACTCGTCTGTAGTCGCCATGGCAAAAATCCATAAATTGGGAAAATAACTGCTACCCCAAACACCATATTATTCAGATTTAGCCCCATGCGACTGTTTCCTATTTTCATACTTACAAAAATGGCTCAGCGGTAAGAGATTACGTAAATAATGATTTTACTTATTATCATTGTGAGGACGTATTTTAAATCAAAGCTTATGAGCCAAAAGTCAAGTTATTAAGTAAATTCTTGTACAATTTTAGGAGATTTTAAAATTTGCATACAACCACTTTGTACGGGAGGCAAGGCCTTAATTTTGTCGGCCTTTGTAGTCTAGTGGAGAGTGCGCTGGACTATCAACCCAGAGGTCCCTGGTTCGAATCCGGGTTTGGAATCTTTTCACTTTCTTTGTTCTTTTCTATATTTAAGAATTATGGAAAACTAAAAATCCACAAATAAATTGTGCAAAATGTGGAATTAAAGGACATGAACACAACTAAGGGCTGGAAATGCTTGCCGGGGTTAAGGCATAACACTAGCCTCGGTTAAAAGCCATTCAAATTGTCTTTCACGTTTGTTTCGCCTGATCAATAATTCACGCATGGTTCCAATCAATTCCTCTAAATAAATCCATCCCTTTCCTTTCAGGTCAAAAACCAAACTTTGTTTGTATAAGGCGAATGCCTTGGTTCTTTGATCTTTTGAAAAAAAAACCAAAATTTTGAATTCAGAGCGCGTATGTATTTGAGATCAAGGCTCATGTGGATAACTCAAGTCAATAACTCAATAACTTTTGTAGAAGTTGAAGGGATTTTACCATAACCTTATATGGGACGTAGAGTAAGTTTTATTTGCATTTTACAAAATTTCGAACTCGGAGCGCGTTTTTGAAATCAAAGCCTGTGTGGAAATTTCAAGTAATTAAAATAATTTTTGTAGAATTTTGATCGTTTTCAAATAGCAACTTTATATGGGAGGTGTGTGTGGTTTTCATTCAGTTTTGGTTAATATGGAGTTCAGAGTTCATATGTAATATATCAACTTATATGCAAAAGCTGAAGACATTAACCGCTTTATTATGTATCACGAAAAAGCACTCCAACGACAAGCAAGACACGAGAATCAAAACTTTTTGCTATAAAAATTTTTATTGCTTCTTGTGTCTTGCTTGTCGTAAGTGTGCTATTTCGTGATACATAATTAAGAGGTAAATTTAGTTTTGTGGAAATTTAATAAGATTTTCACCGTTTTCATGCAATCACTTTGTATGGGAGTTAGGCAAGGTTTAATTTTCCAAATTTCAAACTCAGAGAATGTATTTGGCTAGCCAAATTTGAAGTAATTACAGTAATTTTTGTAGAATTTTAAGTGATTCTAAGGTTTTCATAACGCCAGTTTGAATGGAAAATAAGCGTGATTTTCATCCGATTTCGCTCATTTTCAAACTCGAACCTAATGTTTAAGATAGAGCTTAAATATTGAATTTCATTACGATACACAGTGGCAGGACTTCATACAAGGTTTGGCCATAAATAGTAAAAATAAACCTACAGTTTTAAAATTTGTTATGAGTGCTTTGTAAAGCTAAATATGAAATATTTATAAGTTTGGATCAAATCCGCCTAGAGACACGCCCACTTTCAATACTACTTTTTCGTAAAATATTGTAAAAATAAAACTCGAGCCTTGAAATTTGATATGAGTGCTGTGTACAGTTAAATATAAAATATAAATTTATGATCCTGTCAACTGTTAATAGACTACTGTCAAATTTCAGCTCACTGCGACGCTTAGTTTGTGTTTGGCAGCCATTGAGACGATCTTGTGGATTTTGTCGAAAATGGAAAAAAGTGCATTTCGTGTGCTTATCAAGCATTATTTTTTTGCGTAAAAAAACCATCAGCCAAACCAAGGAAAGGCTTGATAAATACTATGGGGACTCTTTACCTTCGATTGGAATGATTCACAAGTAGTTTACTGAATTCCGATGCGGTCGAACAAGCACAAGTGACGCCGAACGTTCTGGACGCCTAAATGAGGTCACCACACCAGAAATGGTCACATTGTTAGTTAGTTTATAGTGGGCCCATGTGCATCGCGACCCATAGGATCTATTGTGCATGCCCTTAATTAACACTCCAGATTTAGGCTTTTTATATATTTTAGAACTGTCTCTGGCTTGGTGTTCCAAATTGTTGACGGGGGCACTATTTCCCCTCCAAAATGGAGGCATCTTAGGCTATGGGTTGCCGGACATTCACATAGAATGTGTTCGGAGCTTTCTTCTTCCTCGCATAGTCTGCAGACGTCTGATTCAGAAAGACCCATCTTTTAAAAATGGTATCTGAGTGAGCAGTGACCTGTGAAGAAACTGGTGAGAATTCTAAGGTCTGCTTTGGTCAGCTTGAGTAAAAAACTGGTCACATAAATGGCCACGATATCGTGTTGGATGATCGCAGAGTTAAAGTTCGCGAGATTGTTGAGGGGCCGTAGGCATCTCAAACGACTGGGTGTGGAACATTAGTGAAATCATTTGGATATAAAAAAATTATCCGCTAGATTTGTGCCGCGTTTGCTCACTTTCGACCATAAACGCAATCGTGTGACTGATTCAAAAGCGTGTTTGGCGATGTTGAACAAAGATAAGAAGTATGTTATCCGTCGAATAGTAACCGTGGACAAAACATGAATCCATCACTACACACCAGAGAAAAAGGAATAGCCGAAACAGTGGACTTCACCGACCGAACGTGCTCCGAAGAAGGCGGAGACGGTGCTATCGGCCAGAAAGGTTATGACGACAGAATTTGGGATCTACATCAATTACCTTCCACCGAAAAGAACGATCAATGGCTAATACTGTGCAACCGAATTGGACCTTTTCAACGACGCTTTGAAAGAGAAAGAATTTGGCGAGGAAATAAGAACTCTTCCATCAAGACAATGCGCCCGTTCACACATGCCCAGCTCCCATGGCGAAATTCAATGAATTCAAGTACGAATTGCTTCGGCCCCTCCGGCTCCCGAGAAATAATTTCATATTTTGTGTCAATAAGATATCTGATATAAGTCCGGTGCCCGTGTCGGTAAATGTCCGACCTCTGCACCGAAAGAAGTGCTAGTTCTGGAACACCTTGGGCAGGCATAATGTACGAACGAAGACCGATTCGGGCAGTTTATTGTATTTGAATATAATCGTTTTTGAACACTTAATTGACATAATACAGACTTACTACAGTACTATTTCAGGTACCTTTCAATGTAGTTGTTGGGTATGTTTCGGGTATATTATAGTTAAGACTCAGGCCAGTTTCAAAACATATCAGGTACTTTGACACGATATATGAATTTTGTTCTCGGGTCCTGTTCGCAAAAACTTCGCAGTTTTTCATTACTACTTGTAGCTTTTAAAAATAAAATTGAGTCCGATATTCTGGACTTTTGTGCCTGTCTTAAAACCTGAAGAAATGGCTCGGCAGCAAGAGATTCACCACCAGAGAAGAGCTCATCACCGAAACAGAGGCCTATTTGAGGACCATTCGGATACGTATTTTTTGGATGGTATACAAAAATTGGAGGAACGTTGGACTAAGTGTATTGAGCTGAAAGGAGACTATATAGAGAAATAAAACATTTTTTGCCGTAAAAATCATTCTGTTTTTCATTTTTCACGGAATTATCAAACGGTCCTAGTATAAGTTTGGATCAAATCCACCCAAAAATGGTAAAAATAAAGTAGGTATAAAAAAGTATAGATATATTCTTGATCAGCATCACCACCCGAGTCGATTTAGCCATGTCCGCCAGTCCGTTTGTCCGTCTGTCTGTCTGTGATCACGATTAAAGCTGTAATTTTGAAGCTATAGTAATAAAATTTTGTACTTAAGCTTGTTTCTAAAAAATAAAGGTCAAGTTTGAAAACTAGCAAAATCGAATTAAGACTACGCCTACACTCAGAAAAAAGTTTATGGGAATATGAGAAAAAAGGCATCATATTAAGTGAAAAATGGTATTGACTTTGCTCCAGAGAATGCTTTTCTCTAAATGTGATCCCAAAAATTCCCTAAAAATGGCAAAAAGCTTCCATGAAAAAGAGAAATATTTTCTCATTAATAAAAGACACCTTCTCTTTAATAGAAAAATATTTCTTTATAATACGTCCAACCGTTTTCTTTATTGTATAAATTTTTCTCGAAAACAGAGAAATATTTATTTAATTTTAATAAATGCTTTCTTTAAGTTGCGTTTATAGTTTCTCACAAAAAATATCACTTTTTTAAAGAAAGATATATTATCTTAACACTGATACAACATATTTCTTTATTGCGTACATTTTTTTTTAAAACACAGAAGTATATCCGCAATTACGATTAAAAAATTATTTTTATCAAACATTTGTTTTAACTCAGTTCTACGCATAGGTAAAGTATTAATATCAAATTGTGATTCGGTTTTAAAAATATTAGTTAAAAATATGTTAAGAGGTAGAATTATTGTTGTGGCATTGTTTTTCGGGACTCTTTATAAATATTCCAGAAATTTATTCTGAAAAACGATTTTGTAAATGCATCCAAAGAAACAGTAGTAATAACCCTATAGGAAGAAACTAACTTGTTTTTAAAAACAACTAATTAAAAAACTAATTTAGAATAAACTAGTTTATGAACTACTTTGTATTATGTTAAGGCGGCACCCACTTTAATTTTGAATAGTTTTTATTGCATTATATAAGAAGTAATTCAAAAACTACTTCAAAACAAGTGGCTTATTGATTTTGACATGTTTTTTTTTGACATGTTTCAAAACCATAAAATAAATGATCTCTTTGATGTATAGAAATTTAAAATTTTTATGCTTTTAAATTCATTTTCAGTAAGTTGAATATTAACTAGTTTTCAATTGATTTATTTTAAGGAAGTTAAAAAAATAATTTCAATTCAACTAATTTAACAAGTAGTTGAAAACATATGCAGATGAAATTCAATTGACTTATTTAGCGGACATCACCATACAAAATATGTTAGTTCGTTCTATGGAAAAAAGTCAGAATTTCAACTAGTTGTGGTTGACAAAAAACTACTTTTTCAACTAAATTAGTCTATTTTCCTACAGGGAAACAACATCACTTTTTGTAGCTATGTTAAGTAAAAAAAAACCTTTTGAAGGAACAATCGTCATAATATGCAGAATATGCAACACTTGCTTTTCACAGTATTAATCAATTGCTCTCACGCTTTCTATTTTTTTCGTACTTCATTCATTATAAGAAAAATACATCGATTTTTGAAAAGAAGCCTTTTTAATTTTTGAGAAAGGATTTGTTGTTTTTGAAGAAAATATTTCGCATAGTGAATTATTTATCAACAATAGAAAACATTTCTCATTTTCTATATTTTTTTCTCTATAAAAGAGATTTTTTCAGTGAGAGAAAAATACTTATCATTATTAGAGAGATAAAATATTTTCATTTCCCACAAGGAAGGAAATATTTCTTCAAATATGTGAAAATTTATTATAATTGAAGTAAATTTTATTTGAAATAAAGAAAATTTCTTTTATCGAAAATAGAGAAATTTTTTATCACAAAAAGATAGGTGTTTTTTTTCTGAGTGTAGCTCCCATACAAAATGGCTTTATCAAAACAGTAAAATCTCTTTAAATTTCACAAAAATTAATATATGGACTTGCACATGAGTTTTTATATTTAATATGTACTTTAAGTATGAAATACAACTAAATCGGATGAAAACCACGCCTACCTCCCGTACAAAGTGACTATCAAAAGGGTAAAATATATTAATTTATCCTTTTATTATATAATGACTTAAATTTCTTGACATATGCTTTAATTTTTAATATGCATGCTGAGTTTGAAATTTGGCATCATAAGATTGAAAACTTCGCCTGCCTCTCATACAAAATGACGTCATCAAAGTAATAAAACCTTCATAAATTCCTCAAAAATTAATTCACCACATAGAATGCGTAACTTTAATACTTAATATGTTCTCTGGGTTTAATATTTGGAGAAGATGAAAGAAACCCACGCCTATCATCTATACAAACGTGACGTCATCAATATAATAAACTAAGCAAATGTGGGGCTTTTTTAGCTTCGGCCCAGTCGAAGATCATTCCTTACTAGTTTAATAACTATTTTAACCCATTTCCAGCTATTGATGCATTTTTGCACTAGTAACTTTAAAATTTTCTCCAGGTGAGCGCGAAAGTGATATTACCTGGCACTGTAGATAGTATGTTAGTATGGACCTTTGAAAATATACATTATTTTTGGTTTGAGTCGCAATATTTGGGTTTTTTTTTATTTTTGAAAATTCCGGAAAAATTTCAAATCGCAATATCGAAAATTGCTTTTCAAAAGTAACTATTATAAATTTTAAATTTTGTGTTAAAATAAATTTAGAGCCCGCTTGCTGCTTAAAATGGGCAGGTACGGCTATGAAGGTATGTGATGCAGCTAGTGGTGCAAAAATGGCTCAGTCCGCCCAGCCCTCGCCTGTGGAGGTAAAAATTTTCCAGATAAAGTTTAGGGCCATATATAGACTCTGGACGAAGTTTCATCGATTTTGGGCCGGTAGTTAAGGAGCCGCCGGAAATGGGTTAATAGCATACATATACTAAATATTTTGTTAACATACATACATATAATTTATAAATATTCTTCTTATCGAGGACTACATATTGATTTTATCAAGACATAAGAGAAAAACAAAATGTGTAAGAAGACTTATTGCACCAAGTTTTTCCTAAATTTTTTTTTAGTCCTTCCTAAAACTTAATTGTGATTATTTACATCTTTTTTTGTTATTTTTAACGTAATTTAGTTTTGAAGATATGCTGAAAATAATAAAATACATTGCTTTTTAAATGATATTCCACGAGAAAAATCATATAAAAACTCCTTTCGGGCAAGTTTCGCCGGCAAGAACCATATTTTTTATATAAGTATATATATTAATACATACCACTCAAAAACAAAAGAAGTGGAACACTTACAACTGCAGGTAGTAAAAACAAGTGATATTCTCAAATTTTTTCATTAAAAAAATTAAAATTTAAATCCATTTTTTAACTAAACTTTAAAAGATTTCTGAGTAATTTTTTTGTTTTTTTTATCTGATGTATGAACTGTCGATTAATAAAAAAAAATGTATAATATCAAAAATTTTACTTTTTTTTATATATGGCCACGATCTCCCACTGTGCGACAGCTCTAAAATTACGGCTGTAATCGTGACGATAGACAGACGGACATGGCTAAATCGACTCAGGAGGTGATGTTGATCAAAAATGAATACATAAACTTTTCTATACCTGACCTGCCTCTTTAGGGGCGTAACAAACGGAGTGACAAGATAAAAAATATACTTCTTACTCAGTACCCGTGGTGGTATAAATATTCTTTGTAATGAGTTATGAAGTTTTTCAGCGTCAAAAACTTTACTTAGCTGTTTATTTACTTATAATGTAAATTATTTATTAATTTATAATTTAGTTTCAACATTTTTGTAATTGTCTTATATATATGTAATTGTCTAAAACAGCAGTGAATGGTTTAATTTAATTTTTTAATCCTGTTACAAAAAACACATTCTAGCTTTAGCCGTTTGCACACCTTTTGATCAGGAAAACTCAAACACCCAGTATATTTGTTATAGATAAAGATACAAGAACAAATAATAAATATAATAATAACACTTAGGCATGTATTAAAACATTAAAATGTACAGTAAAACAAAACGTGTAAAATGCTGTTTGTGAGGAGGTTTTCAATACTTCAACGCATAGATGCTTATATGGTTTTATGTATATGAAAACTACTACTACTACGTATGATTTTTGAAAAAAAAGTAGTATGATACTTTGTTGCTAACATTACATACAGTGCTTGAGAAAAAAGTTTTTTGTGTATTTTAGTGACAAGATATAAGAGCAACGAAAACTCAAAGTTGAAGTAGATGAGACACAAACATTAGGTTCATAGTGTAAAGAGTATAAATAAATTCAAACACCAATCAAAATAACTCAAGCGAAAGAAATGCACTAAACTCACCTCCTAAAAGTAAAAAATAGTTTTAAGTTTTTTTTTTTTAATTTTTTGCATAATTTTTTAAATCATTGCATTAGGAAGAATAACGTTTACAAAATCCGTAATAAATTCCGCAGAAGAAATGTAGTAGTTGTTGTAAGCATTACACATAGAAAAAAAAATAGACAAAAACACAAGAAAAGATTTATTATTAAAATTTATCTCGATAAATTTTCTTTTTAGTTTCAAATGTTAATAGTTGAAGTTGAATTTAATAAATTGCATTTAAAAAGTATGCTCTTTACACCTAGACAAATATCGTTAAGATACAACAAGAGTTTTCCCTTTTATCTTGCTTTATTGACCTTACCTTGGTTATTAAATCTTTGGCTCTTGACTCGAATAGATGTTCCAACTTTTGTGTATCCACATTTGATGCAGGCAGCTCATCCCAAATGGTTTTGCCTACTGCCACTGGTATCATATCCTCACGCACTTCCTTCCAGAATAGTTTAACCTTTTTGGGGAAATAAAGAAGGGTTGTATCGTTATTTCCTATAGACTTTGAAATGTTGCACCATTCATACAGTTTTCTTGTTCTTTTTAATGGTGGATGTGCTTCCAATATCACCATTGATTGAACTATTGAGACTATTTGTCAGACTGGCAGGTCCTTGACTGCTATAGCTGAACATTGGTGGTGGCATCATGCTCGACATGTGCTGATTCAGCATGGGTGGTGGACATGCGATATGAGTTGGCATCATTGGCGGTGGAACTCCAATGGGGGGTGGTGGGGGAGGTATACCACCACCTAGACCGCGCGGTGCTAGCACATCTTTTTCATCATCCGAATTGAGATCAGTAAAATCAAGATCACAGAGATTGAGTGGACGCATCATGCTACGTACGAGTTCTTCCCATTGCAGTTCATTTTCGGATTTTTTTGGTTCAGGCTTTCTGATATCTTGATCGACACTCGATGAGCTGCATTGGTAGTGAGGATAAAATGAAACATGCTTTATAAAAGTATTTAGATTAAATTTTTTAGTTATTGATATAAACACCAGCAAATACACATAACTGATTTTTCGTTTAAACCTAAACGATCAATAAATAACTCAATGATGAAGATACAATGTTGAACGACATTGAAATCATTGAATGTGAAATCGATCAGACAAAACAAATAAAATTATAGGTACAAAAAAGAATAAAAAAACTGCATCAAAACAAAAAAAGAATTAAATATAACACCGTTTTACACACATTCTGTCCTATGAAACAAATTTACTTTTTCGGAAAGGGGATAAAAATAAAAATACACGTGTATCGGCGATTTTCATGTACACGTCAGAATTTTTTTTTTTAAGTTTGAAGTATATATTTTTTTTAATGGTTATCGTTTTTTTAAGGTTTCAGTTCGTTAAAAAAATAATTTTTTTATTACTTTTGTTTTATAAAAATAAAGAATTGTTACATTAAAAATTTTAATGTTTTTAAAGAAATTTAGGCCGTTTATTTTTGCGGTTGTAAGCATTTGACTCAATATTGCGACAAATAGACCAACAGTATTCGCCAAGCATATGCGTAATGTCTTTTCCTTTAAAGCGCTTTTCAATAGCCGCAATGTCCTGATGGAACCTTTCGCCATGCTCCTCGCTACAAGCTCCTAAATCATCAGGGAAAAAATCTAAATGATTGTGAAGAAAATGGATCTTTAGCGACATTAAAATGCCCATTTCGCCATATGCCGAAATCATTTCTGCGACAATATTTTTATAATTGGCAGCTCGTTTGTTGCCAAGAAACTGCTCAATAACGGCAACTGTACCTTTCCATGCACGTTGTTCGATAGCATTTAATTTTGATGAAAATTCAGAACTTGCAATTATTTGTTTTATCTGCGGACCATTAAAAACACCTTAAATAAAAAAAAATCATTAAAAAACATAAAGTTACTGAATGACTTCTTAAAAAAAATACCTGCATGAATCTTTGCGGCGCTCAATTTCGGGAAAATGTTGCGCAAAGTTGCAATGGCCTCGCCATCACGATCCAGTTTTTTAACAAAATTTGATACGAGACCGAGCTTAATGTGTAATGGAGACAAAATGATTTGAGACGGCTGCACCAATGGTAGATTCTCTATACTTTCTACGCCTACTTTGTAGTATGTTCGCGGCTTCCACTTAAATTCAGTGTAATGCTCATCTCTTTTTCGACCTTCCCATGTACACAAAAAGCACTGGTGGGTTGGAAATCCACGCTTAACACCCATGAGTAAACCGACCACTTTCAGATCGCAGCATATTTTCCAATTATGCTCTTTGTACTTTATCAACTGTAATATTAATTCCATGCCTTCGTATGTTTCCTTGAGGTTTGTGGCATATGCGATCGGGACAGATGGATGTGTGTTGCCGATATGAAGCAGCACGACTTTAAGGCGGTTGACCGATGCATCGATGAAAAGTCGCCACTCCTCTGAAATATGTGGGTAACCGATTTTTGCAAACAGCGAATCAATGTCACAACAATAAGCCAAGTTTTTTTCCCGATCTTCGTGCAATCTAAAAAATTGGTCATATGGAATAGTGCTACCTCGATCACGAGCGGCTGTTATTTTAAAATCAGCCGCCACTATATTTTACTGCTTAAAGCGTGATGCAAAGGGCTCTGCTGTTCTTCTCGACAAATTTCCGTCTCGTACGAGGTCATTGAAGTCGGCTTGCGTTATAAAATGCGGCATTGCAGTCCCAATTTCACTGGGTGTTGCCACAAATTCCGATACTTGTGGACTCTCGCATCTCGCATTTGATGGAAGAAAAGTTGATAGCAGTTTTGGTACAACTGTTGATTCTGCATCGCTTATTTCGGGAACATTATCAAAAATCTCCACTGAAGCCGCTACACGGTCTTCTGGTGAGTATAGAACTGCTAGAATTACCGATTCTACATTAGCGTAGCGAATTTTGTTGCGGTGAATGTATTGGTACCCTTTTGTTTGAGCAAAAGTTACACAAAAGTAGCACAATTCATTGCAGTGCTCCGTGCGTGGTAGCCAAATTTTTGGTACAGCGTACTTTATTGTTGACTTGCACAAATTTCTGTAGAAATAGTCGCACACGACTTCCGGAGTATACCACAAGTAAGGAACATAAGCAGTCTTAAATATTTTCTGAAACGAATTCACCACTGTTTTAGTAATATTTTTGAAATTTTTACTTGGTGCGAATAAGCCACAAACGTAACAAAAGTTATTTCGCGTCGGACACTGCATTTTTTTCAGATGAAATATATAGAAATACGTTTTCGCATAACAGAACTTAAAACAATATTGCAATTCCTTATTTCGTCTGTCAGAAGGGGCCCTCAAACGATACTACATGTCCATCCGACCTGTCAAGTCATCACACATGTAGTATCGTTCGTGTGCAAGAAATCAAGGCGGATGGACATGTCCGATGGAAGTTGGATGGACATGTAGTATTGTTTGAGGGCCCCTAGACCTGTTGTAAGTGTTGTAAAAGTCAAAAACTGTTTAGTGTTAGAAGGTTACTATTGATTAACTACAACTATATCGAGTAGGATGGGTCAAAAAACATTTTTTTTCCTAACGCTATAGTAGTTTAAAAATTTGGAGTCCCTTCAAGTTATGCTAAGAAAAGTGAAAAAAATATTTTTTTTTCAAAAATAATAAAAATTGGGGAAAATCTGAGAATTGATAAAAATTATTTTTAAAAAATTTGACGTGCTACAGACATTTCCACGAGTCTGCCTGCAAAAAACCAGCTCGATTAGATCATTGAAAAAGGGTTAAAAATCGGTC
Organism: Dichetophora obliterata; assembly: GCA_963920525.1. Lineage (NCBI taxonomy): Eukaryota > Metazoa > Arthropoda > Insecta > Diptera > Sciomyzidae > Dichetophora > Dichetophora obliterata. The sequence goes on along the minus strand of OY986438.1, from coordinate 115,879,139 downwards.
CAAAGGCTTCCACACAGGCCACTACGAGCTTTATACTTCAAACTTAAAAAAAAAAAAAATTCTGACGTGTACATGAAAATCGACGATACACGTGTATTTTTATTTTTTCCCCTCTTTCCGAATATGTGCATTTCGTTCATAGGACAGAATAAAATTTATTTTTTGTAACACCGTGTAAGTATAGTATCAAAGCAGCCATGGGCGTGCGCATGGGGGGTAGGGGTGCTTTCCCCCTAGGCAGTGACAATTTTTTAAATATCTTCATATTTAATCAAAAAACCGTAAGCTACAATTAAGAAATTTTACGGGAGAGTCAAAAAACTTTCTAAAATGTATTTGTGATTGTGAGTTGCGCTCAAACTTAGGGATTGTAGAACTTTTTTAATAAAAACGTCGTTTTTATTTGTAGGAGTGTAAAATTTAGCAGGAACATGTATTTTGATAAGGTGCATCAATAATTAATTAAAGAGTCGACTTTGAGTTTATTGTAACTTACGGCTTTTTTGATTTTATATGACGATATTTTCATTATATATGTATATAATAATTAGACAGCGGAATCATATGCAAAACATATTTTAAGTCTAATTGAAGTCAAGTTTTGGATTTTTACTGATTTCGACTTTATTAATGCATTTATTACTCTATATCTATGATATGCAAATTTTAAGCAAAAAATATGCAAAAGCATATGCAAGAAATATGCTGCATATTTTTTGCTTATGCAGTAATAATAATGGTATAAATTCATAATATTTCCAAATTAATTGAAATATCTATAAAGTTTATTGAAAAAAGTGTTAAAAATGTAAAAATTATTTTATTACCTTCAACAGATAATCATGTTAACTAGAAATCGCCAGTGGCCAAAATTCAACCTTTTCACTGTGACATTCGACCTACACTGTAATATGAAATCGCTTTCGTTGTCAGATGAGCGTATAAGAATGTTAATAAAAGAATCTATTTCTGTTTTCAGTCTGCCACTCAGTGCTAACCAAAGACTTTTCATACGAAGATACGTTGTACTGAGGAAATCTACAGTTTTCGAGATATCGCAATAATTTTGATGTCATAATAATGGGATATTTTTTAATACACTATCAGTGAAAAATATTACCAAAAAAGTTTTCGTATACCGTATAAATAATGATTATAATAATAAATACACCGTAATAATAAAAATTCTTATTGTAGGGTATCCGTAAGAGATAGCGAGAAATGTCTGGCAAATATTTTGTACATATCAGCAATGTCTAAAATTTCCTTTTACACCGTTTTTTCCATCTCTAATATATTATTAAAACTTCTTCTAAGCTGTCGATGGTGACATTTTGAAGCTTTTCAGAAAATATCATTTTGTATGCGGAGAAGCTTCTTCCAACATCACATGAAGTCAAGGGCGCATACTTAAATGTAGAATCATGTTCGCCAGCTAGCTTCATATTTTAAAATTTTTTAATACAAGTCTATTTTTTCCTTTCTCCAATAAAAAAACTAAATATTCTCTTAATGGTGGTTTCAGCTAAGTAGCCATAAAACCCTGCATCTTTTTGGTGTTCAAATTTTTCGCGCAGTTTTTTCATCATTTAAAACATATCCAAGATAACCAGCAAACTCTAAAAAGTAGAGTGCTTTCAGCGGGCGACTATGACAAAAAAATTAGTATTAACAATTTAGATTGGCTGGGCTGATTTTTTCGCACTCAGAAATTCAAAAATATTTTCAACACGTCAAATTTATACAAAAAAAACAGTAAAAAAGGACATTATTAAAAAACAGTACTTTTGCGTACTATCTTGTGTGCATGTCATAAAACAGTACATTGTCCAAAAAAACAGTACTGTACTGTTTAAAAAAACGCATCTGGCATCCCTATTCTGTACCCTCTGAAAACGTTCATGTCAATGATAGAAATTACGAACATACATTTGCGATTAAATGGACTTATACTTGCATAAATTTTGCATATGCATATAATATGCAAATATGCAATTTTTTAATTTGCATATGCAATTAATATTTGCATATGTATTTTGTATGCAATATGCAAATATGCAAAAATTGTGTTATGTTTTCCGAGATAGAATTGCACGGGACGTATATCTGTATCATCGAAATTGTTTTGTGATCATTCAATACAAATATGCAATTTCATATTTTCCGCTGTCTAATAATAATAATATTTATATGTTAATATATTTTGAAGAGATCTCAAAAATACTTTTTTAAGGTATATTTATAAATAAAGCTGAGCTGAGCCATGAATTTTTAAATAGTATGTTGTACCCGTCGCAGTAATTAGTTACGATACCATTTCATTTACCCTTGTTTTACTGGAACTTTTCAATACGTATTCTAACACTCTAAAAATTTTATTTGTAAATATTTCTTAAAACTGCGTCCATTCTACGAATATTATTCGTAGTTTTCAGTCACGAATAGGATTCGTAGAATGGGTGTAGTTTGGTACATATTACAAATATTTTAGTCGTATTCGTACAAAAACAAATTTATATTGTACAAATACATTTTTTACATTAACTAATAACGAAAAACAAAACATTGTATCTGAGCTGGCGTTTGAACCAAGGTTTTTTACCGTACGGCCCACGTACTCTTTCAGTAGACTACGGCCACCTTGCAATCATACATTTTCTTATATTCGGTAAATGTTCAACAAACCAGGCTGAAAGATTTTGGTTGTAAATTTTTTAAACTCAACTAATACGAAATAGTACGAAGCCATTAGTAAATACTACGATTGTACTGAAAGAAATTACGAAGTTATTCGTACGATAAATTTAGGAATGATAAGGAATGATATCCCTATTAGTCAAAGATCATTCTTCGGAGCAACAGATGGTAAGAGGCATTTAAGCCAATATCGCATATGAACTTGGACAATAAGCAAATTTATGTTTTGAAGTAATTAAACACAACAAGAAAACAAGGTAAAATAAATTAAAAACTAAATGTTTTCCCAAAAGTCGGCTTGAAAAAAAATCGTTTTTCTGTTATAAAGATGATCCAGTTTGGATAATTTTTTAATTTTTTGTAAACTTAAATTTGACAAAATTGCAGCGATCTAGGCAAGGCCAAAGCTTCTAATTAAAAATTTGGAAATTCTGAATAAAGTAGGCTAATTTTAGATTAAGCACTTATTTTTAAAAAAATCTGATGGCAAATTCTTGTTAAGAAAACGCTTTTACAGTAGAATATCTTATGGCCTAAAGTTTTTTTTATGATTAAGATTTATATAGGAAACTCGATTTGAATTATTTATTTTATACTTCTTCAAATTCACGTTTTTTAACAGGCGTCCACCTATTTTGAGAATTTTCTAGGAGTTTTTCGCGTCACGTGCTTATACTACTGCATTCAAGATTCAGAATCAAGACTTGCAGGGAGGTTCTGGAATATGTTTAGAAAATTAATGGAGCCAAAACCCATCTATACATGAACCTCTTTATATATTTATTCATACTTTTTGAATTAAAAAAAATATAACATGAAATAAATTGCGAGCTTTAGATCAAGTAAGTTCTTAAGAAGGCAACAACAACAACAACAACTCTGTATAGAGCCAATCACTTAGCTGACTAGACAGTCTGTTTCGGAAATCGCTACATTTTCCTCTTCAATAGTCTTGAGTGATTAAGCTGTGATCAACTCACTGTTTAAATTAGTATATGAATGAGCAGATTTTGGAATTCATTCTTTTGAATTGTATGGCTGCTAATCATATGACATTTCAAAGCAGTAGGCTATTTATAGATCACCGCCATCAACTCTACCAAGGCTGCCATCTGTTGTTTCTTTATTTATTTCAATATTACTTGATCTAAAGCTCGCAATTCAATTTATGTTATAATTTAATAGATCATTAAACTCATTAACAAAAAAAACAAAAAAAAATAGTTTATATAATTCATACAATAGGGATGTTTTTAAACTCGATTTTAGTAACTTGTATGCTGATAAAACTGATGCATTTTGAAAAAAAGAAATAAGTCAGTTGATGTCCATGCGGGGAACATTTCAAGAATAGCGACAACTCTTATTCTTAAATTTTGCGGATTATATATATATATATATATATTTTAGCTCCTACATCCAAATCTGATAAATTTCAGGCTGCTCGCAATTGGTTTATGAGTTAAAGGCCTCCAAAACTAGAAAAAATGGTCTGAAAACCTTGCTGGTTTTATGCATTTTTAAAAAATAAATACTGGGAAATTTTTGTATTCTTATTTCAAAAGAGGAAAACTTTGCGGCTAAATAGAAATTATTTAATTTATTTAATTACTAAGAATTACCCTCTTTGCAAAATATTGTACAAACGTGTGTCAACCGGTGTATCATGATAACAAAATTAGTGCCAGAAAATAGAATTATAGTCGAATACATATAGAATTATAATAGAAATCTCAGAAAATAGAATTATATAGGTTACACTTTCTTTATGTGCATTCTAGACTCCTTTATTCCTTTGTCTCCCCCCCTAGAACAAATCCTGCGGACGCCCTTGTAAGCAGCCAAACAAGCTTGGAATTAGCTTATAGCAAGCTTACAGGCGTAAGCATAGTTCTTGGAAAAAGCTTTTAAAAATTGTTGTATAATGCTTATACGTAATTGTACACGGTTAGAAATCTTGGCACAATTTTAAATAAAAGCAATGTATTACAAAGATTTTTAATACAAAAAGTACTAAATTTAATACTTCTCAATTGATTACAAAATTTTTAAATCTATTTTGTTTTACATTTCAGTACAGTTCAAATATTACACCTATATTATATACATTGAATAAAATTCGATACTATGGTGAATATTGTACATATTTCGTTTTAAGACATTAATGCAGTTCAAATATCACAACGGTATTTTATACCCTTTGGAATCAATGTGAAACTATGGTTAATATTATACTTTGATTTTAATAATAAATCATTATTAAAAGTTAATACGAACTGAACATTAAATTTCAATAAATATTTTTATTAAAAATGAATTTTAGTATTTGTCAGTATTTAATTTTAATACAATTTTGGTGTGGTCATTAGAGTGGAGCGATTTTTTAATCTCACAGGCTTCATATATATTTTACAATTCCTTGTCAAAACAAAGTTTTTTGCATTCTTAGTTTTTTTCTGCGACATAACTTTTGACTTTGCCCAAGGGTTTTTGTATTTCATTGCCATAATTTTTTTCACAGAAATTTTTTTTTTAATTGGAATCGAAAAATTTACGTCCAAATTTTGTTGATGCAAACCTCTTAATAAATTAATAGTTAACAACCTATTTTGAGTTCCCTTTGATAACATGTACGCGTTAGAAGATATTCGGGTTCAAAGTTTACCGAAATCGATCATTCGCCAATATTTCCGTTTCTCTATGTCGGGCATAAAATCTGCTTACAGCAAAATTGAAATCAGATAATTATCTTCAAAAATGCCATTAACCGTTTTAACATAAACCCATAGTTTTTACGCTATGAGACTGTTTATATCTAAACAGTGAAAATTAAAAATTTCTTATTACGAGCAGATTTTTTAGCTTTAACTATAAGTAGGATATTGGCAGAATTTTAATATTTGTTTGTTGTTTTCTCAAATTTCACACACTCCACATAAACACATTAGGGCAGTTCACGATCTTATTTGCACCAGATTGTAAAATTATGCAATTGCAAACATTTGCAATCAATTGTGAACAGCTCTTTTTGGATTACTCTGCATTACTTCTGGCAAAATTAATACACAGCTGATTTATAAAAGAAAATAAAAAAAAATTACTTTGTGAAGTAATAATTTCTTATATTTTGTTTAAATCTGCAATATTATGCCGAGAAAAAGTGAAAAAGAGGCAATAATAGATTATTTTGGTTTCTTACACAAAATTAATTTGTCATCAGCTGATTGTTCGATTGAGCTTGCAATCCAGTGTTGCACATGCGTAGCATTTGTAAGCTACAGGTTTTTAGTGTTGCATTGCTGCAAGAATGTAGCAAGTGCAAATCTGTGTATTTTGTTAGTGTAGTGCAAATATATGCAATAATATTTTGCAAATGCACTTATGCAAGACCATTTGCACTAGATCGTGAAATCCACTATTGTTTAATTAATGTATAGGATAGTTCACGATCTTGTTGCACTTTTGCAAATGCTTTTTTGCAAGGGTAGATGATTGTGAGCACACCTTTAATACTATGATGTTGCAAATGCTTTACAACCGCTGTTTTTTGTTTAAATTTTCATCGGGCTCCTTTAAAAAGTAAAAAATTTTGAACTGCCCTTATATCTGTGGTCACAAGGCATAATGACTAAACTCAAGATATCGTAAAAAAGCGATATTTAATTCACTTTATTGCCAATTTTTGGAAGTATGCAGATATCCATTTTTTGCCCAGAATTGATCATCACTTATGTCATATTTTGTTTGTAACGGTTCATATATTTCAAAAAAGTGGGTCGTAGTTCGTGCAATTAAAATATCGTTTTTTACGATACTTTGATATATTTAAATTAAGTACTGTAATAATAAAAGTTATAACTGCTACAGTATGAAATTTCTACTTTGCACTGTTTAGACATAAATATTTTCATAGAGAAGAAACTGTTGGTTTTACATTAAAACTGTTAAGGGCATTTGTGAAGATAACTACCTACAATTTTGTTGCAAGCATATTTTATGTCCAACGGAGATATTGGCGAATGATCAATTTCGGTGAAATTTGAAAACGAATACCTTCTAACGCGTACATGACATAACATTAGGAACTCATGACAGGTTGTTAATTATGGCTTATTTAAGAAGTTTCCATAAAAAAATTGGGACGAATATTTTTGGATTTTAGATTAAAACAAAAAATTTCAGTAAAAAAAAATATGGCAATGAAATACAAAAACCCTCAAGCAAAGTCAAAAGTTATGTCGAAGAAAAAACTGGGGATGCAGACAAATTTGTTTTGATGAGCAGTTTTCAAAAATATATGACAAAGCCGATGACGATTTTTTGCTTACATACATTTCGTTCCACTCTAAATTGTACAATTAAAGAAAACGGACATTTTTGTTGTTTTTTATTTTTAAATATGTCTAAAAATATGTCTTTTTTAACTCAATCCTTATTATTTGATCTAAGAACACTTTAAAATAAGGATTTTATGACCACTTTTCTAAAGCATGTTTTGATGAAAAAATAACAAATTATTTGTAAAGTTTTAACCGTAGTCCTGCATTGGTGTAGAAAACCACTTTTTTTAAAATTTTTATATATTTCCGAAACCGTTTAGTTTTGGGATCCAATCTTACATGATTTTTATTTTATGCTAAGTGTGAATAGAAACCACTTTCCTTGTATTATCGCAATTATAATAATTTTTCAAAATATTTAAAAACTTCAATTCCTCATCTACACCTCAAAGTGGAATTATGGTGTTTTTCTCAACGTAGGACGACGGTTAAGCACAAGTAAACAAAAGGAAAATTTTTTTTTTATAAGTAGGTGTGTGTTAAAATAGGTTTTTTGTCAATAAATTTTCAAAATTTGGTCTCAATACCCTAATTTATTAAAATTGGCCGCAAGTGGCCTAGTCATAGATCTTTTATTATTTTATCGAGCATGTTCCATAAGTTTTATGTTATCGTAATTAACAATTTGCATTATCAAACTGCTTATTAATTTTGTTTCAATTTATTTTAAGAAAAAAGAAGCCGAGTTTATTAATCATTTCATACTTTGTACCGAACTTATAGACTTTATTGTTAGTCTTTATACGATGGTTTATGCACAAATGTTATAAAAGCTGCTATCAAAGTTTTTACCGTCGTTATCAGAATGATAATGAAAAATATGGAGTTGTCTTTTTGAGTGGTTAAAATTGTGAAACAAGTGATAAAAACATATTCCAAATATTATGACAGCAAAAACCGTATAAAAACGCGCGTGGATAAAAACCTGCCAGCATTCTTGTTAGCTACTAGTCTTGTTAGGAGAATAATTAATTTGTTTCAGTTCTTAGTCCAGCTTAAGTGAAACATTATAAACGAAAATGGATGTAAGTAAGCTTTATGTAAAAAAGCAGTTTTAACTAATTTATTCCTGAAATTTCTGTCTAACTTTTAATGTGTACAGTTTAACACCGCTTGTGAGAAAGCCAAGGCATTCACGAAGAAACCCACCGATGCTGAGTTCTTGGAATTTTACGGTCTTTTTAAGCAAGCTACCGCTGGAGATTGCAATGCTCAGAGACCCGCTGCTATTGACTTAAAAGGGAAGGCTAAATGGGACGCATGGAACCAACACAAAGGCATGAGCCAGGATGCTGCCAAGAATGCATATATTGCTACCTATGAGAAATATGCTCCCATATACGCTTAAATATTTCTTTAAATACTGCTAGTTTCTGTGATCAAAATAAATAAGTTACAAATAAAATAAAATAAGTTACAAATGTAAAAAGATTTTTTTTTTGACTGAAATAAAATTCAATGCCTAAAATTAAGTATTATTTCCTCAAACATAAACCTTAATTAACAATTTCTACTAATGAAAAAAGTACTTTAATTTATTTTCTTTCTTATTTCTTTTGTGTTCAATTAGAAATGCTTTGTATCGTTATTGTTTTTGAATTTAAGGAAAAGATGCATGCATAACAAAGAAATTTACTTTGATTTAATAAATTTTTTCTTTGAGAGTAAGAATGAGTTTTTATCATTTGAAACTAGTTTTAAAGCAACAACGAAAATAAGATATAAATTTCAATGAAGTCCGATTCCTTGACTCAATGAATAGTAAGTACATTGAAATTGAATTGTGCAATCAATTGTTAGCTGAATTCTATTTATTTAATGTAATGCAAGGAGTTCATTGATTTCAAGAACATTACTTTGTGCAAAGTACCTTTGAATAAAATTGTACCCGTCATACTTTGATAAGACGAAAACGGTTCAATTAATCATTGGTAGTCATTATAATCCCTTTAAAGTGTATTTCTTCTTTACATTCTTAAGTTTAGAAAGCAAAAACAAAAATATATATTTTCCTCTTTATTTATGAGATGACGGGAGCAACAGGTAAATGGTAAATATAGCAACCAAAAAGTCTGCGTTCAGTTTAAAAATGTGTTATTAATGCATGAGAAAAAGTAAGGACAAATAAAATTTAGTGTTTTGTGGTGTAGCCACGTTGTCTTAATCCGAATTTGATTTCAGATTTGGCCTATCTCGTCTGGTTATTGAGATATTGTACCAAAAAAAGGCAAAAAATGCTGTTTTTGGTTATACGTTAGGGCATATTTAAGCGAGGGATCGAACTTTTCGAAATGACTGAAATGATGAAGAATCTAAAAGTAACATTTATTGTTTTCAAAACCCATTTTAATTCGTCTTAAAATATTTGTTTATATTTGAAATAAAGCTTGTAAGAATTTACGGTTTCAACGAACATTTGCATTGTAAGGCTGATGACAGAAAAGAAAGTCAGCAAAGCTATAAATTCTTACAAGCGATATCTCAACGTTAAAAAAGATTTTGAGACAAACCAAAATGGGTTTTGAAGGCAATAAATATTACTTTTAGATGCTTTATCAAGTCATTTCGAAAAAGTTCGATCACTCGCTTAAATCTGTGGTCACAAGAAATAACGACTAAACTCAAAGTATCGTAAAAAACGATATTATAATTGCATGAAATACGACCCATATTTTTGAAATATATGAACCGTTACAATCAAAATATGTGCAGACATAAGTGATGATCTATTCTGGGCAAAAAATGGATATCTGCATATTTCCAAAAATTGACAATAAAGTAAATTCCATATCGCTTTTTTACGATATTTTGAGTTTAGTCATTAATCCTTGTGACCACAGAAATATGCCCTAAAGTATAACCAATAACAGCATTTTTTGCACTTTTTAGCTTACAATATCTCAATAACCAGTTGAGATAAGAAAAATCTGAAATCAAATTCGGATTAAGACAACGTTGCTATACAACAAAGTACTAAATTTTATTTGTCTTTACTGTTTCTAATGCATTAATAACACATTTTAAAACTGAATGCAGACTTTTTGGTTGCTATATTTACCTGTTGCTCCCGTTAGCTCATAAACAAAGAGGAAAATCTAAATTTTTGTTTTTGCTTTTTAAACTTAAGATCGTAAGGAAGAAGGGCATGAATATAAAATTCAGATGAACTGTATATTTACATTGTGTTTTTATTCACTTAAACAAGTTAATCAGGTGAACGCAGACTTTATGGGCTATGTGTATGTATTCCTTCGCTTCCTTCAATCTTCAATCACGAAATAACCCCCAATGAAATAACACCCAAATTTAAAACGAAATAAGCCCAAAATTTTGGATCTTACTTTATTATGAAATCCCAGCGAAAAAAAGTGAGATAAGCGCCCATGAAATATCACCAAAAATAAATGAAAAAAGCCCAAAAACAAATTTTAAAATCAAAACGAAATTATATCCGAAATAAATTAAATAACCCCAATGATATGAGGGAGATAGTCCAAAATTTTAAATTGGATTTGGGAATATGGCCAGTTTCAAAAAGGTCATAAGCCCAAAAAAAGTTGGCGGTCGTAATCCCAATTTCTTTGTAAAGAAAGCAGAACAACTTCGGTAAATATGCCAGAAATAATATTTTTTCGTTCAATGGCAAATAATTTTATCGTAAAAAACACCATTAAAAAAATTTTATTTGTAAATCAGTTTTTAATATGCGCCTTTTATAGAAACAAATAATGCCGAAAATGATAAAATTTGCAAAATACGAAAAAACTTTTTTTAATACAAACAAATTAAAAATTGATAGATAAACTATAAAAAAATCCATTTTACCCTCTTTACCATATAATTGGTTTCATATGAGCCTTTTACAGAAGGAATAATTTGTAAAATACGCATCTCCACGAAAAAAATTACTTCAAAAATGATCAAAAATTACAAAATGTGAAAAAATTAAACCTCGATAACCTAAATTAAACAAAATAAAATAATACCCAAAATTTAAGAAATGAAATAACCCCAATCCAAATGAAATAAACGATTCAGGGAAATAACGCCCAAAATAAAAAATGAAATAAAGCCCAAAAATTTTCCATACAAACTTGGGCTACAGTTTGGCCCAAAATGTGGGCCTTATTTCATTACGAAATTGGGCTTTATTTCATTTTTCTATTTTGGGCGTTATTTCATAATGAAATATGAACTATTTATCATCAAAATGTTTGATCAATCGTGTTAGATCAGAAGTACTGTAGACAGCGAAGCCGGTGTTGGACTTAAGGCCCAGTTATAATAGACGTAACGTAATGTAGTGAAATGTCACTGCAGCAGTGTGTTCTGTCACTTACTGTTTCAATCAATACTTTTCTTATACAAGTGATTATAATAGAAGTAACGTAATGTAACGGGACGTATAGATCCGTTGGATTTCGATTTCTACGTTACTTTACATTACGTCTGTTCAAAGAACAACTAAACATTGAGGTTAGGTTCGATTATTGCGCTATTTTATATTGTTGAACTACGCTTTTTGTTGAGTTTTTGTTATTAATGTGATAGTTTTATGTATCCACAGCTATGGATGACGAAGATTTAATTGTATTTGTACAGGAACGTGCAATTATTAACGACAAACAACTGCCTGCCTACTACCTATTATAATTGCTACAACGTTTTCTTACATTACGTCCCGTCACGATGACAGTTGAAAACATTACGTTACTTTACATTACGTCTATTATAACTGGGCCTTTACTGAGGGTTGAAATCCCTAAGCAGCAGCCGAAGACCGCCTATTAAAAAGAGAATTATATCCAGTTTTTAAGTACTGTAAAACGAAAAAAGGGCATGTCCGTATAAAGCCCAAATGGTTTTTTTTATTTATGATAAAACTATTTGCTCTTATACGAAATGTGGTTTTGAAATTCCGTACAAGGGAAAACCATTTTATCGGTCAAATATCATTTTATGTGGTGGGGCAATATTTCATATCAAAAAAAGATGAGGAATTCGGGCCATTATCTAATTTTATGTCTTGTGTGCATTTTTCTAGAGGTCCAGAGCCTTCCCTGCTCGCTTTATGGTCGCGGACATAAGAACCAAAATTGTTTTTTTTTAATATACTGAAAATTAGGACTTATTTTTTTCATTTCAGTTTAGGTTTTATTTCATAATGTACATACTGTCAGGTCTTATTTCCTTAATGTCAGGTCTTATTTCTTCTTTTCTTAAGGTTTTATTTCACCAGGAATTAAAAACCCGGTAAAATGTTCCCAATTTTTTTCCCAAAAGATTTTGGGTTTTATTTTATTTTCGGTTTTGGCGTTATTTTATTTTTTGGGCTTTATTTCATTTTTGATTTTGGGCGCTATTTCCTTTTTGTAAGCCCAAAATATTTTGGGTCTTATTTCATTTTCATTTTGGGCGTTATTTCATTTTTTGGGCTTTCTTTCATTTTTTATTTTGGGCGTTATTTCATTTTTATGCCCAAAATGTTTTGGGCTTTATTTAATTTTTTTTATTTTGGGCGTTATTTAAAAAAATTGAATATCACCCAAAATTTATGGAATAGTCCTCAAAAATTGAAAGTATTTTATTTGAAATAACACCCAAAAATGAATGGACATTTTTTGGGGTTATTTCGTGGTGACACTTTTTATTGGTCGATTTGGGAATTTCCTTTAAGTTGGGAATCGCCTTGAGCTTTTTCTGCTTAATTTACTCTATCGTGTCAGTTTACTCAAAATCCCTTTTGCAAAGTGGTTTCTTTAGGTGGGGAATAGGAAAAATTCACAAGACAGGTAAATGTCAGATAAATGCGGAGATTGCAAAACGGTATGAACGTTGTTTTTGATCAAATAGTAGCGTGCAAAAAGAGATGTGTGAGCCGTTGCTTTGTCCTGGTGAAGAGTCCACGAGTTGTTTCTCTATAATTCTATAATTCTTTAATCCTCCTTATGTACTGTCAGGCCTGGCGGAAGAAAGTTGTAGTAGACCACACCGTGGCAATGAATGAATTGAAATTTCATGTACTTTTTGATCAGAAAGTAAATGCGTAAAATATTGAGATACGGAGATACGGCTTTTGTTCATTACCTGAATTCGGAGAGTAATATGTTATAAGAGTATATGTGTAAAAAAAATAAATAAAAAAAAATAGGGAAATACCTGTTTTTATGCCACAGTTTTTGGATAATTGGTATAATCATAAAAGTAACTTAGTACAAGATTCAACTATTCTGACAAACTCAAAACTCAGCATTTTGGAAAAGTGATGCCACACTCTTCCTGTTGACGGAAGTAGAGATGTGTAACACATAAATGACTCTCTGCAAACAATATTTTTTATTTCAGGACAGTATTTTTAATTTTTCGATACCTTATGATGTTTAAAATATGTAGAATAGAATAAATGATGCATAAAAAATTTATCGCATATAAAAAGAACACATATTTTCATAAAGGCACTTGCAAAAAACATTAACCAAATCTTAAAATGTGTTTTCTGAAAAATCATCAGTTTTACAAAATGGCCTCCATGATATCTCAAGACCTAACCAATAGATTGATTTGGATTTTTTTTATTTTAAAGAAGATACAATTTATTGGATCCTAAACCTAAATTCAGAATAGGCTTGGGTAGTTCACGAACGAACTAGTTCAATTGAACTATTCGCACTCATGAACTATGTGAACTCGTTCGTTGATTCTCGTTCTTTTAGTTCTTTTAGTTCTTTTAGTTCAATCGGTTTGCAGCGAGTCAGATCGAAATAAACTAGAAAAAATTTGGTTTCACTCAACAATGGTTTGAGTCGGTGCTGATACAGTTTTTCACTAATGAACGGTAAAAAATAATGCCCCATATGTAGCATTTTTATGTAAATTTCTTCTATGTCCGCAGTTAATGATTGATTCGGTCATATAGTTCCTTTCATTTTATAGATCTTATCATGAACGAGCAAACAAAACAAACTAAAAAACCTATTGAACGAGCTAACACACCTAACGATCTAAAACACCAAACGAACTATAAGACCTAACGAACTAACAACATGAACGAGTGCACGAAACGAACTAAAAGAGCGAACGAACTAAATGAACTAAGAGAACTATATGCACGAACTAGTTCATTAAACTCAACTGAACTAAAAAAAGCGATCTTTTTAGTGAACTAAAATGCCCAAGCCTAATTCAGATAATATTGGCCTGTTGTTTTTTCTTAGAGCACTTTAAAGAGCGAAAATTGTGAAAAAACGCTACTAAAAAATTCACATGTCCGCCATTTTTGTAATTGTACACTGCAGGGTTTAAATTTTCTCAATAAATTTTGTGAAATTCCATTGTAGTTTTTTTAGAGTTACATCTGCGGATGAAATGTTTTGTTGCCGCTTTACGTGGATGCCCATAAGTTAAAGGTGGCACACAAATAGAAAACTGTTTACAACTGATAAGCTCAAAATAGGCTAAGTAAGGCTAAATAGGCTAAATAGGCTAATTAATTAAATAGCTATTTATTTACTTAAAAGAAAAGCTAAAAAAGTTACGAGAAGCTACAATACAACACAACTATTGGAACTAGTTGAAAAAAACCTCCAAAAAGCTGAAATTATAAACGATATTAATATATGGAGCAATCTTTTGTGACTACTGGGACATTTGACTTCACAATTTTACCAACTATGAGTTATTACTGTGTCCATCATAACTTATATAAAAGTCAAATATATTTTAAAATAGAGATAAATAACTATTGTGTAATATTCCTTTAAAATAAAAGCCAAAGAGTTTCTATATTTTGTGTTACTATTATTTGAAATTCTGTGACTACTAGTACACTGAAAAATCCCGCTCATCTAACACTGAATACTCAAAGACGAATTTAAGACAAACTATTTAAATACTCAAGTCAACTTCTTTTGTGTTGTACAACATTTACTAAACGCGTCGATTTCAATAAAGAATTAGTATACTTACCTTTGTAGAAAAAGTTAAAAAAATATTACAAATTGTGACTGTTGGGACATATATTTGTGACTTGTGGGACAAGTTAAAAATATGTGTTAATAATAGGTTATTTCAATCAGCTTTATTATTGTTTGAAACCCAAATAATGTAGTTATTTATATATTTTTGTAACACATACAAAACAAATCAGAAGCTACGCAAAAAACTACCTTTATCTCTATTACTTAAAGAAAATGTTGAATTTTTCTTCAAATTGCTAAAATTTTACATCGCAACATTTTATAATAAGACAAAAGACACATATGTCTTCTATGTGTCAAAAAACCCAGCTTCATTGCCCGAAGTTGATCTTAAAAAAATATATCACTTCGTCTTCCTCTTTTTCATTTTGAGATATTCTTTAAATAAGACGACTTGAGAGTAACTTGCAGTACCTGAATTGGCTTCTGCATTTATACTTGGCCCAACCATATCTCTAAGTTCAACGTTCAGTTCCTGCTGGTTGTCTCTTGAGTCAAAGGGAATGATTAATACATTTATTTCCTTGGGATTTAAAATAGTCGTGTCTCTGTCAGTATGGATTTTTACAGCCATTTTACACTCAAGTTTTCAGATGTATACAACGGCATTGAAGAAAAATCAAGCTGATCACCGTGACTGCTTGGACGCATCAGTCAGTCATTTTTAGTTTAGGAAAACAACTTTTATATATTTTTGCGTGACTACTGGGTCATGCGATTTGCATTTGTTCAAAGAAGAAATAAATAAAAGCCAACATACCTGTTCGCTTTATTTCTATATAAAAAATTATTCAGTTTTTTCCTAGCTTTCTAAAGAAGACACACGTCAGGTTTCTACAGTTGACTGAATGGACGAAAACAGTGTTGGCAACATAATCAACATTTAACTTTATGAAACAAAAGTTGCCGTATACAAAAAAGGATTTTTTTGGGAAATTTTTCAACTCTTTTTTTCACAGATTAATAAAGTATAGACATTTAGTTTTAGGTTTTTACCAAATTAAAAATAGTTAATGGAAAAACAAAATTTATCTCATTTCCTCTTTTAAGTGGAATGCCCAAGAGCTAAAGTACTAAGAGAATTACCACAAAAATTAAAAAAAAAATTGCCCTTCTGTTATCCTCCCTGAAGATTTTTCCTCTCGCTATTACTATAAGAGATCTCAACGACATGCTTAATAGTACCATCCCGAAAGAAATGCCATCGACTCCAAATGAATACGAAATAAGTTCATGAATTGAACTCGAATTAAAATATCTTAATCAATAAAAAGTTAATAAAAATTAAGAAAGTTGGACCATTCAAAACATTGCAGAGTTAAAACACAATGGAATTGAAGGGCTTATTGCAAGAACATGATAAGCTACATAAAAAATATTTTTAAATAATCGACTCTAAAGTTTTAAAAAAATTTATTTTTGTATGAAAAATGGAATTAAACAGGGAAACTTTTACAAATATGTTAGAAAATTAATAAGAACTAGCCTATATCTCTTCAGTGGTTGTTGGCAATGCATTGAGTAATGTATTTAGCCTAAAAAATTTATTTTTTAGATCATGCGGCTTATCACGTGATTGCAATAAGCTCTTCAATTACTACGACAATAAAAAACATAGCTTTTATTATTATAGTTTTGGAAACGATTGGAAATTATCATTCCCATGGGTTCGAGTTATTGATACTAAAATAGAAAGTCCTAAGGCTCCTTCACACACTCTAAATGTTAAAAATACAACACAAAAATATATTTCATGAGAAAAAAGAACACTTATGTAAAATAATAAAATAAAAAGTCTTAGAAAAATTATTTCTAAACTAAGTAATGTAGAAAGAAGATGTTTCCGTACAGAAACAAATGCAAACATTCTTCAATAAATACTTATAGCCTTCAAAAGAAAAAACAAATTAAAAAGACAAAATAAAACAAATTCACACAAACAGTTGAGATTTAAGCAGTTGGTTGACAAACTTTTGGCTAAACATATTAAGCTATTAAATAGTAAATCAAAAGAGCAAGATTGAAATAGTCATAATGTTCACTAAATCAAATCGAGATTAGAGCTAAGACTAGGATTAAAAAAATCTTTTTTATGCCATATGTGATAACCAATTGTAACATACACGTATTTAATGGAACAGATTAAATTCAAAAGCAACTTTAGTTACATTAAACGAATAACTGGGAAAATACGTGATTTGATTAATTTTTTCCCACAACTTTGATAAGCTAGCAACGAATTAAATGTCATAAATTCACTAAAATCATATCAATAGGGTTTTTTTAATTTGTTATCATTAAGTTTGATATTTAAACAGACAATTCAGCAACAGAAAGCCATTGTTTCAAGCCAACAAAGACGCTGTAAACAAAAATGGATGTAAGTTTGTAAAATAAAAAGCAGATAACTACTCGAATTCGCTCAAAAGCATTTTTTCTTAGTTCAATGCAGCCTGCGAAAAAGTCAAGGCCTTTACAAAAAAACCCACCGACGCAGAGGTCTTGGAGTTCTACGGACTCTACAAGCAGTCAACGGTTGGCGATTGTAATATTGAAAAGCCACAAGCGCTAAACCTGAAGGCAACGGCTAAATACGAGGCATGGAATAAACTTTCAGGCATGTCATCCGATGTGGCCAAGGCAGCTTACATTGCCACCTATCAGCAATATGCCCCAAAATACGCATAAGAATTGTTTGTTTTAATATTAATGTAAATAAATTTTAATTTGGAAAAAGTTAATTAAAAAGCAAAACTCTTATTGAGAAAAGAGTTGAATAATGGAGGCAATATTGTCTAGGTACACACTAGGGAAGTCAATCACGGGATCCCGGACTATTTAAGCCCCTTTAAATTTCGGGATTTGCTTTCCGGGATCCATCTATGATCCATATATTACAAATATTCATGTAGGTCATATTCATATAGAATGAGAAAAACCTTTTATTGAGGCTGAAAAAGATTGCTAGGACAATGAGTTTGATTCACTGGAGCATAGACTTTGCAAAGTTTTAGAAGAATTTCCAACATCGGGAAGTCAGCTATGTATTTCAAAATTGTCAGATATTCTGACATAGGAAATAGTTTTGTTTTCTGGTGAAGGCAATCTTGATCGAAACTTACAAATTGCTTACGATCATCCTACAACTATTTCTCAAACTAGCATAGAATCAGAACGGTGCTTCTCATCAGCGCGTTATATTTGTAATAATATACGAACAAAACTCTCTAATGAAAAATAAGACGCGTTGATCAGCTTAATATTTTACTTTAAAAATAATTAAAACAAAAAAGAAAATAGTTTTGAAAAGTCTTTTAAAACCTTTACTTGCCTTAGATACAAAACAACATGAACATTTTTTTTAATATGTATATATATAGTAATACCTTAAACTGTTCCGTAATTAATTTTTTTATATTTTTTGTTCTTTAATATTATTTAAGTTTTTTTGTGTTTCCTAACAATTAGGGTATTAACAATTGTGTGGTATCGTGGTATTGTGGTTTTTTTGCCATAGTTGAAAACCACAATTATGATCACCCTTTAAAATAAAATTTGTGGTTGGGAACCTTCTACTATAGCTTTTTGCTACTATGTAAATAAATTAACTGTCCACTTTGATATATTATATTGATATATGGCACAAAAACTAACATTACTCTCTAACTTACATTTTGAGATTCTTCCATTTTTGCAATTAGAAAATAACTGGCAACCGATCAGTTGTTTATGGAACTTAAAAAACCAGGTTCGTTAAACATAAAATTGGGCTACTTAAAACTTCCACTTTTGGTTTTTAGAGATTTCATGTTAAACAACAAAAAATATAAAAACCGCTCGGTAAAGTGTGGTACCAATACCACGGGGTTTTTCTTAACTACACTGAAAACAATGTAATTTTGCATACCCTTAATGTGTTTTGTTTTTGTTGCTTTATAAATGAATTAGTTTACATTTTTTAGTTTAAAGCAGAGGTTATAAGACTTTTATGACTTTTTCCCAAAAAGTCTCTGAAATAACAGTCTTGACAAACTTTTATATAAAAGTTATCTTTGATAGTCGAAAGTAAGATTTATCAAATAAGAGTTATTTATAACTTTTATTTTTAACTCTTACTTAATAACTCTTATTTTTAATAGTTATTTTTAACTTTTATCAAATAAAATCAAACTTAAGAGTCGTTGAAGACTTTTAAATTATAACAAAAATTAAGAGTCTTTGAAGACTTTTATTTAAAAAAGTTAATTTAAAGAGTCTTTTGAGTCTTTTGAGACTTTTATTTTATAAAAGTCTTTTTAAAAGTATTTTTTTTTAAAGTATTGTTTATTTGTTGAATATGAATGAATCTTTCCAATAGTCGACAAGATTAACAAAATCAATCAGTGGAATCAATTGGTTGCCGAAACCAATTCATAAATAAAAATATTTTAAATTTTTGTTCGCAGTTTTTTATTGTAAGACTTTTATTGAGACTTTACAAAAAAAAAGTATCGTAAGGTTCTTAAAAATAATTTTTTTTTTATAAAAGTCTTTAAAAACTTATAAACAATTTTTTGGAAAATAAGTCTTTGGAGACTCTTAAATTTTACTTTTAAGTTTAAAAGTTAAAAGCGAGGAAAAACTTTTATTTTTAAAAATAAAAGTCAACTCTTAGCTTATATTTTTATAAATAAAAGTAAAGAGTAAATTAATCGGACTGAGCTTAAAAAATTAAATTTTTATTAGATATTTTCAGGCTCTGGTTTCAAGTAATAAATAATAAAAAATTGTGTTAAGGTACTATTACAGTGTGTTAAAAATCAGTTTTTAGAATATGGTTCTTATGGTTCTTTAGAATAAGGTCTCAAGAATACGTTTACAAAATTTTAGAAAAAATATCAAATAGAAAAAAAGTTATAACATACATTATATTCGTATGTCGCGTGATATTCAAGAACCTTTAAATCTTTAATCGCGTTTTTCTCAAAACAAGGTTTTTCGAATCGGCTTCTAAAATATCTGGAGATCCACTTGATCGATTTCGATGAATCTTTATTCATTGTGATTCTTATAGACTCTGTTAAGTACTACACCTATAAAAAGCCAAAAAGCTTTTTTTTTTTGCATGGCTAAGTTTCGGCGAAAAAAGGGGGTTTTGAAGATATGTCAGTGTTTTTTATGTCAAAATAACAAAAAATTTTTAAAATTAAATACACAAAAATCTCCGATACTAAAAAGTTTTAAAATAACTAAATTACCGTTAGTTGAAAAATTTTATAGGGGGCGTGGCAAAAAATAAGTATGAAATTTTAAGTTGGGATGCACTTAATATGTATACCTAGTTGGAGCAAAATCCGTTGAACCGTTTAGATTTGTATAAAGGCCAAACAAACGCCCTGTAGAAAATTAACAACAACTATAAAGACAAAAAAAATTTTTTATTTTATCATGAATAATTCTTCATTATGTAAAAAATTTGAATCATTAAAATTAATAATACTAGGTAAAATAAATTAATAAAAAGGTGTTTTTTATAGCTACACACTGTAATAGTACCTTAAAAACGTTTTGAATTATTTACTTCTTAAAGTCTTCAATCTCGAATCAATCCCGGGATCCCGGGAAAATCTTCCGGGGTTGGACTCCCTATTACATTCCTATATAATTTATGAGATCCCCATATTATTTTAATTTTCTGCCCAAATCGCTCTTAAGTGCGTTTTGTTTGGTTGTCAAGCATTGATCGAGTAAATAAGCAATAAAATATTCAATAAATAAACTGCAAAGCTTATCTATTCAAAGCAATAAACGTAAGACCAACACAAAAAAAACTGCTTCTGCGGCGAAGTCATAATCTTAATTTTCCACAAATTTAAGAGTCGAGTGGTTTAGAGTTAGAAATAACTAATGCAGCAGTTACGCTCGAAATTATTATCAGCTTAACGATAAGCGTAGTACTAACAAGCGTTTAGCCCGGGTATAAAAAGTTAACTTCTTGCACTGCATCGGCACTCGTACTACGCCCTCTGATAGTGGTAAGTTGAAAATTTGCACTAGTCATTCCTTTGAACAATATTAAAAGAGTTGACTATATTTGTTTTTAGAAGTTAAGCACTTTGCAAATAACATACATGGATGTAAGTAGAATTGCATGGGTTAAAGGCGTTGCAGGATAATCCTTGTTTTGTCCAAATTTAATTGCAGTTCAATACAGCATGCGAAAAGGCAAAAGCCTTCACCAAGCGTCCAACTGATGCTGAGTTTTTGGAATTCTACGGCCTCTTCAAGCAGGCCACCGTTGGCGATTGTAACGCTGACAAGCCTGGCACACTGGATCTGAAAGGCAAGGCAAAATGGGATGCATGGAACTCGCGCAAGGGTATGAGTCAGACTGATGCGAAATCTGCCTACATTGCCACCTATGAGAAGTACGCACCCAAGTATGCATAAGCAAAACATGTCAATGTACCATTATTTAAAAAAAAAAATCTAAATTCCAATTTTAATATAATAAAAAAATTGAAAATAAATTTTCTACAATGTCGTCTTTTGGGCGTATTCACACAGCTTTTAAACATAGTGTACAATGTACACTGCACATTAGGGCGGCTCGAAGTATATGGAAAAAAATTAAGTCAAAAAGCACACTCAATTTCTGAATCTTTGGGATGAAAAACTAAGATATCCTGACTTTGAAAAAAATGGGTTGAGTCTCTTACAACCGGAAATGCCGATGAATTTGCCTCCAAAAAGGTTTGTTTTTAATATTTTTGATCGTAATTTTTTTAAACAAATAATTTTTGTTAATGAATTTAATGACTCTTATGATGTATATTAATATTTGTAAAAATTTCAATTTTCAATAAAAGTTGCGTTCCTTTCGACTTAATAAATCCGCGATAACAAATTTTCTGAAAGCAACGGCAAGAAAATCGACTCGTGGAGGGCGCTACCGTTGCAGTCAAAATTCAGATCAAACAAACAATCATGATTAGGAGATGCAATCCTGGGATTTTGCTAGTCCCGACAGTCCCGGGATTTAAGATTTTATATAAAAAAATATTGAAATTAAACAACAGACTTGAATAGAAACTATTTACGGTATAAAATAATTTCTGCTACCTAAATCGGCCAAATACCCCAATGTGCGCTGCTAAACGAATTGTTTTTGCAAAGTTAAATAGTGTTGAATATGTCCCAATGGTACGACCATTGGTACGACCAGGGTTAAAATCAAATAACAGACTTGAATAGAAACTATTAACCGAATAAATTAATTTTGGGTGCCTAAATCAGTCCAATACCCCAATGTGCGTTGCTAAATGAATATTCTCAGAAATGGGACCTAGTAAGATCGAGTTTTCGCACCCGTAAGCCCCTATTGTTATTGTTATTATTAAATATTGTTCGTTTAATAGTACATATAAGGGCTGCTTTCTCAATGTTCGGTTAGTCAAGCTCTTAACCAGGCGTTAGCTAACCATATAACTAAAAAAATAATTTTGATTTCACCAAGGGCTGGTTAAGCAAACCTAAGATATGTGTAGTAATATCCCTGTAAACATTTTCAATCGCTTCAGAATCGCCATGAAACAATCGCCGGCGGGCTCATTTGGCAGTCATCCGGGTATCGCCGACTGTAAGCAGCTCAGGCCATATAAGCGATTCACCGGAAAGATTCGCAAACGAATCGCTTAAATAAGGCGTAAGCGAATCGCTGGGAAGAGCCGCAAACAAATCACCGAGAGGGGTCTTAAGCGATTCGCCGGGATGATTTGCGAAAGGTTCGTAAGCTATTCGATGGGAAGAGTCTCAAGCGAATCACCAAGATAAGATTCGCGAAAAGAGTTGCTTACGAATCTGCAAAAGGGGTCATAAGCGATTCCCCGACAAGAGTGGCAAGCGAATTGCTTTAGGGGTTCCTTAGCGATTTGTTGCGAAGCGTCTTTGCTGAACATTACAATTATTTTTATAAGGGACATTCTTTGTCAAATCGGTCAGAAAAAAGATCGACTACCGTAAATCGTGCTGATATTTTCAGTTTCGATATTGCAATTCAATACAAAAAATAACTTTTTTAAAGTTGTCTACACACTAAAAAATTTCAAAAATAAATTCACACCGGTGAGCGGATATTTACATTTTCTACACCGAACGGTGTTAATTTACACCGCTTACTCGGTGTGAAATGACGAACTTATCCGATCGGTGTGAAATTAGAAAGGCAAAGAAGAAGAGCAATATTGAAATCACATTCTCATTGATAAACAAATTAAAAATTGAAATTTCCCAATTTAATTTGTTCATGATTCTGTAAATCTTGATTAAAGATTCAAACTTTATTTTTGACACCACGAAATAGACCCCAAAAAAATTAAATAAGCCCCAAAAAATGTCCATACATTTTTGCGACAATTTCATTATTTTTGGGAATTATTTCATTTTTTTGTTTGGTTCTTATTCCATTATGAAATAAAGCCGAATAAAATAAGCCCCAATCAAATTTTTTTGCGACTTATTTCATTTAATAAATTAATAAATTTAATGACAATTTAATAAATAATTGTAAAAGACATCCTTTCGAATAGTTAAAAATTACACCGTTCGGTGTTAAATAAAATTATCATTTTGCATATTATAAATAAACACCTAAAAGGGTACAAAACAAACATCCTTTCTGATGTTTACTTTTTTACACCGATCGGTGTGAAAAAATATGCTCTTTCGGATATAAAATTCTAACACTTTGACACGGTGTTTTTTAACACCGAACGGTGTAGGACTCCCTGGAACACCGATCGGTGTAAAAATTCTATTCAAATTTTTAAGTGTGTATGATTATTTTTAAATGAGAATTATATAGAATAGCCTGCTTCATATTCCAATGAACAATTTTGAAAATTTTTAAAGAAACCATCTTCAACGATCGCCGGAATGAGCGAAGGAAGATTTTGAAGAATTATCTTGAACTGGCATTCATAGCTAGTGCGATCGAAAAGCGATCGCGATACAACTTCTAACGACCGCTGGAATGAGCGATGGAAGATTTTTCTTGAATCGCGCATTCATCGCTTGGGCGATCGAAAAGCGATCACGATCCTTCTTCCAACGACCGCCAGAATGTGCGAAGAAAGATTTTTCTTGAATCGCGCATTTATCGCTTGGGCGATCGAAAAGCGATCCACCTTCCAAAGAACCCTTGGGAAAATCGCAAGTGCTTCTTCAATTCAACTTCTCTTCCAATCGTCTTCCAAATGTTTGCAGGGATAGAAGAAAAGTACTTCCTACAAAAAATCGATGATATATAGCTCAAATGGTGCGGGCATGTGTATCTAAATGTGCTACACCGACAGAAAAACCTGAAAAACATCGCTGAAAAAGTCGCATTCAGAATGTTGACAGAAAGGGACGCAAGCCCTAGTAGACATATAGAGCATACTAACGCTGGACAACCTTTTAAGAGTTTGGAAGAAGAAAGCAAAAACTTTTAAATTATGGCAGTTATCGCGTCAAACACACGGTTGGACAGTCGGATGTTGCTATACTGACTTAAGTGGCAATGCGGAGAGTAAATATACTTTCTATAATTGGGCGTAGATGGCTTTTAATTGCCTTCTAAAATAACAAAATGAGCTACTTAAAGTACGAAATAAAGGTACTAGAAATATGATCTAGTACTCACCGTGATATTTCTCCTTTACTCTTGCTCTTGGCAAGTCCTTCTTTGGCTTTAGAAATCAGTCCGGACATATCGCCCACTATACGATTCTGCAACATGTCTGCTGCGTGGGTTGGACTGGTTGGTATGTTGCTCAGCTTCTGGGTGAGATCCTTGACCGTGTGATCACGTTGTAGTTGCAGCAGCATCTTTCTGTCTCCATTCTCCGACTCTGACTCTGCACAAAGAAAAGAATCATTAGCAATATATTCAGTAATGAGGTATGTCCCAGTTCTTAGACGGTGTTGCTTAACGAACAGAGTTAGCAAAACAGTGATGACGCATAGGAAAATGTTTGAGTGATGGGTGAGTTAGGCGCGTTTAATTGCTTTTGGTTAACAAAACTCACCTGTAATCTGCAGCATACCAACGTCTTCCAGAGGTTTGGGCGATGGCTCCACTCTAGGTTGGCCAGTAAATCTGCCATAGGGCAGGCCCAGCAAGTCTGGTGGTGGCGGTGGTGGAGGAGGAGGTGGTGGTGGTGGTGCAGCAGTTTCCAACTCTTTAATGCCAGCCCATGGCTGTGGTGCCATCTCAAAGACATCATCGTCGAGCACTGGACTCAAGGGACTACTTAAGGGTGTTTCCGGTGTTACAGCCTCAGATTTAGACGTTTGACGGCTGTTTATTAGATTTCGCTTAGGACTAAGTGATGCACTGGTTACTGTTGCTGTTGTCACTTGGGTAAAATCAAAGCCATTCAGTGTCTTTTTTGGGCTGAGTACAGCCGCCAGCGCCTCTTGAGCACTTTGTATGTTTTGGTTATTCTTTGATGAACTTAGCTGACTATAGTAGCTGTTGAGGCGATTGGCATCGCTTTCGTATTTCTTGTAGGCATTGCTGATGTTGTTGTTGTTGTTGGTGTTGTTATTATTATTATTACTGTTGCCCAAAGTAGTGACATTCTCGGACTCATTGCCCCGTTGTATATTTTTGCGGATGCCATTGATAACAGTTGCGTTGCGTTCGATGAGAAGATTTTTCTTGGTCAAAAACTCGGGAGTGGCGTTCAACTTGTTGTCATGACTCTTGGTGTGAGTCTTATCAAAGCTGTTGTTGATAATAGATATCGTGTTGCTACCATGGAGCAGTGATTTTGGCGTGGGACTCAACAAATTGTTGCTGTTTACGATGTGAGAAGGAGAACTAGAGGGTGTTTTATTGCAGGTTGTATCAGCAGCAACATGATTGCCACCATTACTGTTGTTGTTGCTGTAATTGTTGGCATTAGCTTCATTGGCTAAGATCAACAATGATGCAGGTGGACTATCAGCGCTACCATTTTTAACTGTTACCGGTATAGCGGTTACTAGTTGTCCTGTTTTCATACGGAAAGCAGCGTGAATTGCAAGCAGAAAAAAAATTGTTGGCATTGTTTTAGTAATCAGAGCGGCGTTGACGCAGTTGAGTTTTTTATAGAGGTTTATTTTTATGGTAAACAATGATGGGGCCAGTTTGCGGGTGGTGGTGTTGAAGGTGAACATGTTGTTAATTTAACACAAAAGAGCATAAATTAGAGATAATAAAGGAATCATTAGTAATTGGCGTTTGCAAAAATGCACAAAGCTTAACAAATACAAGAGACAGACGGAGAATATAGCTAGACAAACAATGAGTATAGAAGAAACCACACTGTGCTCTTCTTATGATACAGCGGCAATGGAATGAAAGGCTTTGTTGTCATAATGCGTCTGTTGGACTACTCACCCATATCTTCTCGCTTTTCGAGGGCGGTAAATAGACCATTTGCCGCTGCTTCCTGTTGCTCCTTAAGAAAACTCTTATGTCGCTCTGCACGTTCGCGTCTGCGTCTTAGTCCTGGTGTTACATCGTGGTTGGCGTAGTTAGCTGGAGTAGTAGAAATGTTAAGCATTAACTCACTTCAAAATGAAAAAAACTCACTCTTTTGCTCATGGAACACTCCTCCATTGTTGAGATCATTCGAGTTGGCTGAACCCGAACTATCTTCATCGAGCACCCCATGAATGGGCATGCCTCTCTTTGGTGATGGTATCACTTTGCTGCTGGCCGCATTAGCCGCGGAGCTAGCTCCTGTGCTGTGCCGTCGCGATTTGCGCCTTTCCACTGTATCGTTACCATTCTGACGATATCGCTGTGTTTTACGCATCGAATTGTTTGGCAGTCGTAAGCCATCTGCCTCACCGTCCTCGAATCTGCAGTTCACAATCAATTATTATATAAAATTTTCACATACTTTTGTGTAAAGCTCACTTCAAGACAGCCTCATACAGCTGCAGCTGATCCAACAGATCAATATCGGTGCCTGTTTTGGACATGTAACGACTGATAACACTTTCCATACCTTGTTGTTCCAGCAAATCACTTTCATCGTAGAAACTATCTTGATCCGTTAAGCCGGCGAGGGTTTTGTTTATTAAGGATGTGGCGTAGATCACTAACTCGGCATCGGCGTTGTCGTAATCCTTTAGTAGTCTGAAATTAAATTTAAAATAAATTTTACTTTCTAATGGATTTTGAATCTTTTTGAGTTTAACAGTAATGAGACCTTAAAGTTTTCTTAGTTTGAAGGATGAGAGTCGTTATTAAGTGATAGTCTTTTTCGAATCAATCAACTTTAAAAATTTGACTTGTTAAGTTTCTACATTTACACCTTATTTTTAATTGTTGAATGTATTAACCTATTAAAAAAATACATATAAAACAATTTCAATTCAAAGTGATTATCCTTAAATCGTCAGAACTAACCGGATCTAACTATATCTAACTAAAACCATTTGGAATATTTGCAAACAAGCGAATTCGAGTTTCTATCAGGAAAACATTTGAATATAATAATCTGATTAATAGAAAGCCAAACTTTAAATAAAATATATTCAAATTTCAAAGAAAAAATGTTGCCAAAGAAATTTAGCAGCATACAAAATTATTTGAAAAAATTTATAATTTTCATATTAAACTTATTAATAAAAAAAATACACTGTATGTTGTATAATAAATTATAGTTTTTTTGGAAATTTTTTTTCATACTAAAAATTCGGCTTCGACATGCATTAAAATGTTCTCAAATTAGTCATCGCGGAATTATTTTGAATTCAAAACAAATTTACAAATAAACGGAAAAATCAAATCAAAGATTTTATCGAATAGAACTTTTCATTAAAGATCATGACAAAAAAACTAAAACGAATATAAAAATACTTTTAAAAAAATTTCTCAATATGAAAATAGTTATATCGAGGGCCTTTATTAATTTTTCTCTATCTGCATTTTGGTCAAGTTTTTTATGCCAAAATGATGGCTGGCCTCGTTTGGATCTATGGTACATATTAATTTTAGAACGAAAAACAATATAAACACCTTGTTTTAATCAATTAAACCTAACCTCTATATACTGGCTTGTTTTTTACTTACGACAAAAAATTCTATCTGCATTAAAAACAAGTAGTTTTGTACAACTCTATGAAGTTTTTTTTACAACATTTTCCTATGTTAAACATTTTGAAACATTTTCCTATGTTTATACAAATATTTTCCAGTTACACTAGCACAAATTTTTTAAAGTTTGGTGCAGCTCTTGTTTAAAATGGTCTTTTATAGACTCCACGTAAATAGCAACGGACTTTTGGAAGGATATTCGACTTTATTAGCTAAACTAGTTTCTTTTGAAGTTTGAAGTTTATGAAAATGTTTTCTATATGATCTTGTTATTTATTATGTTGATTTACTATGATTTAAATACAAATTCTGATAGCTTTAAATTTAAATTGATAGCTTAAAATCGTTTATTGAGCTTTAGGTCAGGTTAGAAGAATTAATTGCTCTAACGATTTTTTTTTTTCCAAAGAAACAACAACAATAACAATTTCAATATGAAAAGGAAAACATCACTAGCTGACTTTATTGCAATTTCGGACCTGCTAAAGGCTTCATCTGCTAAAGGTTTATGAAAATGGGCAGCAAAATTTGTGGTTGTTAAATGTTCTGTTTTGGAATGGATTGATGTTTGATGATGAAACACTTAAACGTAAAACTGTTTTTTTATTTCGATATTCATTGGGTGTATGTTAAGTTCAAATTAATTTAGTTTTACGAAGTTAGAAAATTACACATTAATAAATTAAATAATTAACAAATAAATAAATTATTTAAGAAAAACGTGAGTAAGTGTGTTTTGAAAATTTCATATAATCTAAAGTGATATGAAGCGATACATAGTTTAAATAAAAATGTACAGTGTAACATATCCAGCAATAACTGTATGAATGAGATAGTGCAAAATGCCGGTACATGCAATTCTATATAAAAAAATCGCATTCTTTTGCGCCTCATCCAGTGAATAAGATTTACGGTATTCCATGTAAAAGGTTTGTTTCTTTTAGTAAATACTAGAGACCTGCACGTTACGATTATAGTACGTATAAAAATAATCATTTAACGAGTATAACATCCTTTTTTTGTATTCGTGTAATCATATAAAATGCATTATGCATTGGCAAGTACTACTGGGCATCGTGGCATCTTATGGTAGGTAATCGGCATCGTATTGAGCTATTTTGTATGACTTGGTACAGAGCTCGGAAATTCACGTGAACAAGTACAATAGTATAGCGTGTATACAGTAAAGAAGTGAAACTTCTTAAAATAAGAATCAAATAGATTTTTGTGAAAGAGACAGAGAGAGCATCTCAAAAGAAAAACAAAAGTGGTATTCAATGAACGCCGTATTGGCGATGTAAACAGCGTATGTTCGGTAAGTTTACAGCAGCGTAATTTGCAATAACAAAAATGTAAAGGCCCAACCAAGTTATGCTTAAGCAAACAAAAGTATCAGAGAAAAGTATCAGAGAAAGGTATGATTAAGCAGAAAATTTGCCCAAGTTGGCAGATTTCATGCTTAACAAAATGTCAAATGTTTACAAAATCTTGACAAATATATATTTGAAAAGTTCAAAAGTTCTTTGAAAAATTTGTTGAAATAGTGCCTGTCAGCTTTTTGACATATGTTTTTATGTTTTTGGACACTTCTTATAAGTTTTTAAACAAAATTTGAATCTGAATTAATTTTGAAGTAATAAATTAAAGCCTGTATGACACTGCATTTGTATGCCCAATTTCAAAATCTGAAAACAAGTGGCGCGTGTATGACGCCATACAAAGTCCAATTGATTCAGGAGTTGAAGCCAACTGACCATCCAAAGCGTTTTCGCTTCGCTAAGTGGGCCTGCGATCGACTTACAGAAGATGCCGATTTTGCCAAAAAAATTTCAGATGAAGCTAATTTTGATCTTGGCGAGTATGTAAACAAGCAAAATTGTCGCATTTGGAGCACAGAAAACCCGCACGCATACATTGAAAAGCCGCTGCACCCAAAACGAGTCACTGTTTGGTGCGGATTTTGGTCCAGAGGCATAATTGGGCCATTTTTCTTCGAAAATGAGCAAGGAGTGGTCGTTACAGTCAATGGCGATCGTTATCGGGCCATGTTGAACGAATTTTTGTTCACAAAAATTGAAGAGGAGGATATTGGCAACATTTGGTTTCAACAGGACGGCGCTACGTGCCACACAGCCGAAACTACACGCGATGTTTTGCGCCCTGTTTTTGAAGATCGCATTATCAGCCGCAGAGCTGATATCGTTTTGGCCATCTCGGAGCTGTGATTTGACACCGTTGGACTATTATTTGTGGGGTGCCCTAGAAGATAAGTGTTACGCCGACAAGCCAGAGACAATTGACGCTGTAAAGGACAATATTCGTGAAGCCATTGGTGAAATACAGCTGCACACAATGGATTACATTCACACAGTGAACTATCTTCACGCCTTTTACCTTTTTTCCGCACTCTGTGAAACGCTATACGAGTCTTATCTTGCTCATATTCAAACTAAATTGCTGTCGGATCCTAAAAGCTTCTACAAGTTCATAAATATTAAAAGAAAATCTGACAACTACCCATCTACCCTTACTTTTTCGGACATTTCCTCAGACAACCCGGAAATAATTGCAAACCTATTTGCAAATTTTTTCAGTCAGTCATACACTAATCATAACGACGAACTAGACTACGAGTATTTTTCTTAGTTAAGGGACTGTCCTCAAACGTCGCTAACTTCTGTTGATATTACACTAGCTGATGTGTTAGAAAAGATAAATAATCTGAAGGACGATTATTCTCCAGGACCCGATGGCTTACCTGCTATTGTTATAAAAAAATTCGCGGGCGTGTTGGCTCATCCCCTATTGGCTCTTTTTCAACTTTCTATTTCTAATTCCGTTTTTCCTAAGTTGTGGAAGAGCTCATACATAATACCTCTGCATAAGAAAGGACCAAGAAACGATATTTCCAATTACAGACCTATTGCAAATTTTTCATGTACTCCAAAAATATTTGAAAGCATTATTTATGACATTCTCTTTTTCCATTGCAAATCTATTTTTCCTCCCAGCCAACACGGCTTCCTCAAGGGAAGATCGACTACCACTAACCTTGCAGAATTTGTTTCAAACGCTCTATGCTCGTTGGAAAACGGGTACGAAGTTGATGTAGTGTCTACCGACTTTAGTAAAGCGTTCGACAAAATCTCACACAATATCATTCTTCTTAAGCTTAAAGCCTTTGGTTTTCCATCACTCTTTATATCTTGGATCAAATCATATCTCGAAGAACGCCGTTATAATGTCATCTTTAGATTTTCCAATTCAGATTCTTTTTCAGCTACCTCTGGTGTCCCACAAGGTAGTCACCTTGGTCCTTTGTTGTTTGTCTTAACAATCTCTGATGTAGATGGCATCATCAAAGAATCCAATCTCTCTGTGTATGCTGATGATATGAAAATCTATCGGCGCATACTAACTAACGACGATTCTCACTATCTTCAAGAAGATCTAGTTAGTTTTTCCACGTGTCAAAAAAATCTTCTAGAGCTCAACGTTAGTAAATGTCAAGCTATTACATATTCACGCAAGCGTCTCCAGCTTCCCCCAAGAACATATTACTTACTCGGCAAGCCAGTTCCTCCTGTAAGCTTTTTAAGGGACTTAGGTGTAATATGTGACAAGGAACTTAATTTTAGGTCTCATATTGATAATATCATTAGTAGAGCCAATTCTGCACTGGGTTTTGTGAAACACTGGTCCAGAGAATTCTCCAACCCTTACGTTACGAAATCTCTCTACCTTACCTTTGTTAGACCCATCCTCGAATATGCCAGCCAGGTTTGGTCTCCTATCTACAACATCCATTCTGTGCGAATCGAAGCCGTTCAACGAAGATTCATTAGGTTCGCACTACGCGGTCTTCCCGGTTCTGACAGTTTCAACTTACCTCCTTATGCAGACCGCCTGAAGTTGATTAACATGCAATCTCTTGCAAAACGAAGAGAAGTTGCAGATGTACTCTTCATTCATCAACTTGTATGCGGTACCATTAACTGCCCTGCACTACTCCAATTAATATCCTTTAATACCAACCCACGTAACCTTAGGTCTATTCCTCTCTTCCACCTCAACTTCCATCGTACCGACTATGGTTGCAGTGAACCTGTAACCAGGATGCTTCGTGTAACTAACAATTTGATCAGCGAATTTGATTTTCATCTAAGCAGATCTCGACTCCGAAATGCCCTTCTAAACTCCAACGCCACTTCTTCTTAACTCCAACGCCATTTTTCCCACCTCTATAATTTTTTTCTTACAATTAAGATATGATACATATTCCCTGTTAATTATTGTAAGTTCCCTTTATTACTTTTCTCCCCGTATTTCCTTTTTGACGTGTTCTTATAATTACGTTTTTCTGGTGGGCGGATTACGCCCACCACGAATTGGATATCTTTCGAACACTAAAACAAGGAAAGGAGAGAAAAAAAAAATAAATAAATAAATAAACCCTGTTAAAATAAGTTAAGACCCTGTTAGAATAAGATTAGTTCTAAGTTAATCAGCTTGTATTAAGCTTAACGAATAAATAAATAAATAAATAAATAAATAAATAAATAAATAAATAAATAATGTGCTTAAAAATTGGGCCGATCGTGTAGGCTACTGCATGGCCAGCCGAGGCAGCCATTTGAATGAAATTATTTTCCATTATTAACCGGAAGGATTTTACTTTCAAATAAAAAAAGAAATTTGAGAAAATATCCAGTAGTTTTTTTTTATAGAATTTTTAAAAGAAAAAAGTTATTTGGCGGACACTTTATAAAAAAGTGTGCAAAGTTGTCCCGGTCAAGTGCTGTAGACTTATGGCAGCCCTACTCTAAATGGAATAATGTACACTCAAAAAAATTTGCTTCCCTTAAACTAAGAAAGTGCGGCATCAATTCATAAGCATGGGTTTTTCTATATTCTATAGAGATTTCCCCTTAATGTAGAGAATTTTTACATGATTTAACAATCTCACGTCTTGAATTCGTGAGATCGTTAAATTGGGCTAAGTTTCTTCAATTAAGTGAAATAGTTAATAAATGATTGGATAATTTTCCTAAACTATTTAACACTTCTGGTGTCATTTTTACGAAAAATATATGCTTCATTTATAGAAAATCGGGCATGGCGCTAAATGAAGCCCGATTTACTAACGATTGGGTGCTATTCTTCTAGATTTTCAGGGAATTTTTTTCTGAGTGTATCTAATACAACTGATATTTGGTTTAAAGAACTTGAATATAAGGGTGCAGCGGTAATTGAATTTTTTAGGAACTGCCAAACTTTTCACTGCACCTGTTATCATTGCCTTGGTCAAACTCTGATGTTGAACGAGCGCTTAGCCAGCTCAATATTGTGAAGTCTAGATTAAGAAATCGCTTCGAATGGAAACAGTCAATTGTATTTTGAATGTTATGTGAGTATATCTGGTAAATGTCTTTAAAAAGAAAATTGTTAATAATCATTTTAATTTTAAAGATACGGCTTAAGAAGACACCCGAAATGATGCCAGGGCTATAATATACCCCGATCATATCTTATGTTAATTAGGTCGAATGCAATATATGACAGCAAGAACATTAATGAAGAATGGATTTATTTAAAATAGTATATATATACTGTCAGTTTTTTTAATTGAAATTTAAACTGAAATTTTTTGGAATTTTTTTTTACCTTATTATGAATATATAATTACACTAGTATTATACTATAAATTAAGTTTTTAACGACGGAAAGATTACCCGTGGATTACCAAAATTTAAAATATAAACGAAGTTATGGAACATAGTCTAGAGCACCTCTTAATTGTGCGCTGTATGTTGTTAAAACTTTAAAAGCGTTGTTCTCAAAATAAAGTTTTTTGATCGGCCCGGGTGTTTAAAAAAGGCTATCAAGCCGATTAGGCTGAAATGGCTCTCGCAGGTAGTAGAATTCCTAATTTTAAATATTTTTTCCTATTTCTTACGTCGATTTTTACAAAAAACCCGATTTTTTAAAATTTCTATTTAACAGTTTTGTTTTATTTTGTTATGTTTCAATTAAAATGTTTAAATCTAGTATCTGCCAGAATGACAAGCCTACAGAACAATAGTTTTTGTGTCCACTTAGCACGAAAAAAAAAATTAAAAAAGAAAATATCGTTAAAGATTTCAATAACAACATATAAAAATATTTAAATGATTGTTTTTTATTTTGTTACAATTAAAAATTCCCGAAATTAACCTTGAAAATTAGACCGAAGCACCAGACTACATACTTTAAGTGATGGTATTTATGTTATAATTAATCAAGTATATTATGAATATGAATTTGGAATGAACAGTTTCATTCTTGAATGAAAAAATTCATTACTTTGCGCTAGAAAACAAAAAACTAAATGAATTAGTTTTTATGATCTATTGAATAATCACATGAATTAAGATTGTGATCTTTAGATCAAGTAAGTTTTTAAGAAGGCAACCACAACAACAACTACTCTGTATAGAGTCAATCACTTAGCTGACTAGACAGTCTGTTTCGGAAATCGCTACATTTTCCTCTTCAGTAGTCTTTGAGTGATTAAGCTGTGATCAACTCACTGTTTAAACTAGCATATGAATGTGCAGATTTTGGAATTCATTCTTATGAATTGTATGGCTGCTAATCAATGAAAATAAAATTGTTTCCCTAAAAACTTCCTTACACATTATACAACAAATTATCGTTATAAATAAATGCGATTCGTTGTAACATTTGCTATGTAGGTGTTCACACGCCTGTCAAATGATTGAATCATTCAAAAACTGTTGTCGCTTTCCTATGTAAAAAATGAACTCTCTCCGAGGAGCGAAAATGAACTAAACACTTTATCGAATCAGTTAAAATTTTGATTGAGCTCCAGACCTGCATCCATCAGTCAGAGGGTTGAAGTTTTTTGCTCAACTGTTGTTTAGAAGGTCGTCAAAAAAGTAACAAATGCCTTCATCGGTCCTTCAATCAAAAGATCATGTGTGAGAAGCAATAAATGAAAATTTTTAGAAAGAGTAGAAGAGAGTAGGAATTCGCGATATACTTCAATCATCAGAGCACGTGTGAACACCTCCTATCTTAACCGTGTACCTGTGCCCGATTTTGAGCTACGTCACTGTATAAAATCCATTAAAAACATACATTGAATAATCTTATCAATTATTAAATATCTTTTGGATGTGTGTGTGTGTGTGTGTATATGTGTTAATGCCTTCATATAATAGCCAAAAACAAATTTTCATCACAGCCTTAAAATATGCAACATAACTTGAAGTAGTAAAAGATTTTGTTTTGCTTACCTCATAATATTCGACCACGGCAGTGTGCCTTGTGCCTTATCCACAACATGAATGGCATTCACCAGCAAATAGCAATTCGTTTCCACGTACTCAACGAAAACGAGCAACAGTTTCAAAGCCGTCTTCACAACTGATCGATACTTGGAGGCGATTAACGAATACAACCATTGCATGGTGGGTTCGTGTTTCATGACACCGTTCATGCCATCGACATAGAGCATCACCTGTAACAACGGATAGTCAGATCATAAAATGTGCCAAGAAAATAGTATTTATCATAACAAATCTTAATTTTTTTGAGAAATAAACAAATATTAAGCATGAGCATAGCGTTAAATAAACTGGTAATAATACAATAATAAGTTATTGAAGAAGACGCACCTGACCCAAGGCACGCAATATATAATTCTGATAATTTTGATCAGCTCCATTGCCGACACGCACAAGACAGTTGAGACCACCGAGTGCCACAAATGCATGGACCAGGTCCTTGTCCTCCTGAAACACTTGCTTAAGCGAAAATAAAGCGCGCCGCAGATCGCTTCCCTCGGCGGAGAGCAGTTTTTCTATAGATAAAACAAAACAAAAATTAATAAAAGAATACAAAAAGGTTAAAAAAACGATAAAAATATGATATGAAAGTATGATAGAATAACGAACATTACGAAAGGTAGAGGAAATACATTTGTTTTGAAATGACTTGTTGTGCTGGTTTATTTCCGTGTTGAGCCCATCAAGTGATGTACTGAATAGACAACTTTGTAACATAAAAATAATTGCATTTAAAGGTTTACACATTTTATTGGCCTTAGGAAATAGAGTTCTCAAGTTAATGGGATAAAAAAATAAGATGTTTCTGATTGGTTAAAGCCAAGGGAGATTTTTTTTAATCCAACGTGTTACAACGGAAGAGTTGTAGTAATGTCTAGCGCATAACACTCAAGCGTGAGTCTTATTCCTTTATTCTGAATAAAAAAATATTTGCCGCCATGCACATTGGAAGTGGAGTTTTTACCCAAAAAAGTGAAGATTTTTTAATAATTATAATCTATTCATTTTGACCAACATAACGTTATGATATTACAATATCATTATAAATTTAAGAACTTTTAATCACACACATTAGGTCGGGTCAAAAAAAGGGTTTGATAAGCTCGGTTTAAAATATTTCTTGGCTCATTGTAGTACCCTCCACGAAAGGATTTTTGCAATAAGCCACTTTTTGTATGGGCACGTGTTTGTTTCTATGAATTGCCAAAAACAAGCAATTTTAAAAATAAAGCTTCTAAAATGATTGGAGTGGATTACTCCCAGTATAAAAATTTTGATAAATCTGCTCGTTCAGGATTTTTTTACCAAAAAAGGCACTTTTTAAAAAAATGTCTCCAGCAAGCCTAAGGGTTAATGCATCGCGAAATCCTTTCGTGGAGGGTACTACAATGAGCCAAGAAATATTTTAGACCGAGTTTACCAATACTTTTTTTAATGGATACCGACCTGGCCTAACAAACATATGTTCGCAAGATAACGAGAAGCAGGAGACGAGGTCTGTTTTTTTACAGTGTTTTTGCTTTATCAGTTGTGCAGCTATAAATCTTAAATAAGTTATTAAGCAGAAACAAAAATAATAGTCTTATAAAATATAGGAGTTATTGCTTGCATGATACAATCATTATTGACAGCTACCTATTTACTCACGAGCTAAGACCATCGAATGTCAAACAAAAGAAAACAAAATAGACAGCGTGTGTCATACACATTGGCCGCATTCAGCGGAGTCAACAGTTTATGTTTATGTTTATT
Source organism: Dichetophora obliterata (assembly GCA_963920525.1). Lineage (NCBI taxonomy): Eukaryota > Metazoa > Arthropoda > Insecta > Diptera > Sciomyzidae > Dichetophora > Dichetophora obliterata. Next base: position 115,841,911 of record OY986438.1, on the reverse strand, counting down.
CATTCGATTGCTTAACCTGAACAGATTTTATAGCAAATTTAAAATTATAAAATAAGATATTTAATACAATTCAAAAATATAAAGTATGATTTTGATTGAAATCATGTATTATTAACAAACTACAAAGTTCTAATAAATTGCTTAAAGTATATAATTTTATTAAAGTATTAAAATAAAAAAAAAATTAAGTCAAATCGATAATATCAAACAGCATAGCAGGGTTGCGTTTTCAAGACAAACAAGGTCAAATTAGTAAAAAATTTTGTATCCGGATATCGGCGGAGTCGTGTGTTAAACAAGGTCTCACCCAATAACACCACTCCAATAACTGCCCTATTCAAGCAAATTAACAAATTGCTAACCAGTATTTTGAATATTTCAATGTGTTTGTTGTAATTTTTTGATTTCAAAACAAAATTTGAAGCTCAAAAATAATAAATTTTGATAAAAATTGTCAACTGGTTTTCAGTTATTGACAATTTCATTCAAAAATTTTGTTTTTTGTGCTTCAAATTTTATTTTGAAAACAACAAACATATAGAAATATAAAAAATACTGGTTAACAATTGTTAATTTGCCAGAATAGGGCTGTAAGTATATATAAAATATATATCGTTCTGTCTTCCTGAAGCCAGTGGGATCCTGGCTTGATAGGGTGGTTACTCAACAAACTAGGTCAACTTCACCAAACCAATTTTCATAAAACAAAGAAAACCAGTTGCGAACGCAGGCATCAAGACAAACTAGGTCTTAAAGGCCATTCGTATTAATATATTACAAATCGATCTAACGTAGTGTTTCAAGAGGTAAAAACCAAGACACCACCGTACCGTCGACAAATGTAGTCACATTCATCACGAAGATATAAGGCAATTGAAGATCCCAGGTTTAGGTCCATTCAGATTATTTAGATGTAAATTCACCAAAATTATCCATTTTAGGCTTAGGTCCATTTATCCGTTTAGATTGTTATATTAATGTGTTTAAAATATCACCAAGTGCATCAGATATATGTTTGCGAGAACTTAATCATAATCAGCGACGGTACTGCAGGTAATCTTTAATTTTATGTTTGATTGAGTCCATGGATTCACTTAAGGATATAACATCAGATACAAAATTAAAATCACCGCAAGCGCTTCTAAGAGGTTCATTTTGCAAATAATTAGTTCTACAAAAGTTCATGTGGAGTAACTTAAAAGATCTTCTAGGACGAAGAGGAATATTAAAATATATTTTACTCGATAGATATGGACTGTTGACATATCCACGTAAAAGTTTTACAATCCAACAAGCATTTATCATAATTCTCCGATTTTTTAAAGAAGGAAGATTTAAGAGTTGCAACCGATATTCATAAGGTGGTAAGTGAAAATCAGTATTGCTAGCTTAAGAACAATAAAAGAAATTGTTTCTGCACTGATTCAATGTCGCCTATGTAACAACCGTATCGTGGGCACCAAACAACTGAAGCGTATTCTTAGATAAGCCGCACTACGGAAGTGAATAAGGTAACTCTTTTGCCCAACGTTTAATAAATCCTAAAGTCCTATTTGCTCTATTTATTTTTTATTTACATGAATATTAAAGCATAGTTTAGGATCCATTGTAACTCCATGATCAATGAAAATATCTAATTGGATAACCACAAATTTTTAAGGTGCATTTCATTGGTGGTTTGCGCGAGAAAGACATATGCTTGCATTTCTTCTTATTGAGGTTCATACGGTTCGTTTTGCACCAGTTATGAAGATGATCAATGTCGGCTTGCAAAAATACAGAGTCATTATCATTTTCAAAAGAAAGAAAGAGTTTGACGTCGTCAGCAAACATTAAGATGCTAGAATGCATTATGACAGATGGCTAATCGTTTATAAAAAGTAGAAACAGAAGGGGCCCAAGATGACTTCCTTGAGGTACTCCTGAAGTAACAGGAAACTCATTGGATTTCTTGAGCTTAAAAAGAACAGATTGTGTTCTATTGCTTACGTAAGATTCAATCCACTTTGCCAACGGTATAGGAAATGCAACAAGATGTAATTTTAAGATCAATAGTTTGTGATTTACAACGTCAAAAGCTTTGCTAAAATCCGTGTAAATAACATCAGTCTGCATGCGTTTTCCAAAATTTTCTATAGTTTTTGATGTAAATTCGAGAAGGTTAGTTTTCCTGAAAGAAATCCATGTTGGAAAGGAGACATTAAAGATTTAACGCTATGCGATAGTCAATCAATGTAACAATTGCCTCTAAACAATTGCCTCTAAATTTTTAGAGGTGATGTAATAATTGCCTCTAAAAGTTTAGGCAAAGCGCATAATTTTGCGATGCCACGGTAGTTTCCAACTAAAGACCTATTTCCAAATTTATGCAGCGGAATAATAAATGAATGCTTCCAGGCTGCAGGAAAATAGAATTTTAATGATGAAGTAAATAGTAAAGAGATTGGAGTTACTAGTTCTTCACAGCAGTATTTTAATATACATGAAGGTATGTTATCGGGACTACTTTTAAAAGTCAGCGAAAAGATTGCAAATACTATTATCATTATCGGACTCTACAGAATTATACTTCATAAAAGAAGGATTGGAATTAATCTAACGTTTTGTGTTAACAAAGTTTCAGAAGGATTTAGCATCCGATTTGATGTTTAGTTTTACTTTTGTTAGGTATATATGTAGGAATGGCGTAAATAGTTAGATGGCAACACTGGTTAGGAAAAAGTACAAAACGAACGAACAAACGACAAAGCGTCCATCATAACTTAAGAATTAACGAGTAGAAGAACACTTGCGTGGTAATAGCTGCAGTAATAAAACTGTAAATTATAATTCACTAAAAAACAATATAAAGCTTTAAGGCAATAAGACTTTGTAAAACTGTATTTTAAATAAAGATATCATTGATTAACTAAAAGTGAGTGCATTGTGTCTTTTCCTACAAAATTGGGGGCTCGTCCGGGATCTGTGGCAAACTTGGACGTGCGCATAAGTAAAGCACGCGAAATAGTTGTTCAAAAACAATATTGTTTGCGCAGAAGTAAAAACCTGAAAATCGCAAAGTAAAGACACATTAAATAGTGCATCAAGTGTACGTGAAGTCGCGAAATTTAAGTATTTTTGCAGTGGGGTGCTCCCATGGACATAGCGGAGTTCCACGAGGAAGCGACAGTTAACTTTAAATGTGTCAAGATAAGCGTCGTTAAAACGCGAAAAACAGTTAAAACGGAAAATAAGTGCACAAAGAAAAGCAAAGCGTGCATTGAAAGTACCCCAAATGTGCTGAAGTGAATAAGCATACACAGAAGCAGACAAAATCGTTAGTAAAAACGGGTCAGCAGCTTATTTGTGCGCTCTTCGACATATATGTTCGCATGTACGGCACAGGGTACGAAAAAGCAAAGAACGAGATCAAAGTGGTGAACAAAGCCGAAACTAAAACCCACCACAGAATTGAACGAAACAAAATTGTGTGCGCATCGTTAGTGCGTCAGCAGCTAAGGCAGCGGTGTGGACGACAGTGCAGCGGCGAAGCAGCGGTGTTGGAGAGAGCAACTAAGGCAGCGGTGCGTACAACAGTACAGTGGTGTTGGAGAGAGAGCAGGCAAATATTGTCAGTAGTTTTGTTTTGGTTTTTGATTTACAATTTTTTCTTTTTCTTATTCATGCATTTGAGATTCTAGTGTTTGAAGCATTATATTAGCTTTTCCATAATTGAATTTGTTTATAAAAAAAAACTGCATTGTATTTGTAGGTGATTGGTAATAGTTTTCACCTTTGCAGAGTAGTTATTATTTTAACATTGTCATCATTTGTCACATTGAAATAAAAGTATCAAAAAACATTGTAAGATGGACGCTGACAAAATAAAGGCAATGACAGTGGAAATGTTAAAAGACAACTTGAGAGAGCTTGGTCTGAGTGTTGTGGGCAGGAAAAAAGATTTGCAATTACGTTTATTACAGCATATAGTTTTTGCAGGCGACGAAGACGAAGAAGAAGCGCTAAGCGAAAATGAATCGACAAATTCTGTGTTTGCTGATGCTGCTACAAATAACTTTGATAGACAAAGGGCGATGTTTACGCTGCGTGATATAGAGGACAGCGTGTCATCATTTTCAGGAGAAGGTACATACGGTGTGGACCGTTGGGTAGAGGAATTTGATGATGCTGCTGAGACCGTAGGTTGGAATGACCTGCAACGGTATGTGTACGCTAAGCAATTACTCAAAGGTGCTGCTAAATTGTTTTCTCGTGGGTTGGTCGGATGCAAAGACTGGAAAAGTCTGAAAAAAGCCCTTTTAGATGAGTTTGGCGCAAAGTGGTGTGCTTCAGAAGTTCACTCTGCGCTAAGAAATCGACGTAAACAGGCTAAAGAAAGCTTACAGGAATATTTGTATGCACTGATAGAAATGGGGAAATCAATTGCACTGGATGAAAGAAGTCTTGTGGAATACTTTTCGGAGGGGGTGCCAGATACTCGTTCAAATAAGCATATGTTATACCAGGCGAAGTGTTTGAAGGAGCTAAAAGAGCAGATTCGCGTATACGAGAAGGTGAGGGGTTCACAATTGTCATCAAACAGAGTGAACGTACCTCAATTAGTGTCAGGGAAAAGTTTTAGTGAGCAGCTGCCACAAAAGAAAAAGTGTTTCAAGTGTGATAAAGAAGGTCATTTGGCAAAGGAATGCCCGATCTCTGGGGTAAGCAACGTCATTTGTTTTAAATGTAAGCAAAAAGGGCATTTCGCTAGAGATTGCAAAGTGGATAGAGGAGATAAAGGGGTTAAAAACGAACGAGTAAATACTTTGGGACAACAAGTGGTCAACCGAGTAAAAAGCAAATTAATTTTTGTTGACGTGACAATTAATCATTTCACTTTCAGTGCGTTAGTAGATACGTGCTGTGATTCATGTATAATGAGATACGATACGCTGATTGGGCTAGGTGAGATTGAGCTTAGTAAGGACAGACGTCAATTGTATGGGATAGGTAAGGGACAACTCACGACATTGGGTAGTTTCGATACCGAAATTGAAATGGACGACGTGGTTTGTAGGGTTACTTTTCATGTGGTAAGAGAACGCGATATATCGTATGCGGCTATTATAGGAAGCGACGTGCTGCGGGAGGTAGAACTGGTCTTTAGGGAAGGGACAGTAGAGATTAGAAAGCCGAGCAAGCAAGCTGGGTCGATAAGTAGCTGTGCAGATGGGGAAGCGGGAGCGGTCGAGCCGGAACCCCAAGGTGGTGTTTGTGGAGAGGTTGGGCCCAAGCACGGAAAAGGCGATGCTGGAGCGGTAGTGCCAGTGCGCCGGGGTAGACGTGGAGAGGTTGAACCAGTCTGTGAGGGATTAACTAGCGATGAAATAGTGACCACGGGAAAGGAAAATGGTTGGTGTAGAGAGTTTGAAGCATTGTGCTTAGCCGAAAACGAAGAAGCAACCAGGCAGCTGGATGATATTGACTTATCGCATTTGCAGGAAAGTATGGCTAAAGAAGTCGAGCGCTTAATCGCTACTTATATGCCCGAAAAACAAGCTAGTACGCCAGTACGAATGAAACTTGTTCTGTCTGATGATAGGCCAGTTTATCAGCGGCCACGTAGAGTGTCATATCATGACCAGTGTTACATAGACGCACAGGTAGCGGACATGCTAAAGAAGGGAATAATACGATGTAGTACTTCCGAGTACGCATCACCGGTGGTACTGACGACGAAAAAAGATGGGACGAAAAGGTTTTGTTGCGATTTTCGCAAGGTAAATGAAAAAATTGTTAGGGATAACTTTCCTATGACTCTTATCGATGAAGCGTTGGACAAGTTGCAGGGTGCGAAAGTTTTCAGCACACTTGATTTAAAAAATGGCTTTTATCATGTGCCAATAGAGCCGGATTCGCAAAAATACACGGCATTTGTTACCCATAGCGGTCAGTTTGAATTTTGTTTTGTGCCATTCGGTATTACCAATTCCCCTGCTGTGTTTTGCAGGTATATTCGAGCAGTCTTTCAGGATATGCTCCAAGATGGTACTGTCATTGTTTATATGGATGACATCGTCATTCCCGCCAAGGATGAGGATGAGTCATTGGAAAAGTACGGATAGACGAGCAACTGTTAGCTGTTCAAGAGTTAAAGAACGCTCTAGTAAATGCACCGGCATTAAAACTTTTTAACCCCTCTGCGGAAACAGAAATCCACGCGGATGCGTCAAAATATGGCTATGGAGCGGTTCTTTTACAAAAAGATTCAGAAGACCGTTTATTTCACCCTATCGAGTTCATGAGCCGTAAAACTACGATGGCTGAAGAAAAGTACAGCGCATTCGAACTTGAGGTTTTAGCAGTAACGGCAGCATTAAAGAAGTGGCGTACGTACATAAAGGACTTGAAATTCAAAATAGTTAGCGATTGCAATGCGTTCGCGATGACCGTCAAGAAAAGGGACGTGCCGGACAGGATAGTGAGATGGGCTATGTACTTACAAGAATATGACTATGTGGTTGAGCATAGGTCAGGTTCTAGCATGAGGCATGTGGATGCTCTCAGTAGAGTTTATTGTCTGTTCGCCGAAGATTCGTTAAAATCAAGGTTGAGGGAAGCACAGGAACAAGATGCTTGGTTAAAGGCTGTGAAAAAGATTTTAGAAACAGGTAATTACGAAGATTTTTTTTTGAAGAATGGTGTGGTCTACCGAGATCATGTCCAAGAATTATTAGTAGTGCCTTCCGCTATGGAGACAGAAATAATAAAATTGGCTCATGATCAGGGACATTTCGCCGGGAAGAAAACACGGGAGATAGTAGAAAAAAATTATTATATTCCAAACTTGGACGGAAAAACAGAAAAAATAGTGAAAAGTTGCATCGAGTGCATAATTGTAGACGCGAAAAGGGGCAAAAAAGAAGGGTTTTTGGCTCCAATAGATAAAGCATGCGAGCCGTTAGGAACGTTACATATTGACCACGTAGGCCCGTTAACTGAAACGCGGAAAAAGTATAATCACATTTTAGTGATAGTAGATGGGTTTTCGAAATTTACATGGCTGTACCCGACAAGGTCTACAGGGGTTGATGAAGTAATTGATAGGCTCGAGAAACAAGCTTCGATATTTGGCAACCCAAAACGAATAATATCAGATCGGGGGGTGGCGTTTACGTCAAATGCCTTTAAAGAGTATTGCGATAGGGAGAATATCCAGCACTTGCTGATTGCAACCGGAGTGCCTCGCGGCAACGGGCAAGTGGAGCGCGTCCACAAAACGGTTATTCCAATCATCTCGAAAAAGTGTCAGAGCAACCCTACCCAGTGGTACAACCAAGTACCAAAAGTACAACAAATTTTGAATAATTCTGTGCCACGCAGCACAAAAGCAACACCCTTTAAAATACTTACCGGATTAGACATGAGAGTAAATGATTACCCAGATTTACGACAAATTTTAAACAATTTAGCTCTCGACGAGCTAGATACTGAACGAGACTTAGTAAGACAAAGGGCCCAAGAAAATATAAGGAAAATACAAAACGAAAATTGTAGAACGTTCAACAAAAATAGGAAAATAGAAGTAAATTACAAAGTTGGTAATTTGGTAGCTATCAAAAAGACACAATTTGGGACCGCTATGAAATTGAGACCGAAGTATTTAGGCCCATATAAAGTAACTACAAGTCTAAATCATGGTAGATACGAAGTGGAGAAGGTCGGCAACCAAGAAGGACCGAAAAAAACAACAACTATAGCCGAAAACATGAAGCCATGGCACTAGTTATTCAGGGTCGAATAACGAGTCAGGACGGCCGATTGTAGGAATGGCGTAAATAGTTAGATGGCAACACTGGTTAGGAAAAAGTACAAAACGAACGAACAAACGACAAAGCGTCCATCATAACTTAAGAATTAACGAGTAGAAGAACACTTGCGTGGTAATAGCTGCAGTAATAAAACTGTAAATTATAATTCACTAAAAAACAATATAAAGCTTTAAGGCAATAAGACTTTGTAAAACTGTATTTTAAATAAAGATATCATTGATTAACTAAAAGTGAGTGCATTATGTCTTTTCCTACATATATTATAGGATTGTTTGCATAACTGTTGGTAACTGTATTTAATCGAGGTATAGCATCCAAAATCGCATGTGTTATGTGATTTTTGATATTTTTTATAGTATTAAGATTTCAAGTTCCTCATTTTTCTTAATTCATTTGTATACCATACCGGACCCGATGTCAAAGGGGCTTTCCTTTGCGGAACAGCTTTTAGAAAACAATCATTAAGCGTTCTTTTAAACGCATATACCACATCATCAAGACTCTGAGAATATAAACTTTTCAAAATAGAATTCCAGTTTATAGTGGAGAAGTTATTCTTCAAAATCAGGTAGTTTGTTTTTTTAAAGATAATTTTAATAGGCGGTTGAGAGTCATGGTACTGCACAGATGGTGCTGGAAAATTTAAAGATGTAGATGTAGTTGCAATTGCAATCAAAGTATTTTTATAATTGCATAATAAAGATAATAAAATTAAATAATTAACAACTTTTCCATAACAGTTCACAGCAGTTGACTTCCCTAAACACGGCCATATGTGTGACACACGTTCTCTATTTTGTTTTCTTTTGTTTAAACATTCGATGGTCGCAGCTAGAACTGTCACTCCTACCTAGTAGTTATTGCATCATGATTATTTGTTTGAATTGAATTTTGACTGCAAAGGTAGCGCCCTCTATGAGTCGTTTTTCTTGCCATTCCCTTCAGAAAATTTGTTATCGTGATCATATTAAGGCGAAATAATATCTTTTTGCTTTATTTCTATTATTTTTTTGCTTTTTTTATAGCTTTAGGCACTATAGCGGGGCTTTAGCACCAAAAATCCACGCCTTGGCTACTGGCCTCATCTACATATACTATATTATCGTCAATTTAAAGTTAAGATCATTCACAAGTTTATGTCATAAATAATTTCTATATGTTTGCATATTTCAATTAGGTAGAAAAGGCATATTTTACCAGAAAAAAAATCTCTATTTTAACAATGTTTATTTTTTTGTGAATTGTTTGTTTTGACGAATTTGCAATTTTACCCAATTAATTTATTATGCTTGTGTACCACATTTTCAATAACAAAGATCTCTAATGTTGAAAACCAAGGTCGATTTTTAAGATTTCAATGCTGACGGATTTATTACATTTTCAGGTTTGGCATTTAACGTTATAATAAATTAAGGAAATTAAGAAGAAGAAGACGCGAAAGAAAACAAAGTAGCCACATAATAATAAACATTTTTTTTTGTTGAAGCATACCGAGTATCTGAGCCAACAAAAAAAATATACACTGTAAAACGACATACAAATATTGTTTGTACTCACCAATAATAGCGTGAACACGAACGCTGAGCTGTGTTCGCACAACCAGTGAATTTTTGCGACTGAAAAAAGAAAGAAAATAAATTCTCTTGAATATATATATAATATGAAGTAATATCTAATTCTATTAAAATTATTTTGAAATTATGATAAAATAAAGAAAATTTTGAAAGAAAAGTATTATTGCACAAATTTCCTTGATAATTTATTAATTTTTCTAAATCGGAAATTTAGTTTGGGATTGTGAGGGAAGTGGGAAGATGTAAAAACTAGCAGCAAAATCAGTACTGCTTTCTTGAAATTTCAGAATATAAACCGATTTGAGGTTTCAAACTCTGAGACTAGGTATTTGCTTAAAACTTTCTTGTTGTTTTGCAGGTGCAACATCCCAATTTTTTGCTTTAATCCCGCACTATTGTGACAGTTTTAGGCTTATCGAATGTAATGATAGTGATTAAATTTACAGCTGTTTCTGATAACACAAATTCATACATCGATAAAAACATTTCAGATTTTATTTCGGAAAAAGCTAAAAAAATGTTCATAAGATTTTTCATTCCAACGGATTTCTTAACAAAAGATCCTGTAATAGACTATCGCAAGAACTACCCATATGCAAAAAACCTACAATTTTAAAGTAAAATCGTTTTGTTAATTTACAACTAGTGACTTATTAAGAGTGACGAAGGAGTCCTCTATGATTTGAATGCATAAGGTCTTAATATATGTAGGATTGGACTCTCACGAATCAGACAACACCGACGATTTGACTGCACATATGACTAGAAGTGGGCAGACTTATTAAAACAACATTACAAAATACGGGAACGCTGTTACGACCTGTACTTTTGGCAACGACAATTAGAGTTGCGGCAATTAGAGTTGCCAAATATGAAGATTTTACCAAAACTGGTAAATTTTTTTTTCGATGTAAAAACGTGAAATTTTATTCCGTTTTGCTGATAAGCTAATATTATTAAATTTTCAGAAAAATTTTTTTGTTATTAAATTTTAATACGTTTCAGTTAAAAACATGCAAAAATAAGAGTTTCTGGAAATTTAAAAAATTGTAACTTATCACCTTTGTGCGCTTAACCATCGATATGCAGTGGGTTGCAAAATTAATAGGAACATTTTAAACCTTTAAAATGTGAATGACAGGTTGCGTTGTTTGTTTTTGACAGAAAAGGTAAAAAATTTTCGTTAAACTCGAACAACTGTTTTCTAAAAAATGCCATGTTATACGAAAGCTAGTTAAAAATCCAATTTATCCACATACTATAAATGTTTCTTAGCTTTAGCATTGAAAGTTTTTACGCTTTAAGAATTATTAATTATTTATTTTTAAAAACGTAACTAAGTTAATTTTATGATTTTTGTTAATTTTTGTACAATAAAAATTGATACAATATTGATCCTGTCCTGATCCTCTGCAACAGTAAAATAATACATCTAATTGAATATTTATCTATCAAATATATTTGCTATAAATTATTTGTTCGTTGGATACTTTAAAACTTATTTTAAATAATTAATTTTTTGATTTATCATATTTGATAAACTTTTGATTTTGATGTGAAATTTTTGTCTGAAATGTGAATTTTTTTTGCGAAGTTTGGTAAAAAAAAAATGTAAGGCTGTGGCAACCCTGACGACAATACGGAAAATTTAACGAAGAACGAGTCAGACAATCAGTGCCACCAACTTTTTAATTTTAAAATCCACCAAAAAGGCGAAAAATGCGCTTTTTCCTCAGAAATGCAGCAGATTTATTATGTGCTTAAAAATATTAAACTTCAAATTAAATTCAAAAATTCAATTATATTCTGAACTGTCATATATTTTATTAAATTTTATTTTATTAATAATATTAATATATTATGATATTTTATTAAAATATTATTAAAAAAATAATTTTCTTCACAGGTTTATACAAGCTTAAAATACTACAATTATAGCATCTTTCTGTAAAACGAACGTAACGTGCATTTTACGTGCATTTCACACAGCTGACATTCGGCTTTGTTCAAAAGCCGAATGTCAGCTGTGTTCGCTTGATGTAAAAATAATTTCTTAGCCCAACGAGAACAGCTGATTCAGAAACGAACGACAACGTAGCTGTAATGAAATCTTGGCTTGATGTATTAAAAAAATTTGAAACGAAACGTCGAATATAGACGATGAAAATTTTCTTATCGTTTAGAAATTTGTTGACATGGAAGTTGCTGAAAATAAATCGTAAGTATGATTTTATTAACAAATGCAAGAATTTAGAATCAATTGATTTATATTTTATTTAGCACACAAAAAAACCACAAGCGAGCAATTTGGAGGTGAATTGGATCTTGGAGTTTTACCTGATTTGCAGATTTGCCTGCCTTGCCTGCTTTGTACACGATTCATTAAAATTGTATAAAGCGATCGCGGAGAACATTATAATTATTAATTTTCACAAAACTTTTCACTATGATCAAATTTGCAGCAAAAATTAATCATATGTGTCAAAAAAAAAAAAAACAAAACAGCTGATGCAAAAAATTATGCCACCTATTAAATGTTGCTTAGAATAAGTATTAAATATTTAAGGTTTTTGTCAGTTTTACGCAAAATGATGAACTTTTACAATCTGGTAATAATGTTTTTGAAAAATACTCACGTTAAGAGTATTTGAGCAACGTAAGCAACTTAAAAGTGGACGACGACGCAAGGAAAAAATACATCAAGCCAATTTTGTCCGATATCGTCGGAAAACACACGAAGCTTAAGACGAAGGCTACGTTTTACCTAAAGATGCTATTAATCTAATTTAACGAATCTAAATCAAAAAATGCTTTCATATACTTGTACCATTAAATCACATCTTGAGATCAATTTCCATTAAATATTAAGGTACAAACTAAGGCCTCCAAAATTAAATAAAAAAGCACAAAAAAATGCACCAGGGCTAAACCTCATTGTTCTTGCGCTAAAATTTTCAAAATGCAAAAAATTTTACATCTGGTGGAAAAAGCAGCAAGTTCGCAACAGTGCAGACAATTTAAATCTGGACGAAACGAGGACAACTGGAAGAAAGCGGACGAACAACGAAGAGAGTTAGGTTTTCGACGCGCACGACATCGAACGTATTTGAAACTGTCTTTTTGTATTTAAAGCTTTTATTTATTGCTTATTAACTTATTAACTTTACAAATAAAATCGGTAAACTTTTATAAAAGTGAAATTATGTAATTAAAATAAAACAATTGTAGATAAAAATCCCGCATATATGAATATAAGGGCGTATACTTTTTTTGTAAAAATTTTGTTGGATTAAACAATTCGTCACAAAAAAAAAATTTAAGAATTCTTTCAGATTTTTTGAAAAAGGTCGCTCAAGATCGTTTTTCCCAAAAAGTAGTTCTTAAAAATAATACTTGTGCTTGCTACCCAGAATGAGTGCCTTACTAAAAAATATTATGTTCCAACGATCTTTTTTAGAAAGAAGAATGTTTAAATTTTATTTTCGTGAGCTTAAACTGTTTTTAGACAGGAGGGTAAAAAAGGGAGTTTTTTTAAAAGTTTGCTGTTTTTTTTTGTTTTTACCATAAATTTCTCAAAATTTCTCAAAACAACATTCAATTTTAAGTAAGTAAAAGAAAAAAAAACGTTTATTTATCTTTTTTTTTACCGAAGTTATGTATTTCAAATTTTGAAAACATGTCTTTTTCGGTCGATTTATTAGCGTGTGTAATGATTATATAAAACGATTTTATAAATAAAAGTTATAAAGTCTTTGGCATGAGTGTAGCCATGTATCACGAGAAAAAAAAAGTTTAATCTAAGCCGAAAACAATTGCAAATTTATTAAGTTTTATTATTTTTTAACTCTTTTTTATTTGTAGGCGTACCTCCTGTGTATATTTGATAGTTGAGTACGGCTGCAAAAAAAGAGTTGAAAAAGAATAAAAGTTAATAAAAATATTAACATTTTGCAATTGTTTTTGGCTGAAATTAAACCATTACTCCTCGTGATACATGGCTACACTCATCCCAAAGTCTTTATAACTGTTATTTATGAAATCGTTGCTCACACTAATAAATCGACCAAAAAGGACGTTTTTAAGCCTTTAAATGCGCATAACTTGCATAAATGATAAAAAGCAGCAGAATTTAAAATAAAAACTCAATTTATTGACCCTCCTGTCCAAAAAAAAAGTTGGAATTCTTCTGTCAAGCACACGAAAATAAAAATATCTTCCAAATTTTTCTTTCCAAACAAGATCGTTGGATCATTATATGTGTCAGTAAGTCATCATTCTGGGTAGAAAGCACAAGTATTATTTTGAAGAACTACTTTTTTGGAAAATCGACCTAGAGCGACCTCTAAACCTTTTTCAAAATATCTGAATAAATTCTCAAAATTTTTTTTGTGACGTACTTTCGAATTTCGCTGCAGCCCGCCAAGATTTTGACAAAAAAAAGTTTAAACCCTAATGCTGATACAAAAACTAGAACAATATGAATACAATAAACTGTAAAACAGTGACGATATTTTATTATTTATTCAACTACGTAAAATTCTTTTTAGGAAAATAATTCTATATAAAAGCCCTAAACCTTAAAAATTTGAAAATATAGAAATATTTATTTTTAACGGTGCTTTTAGGCAAAAGCTTTTGAAAATAAGGCATATTTAAGAAGTTGTTTTCTAAAAAAGTACATGATATAGACAAACAATTTCATTTGCATATTAACTTTACATCGTCCGTTTAGATAAAATATTTTTTTTATAACATATACTTTTATATATAAAGATGGCGCTGAAATTGGTGTGCTTAAAAAAAGGTGAAAATCGGGCTGCCATCATATCTCGGCTCTATATCGTCTGAAAAAAAAAACAAAATGCATTCGGAAGTAGACTCTTGATACATATCGTTTACCAAAATGGAATGGAAATATGAAAAATTAAGAAAATTATGAAGCGTGAAAAAATTTACGTTATTTTTGACCACATTGTTTTGTGTAAAAACTGGACAAATTATTCCAAGACGTTTACTTGGTAAATTATGTGTAGAATAACATTATAAATAATAAAAATATAAAAAAAAATTAAAAAGGGAAGATTAGTTTGTTTGCAGTTGTGCGGCCAGTTTTGAAAAAGTATGTTTCGAGAAAAACGCGTGTAAAGTTACTCAGGTACACCGGGTTTAAAGCGCTGTAGAATCTGTATTATAAAAAAGAGTGATTTAATTTTTTTAATATATTCTTGAATAATTTAACAACAATAATCAATTAAAAAAATTAAATTTTCAAAAAACTGTTTGCCTTAGACCTCCGTGCCGTAACTTGTTGAAGAGATTTCCAATTTCAAGCTAAATTTATGCTTAATATGATAATGTGTTGAGTTGATTAAAAAAAAAAAATAAATGTTATTATGTATAATAATTTTAATTATTTTAAAAAAACTGTTTTTTTCCACCCCATATAAATGGTCGTTATCCGATTCTTTAAATTTTTTACAGAACTTTTTATACCTAAAGAAACGTTTCTAGGGGGAGTTATGCTTTATGACTTGAAATTGAAAAATATGGAACATCCTAGTGCAAGGATCATTTATAAGGTTGTGGCACTTGAGAGAAATGTGCTCTTTTTCCGCCTTTGCTTGAACTGTCAACTGTGCTTTTTTTTTGTTCAATGAACTCATTTTCTTGATTTCTTCTCATCCATTCTGACAGTTCGACCGAGCTCGCTTTCAAGTGCCACAACCATATAAATAAGCCTTGTCCTAGAACTCATAATTTTTTACGATTTTATATCTTTGCTTTGTGGTGGCCGAAGCCTAGTGGGTAGAGTGCGTGGCCTCTAAGCTAAAGAGCCGCGGTAGCCCGGGTTTAATTCCAGCTCAGACAGAAGGTTTTTTCAATTGAATTAATTTTTCTGTTCGGTCGTCACCTCTCTGCAGACAATGGAAAACCTCAGAGAGTAAAAATTGCCATGTAAAGCTTCTTGAGAACATAAACCGTTCGGAGTCGGCATAAAACACGTAGGTCTCGTTATCGATAATTTGTGATCAAACATTTAGTAACACGCACAACACAATTGGATCAATAGAAGCTAGGTCAAAATCCTTGCAAGGGTTGAAATGGCCAGTTGTTTTTTATATCTTTGATTTTGTAGCTTATCAGTCAAAAGAGGCTTCTTCACTTTTGTCGTAGGCGAAAGTTCACTTTCTTTTCATTTTAAAAACTGATTGAAAAATCACTACAATAAATGTTTTGATATATTTTGAAAAAGGTCACGATATGCAGCAGATTTTTTTCAATTCTGTCTAAAATTCAGCTTTTATTTCTAAAATATGTATATTTTGTCTACATTCACGCTATTTCAACGTGTTTTTGCTCAGAGAGTCATAAAATATGTTCATTTTCTCTATTTTTCGTGCAATTTTAGTGTGTTGTCGCTTAGAGAGTCCCAAAAACGCTCCAGCAGCGAAGATTTATGCTATTGGAGCGGGTGTTACGCTTGACTTAAAATAAAAACCTTTGCTTTAACGACATATGATTTCGAAGAGTTTATTCGAACAAGTGTCAAATTAAATAAAACGTGAACAGTAGATTGGTCACAACTTAATTACTCAAGCTTATGTAAGATGGAATGAGTAGCACCTTGAATCTATACAGACTTGTTGTTGCTGTTGCCTTCTTCAAAACTTCACGCACTTCTAGCTTTTTTTTATTAGCGAAACAAAGTTGAAAGTGATACTTTTAGAACAAAGTTTTTACAAGAGCGCAAAAGAGATAATTGTAGGTGAGAGTATTCACGCATTTCTAGCGTGAAATATTTATAATTTTGCTTTATGGGATTTAATGACAATAAATGTAAGCAATTATTGTAGTTAATGCTCGTGAATTTTTTTTTTGAGTAGGCTTCTGCGGATTATCTTGGCATTAACATCAACTCCGAGTTCCTGTTCCAGAACCTTATTAGTCTCCACTGTAGTATTTGTAGCCCAGTTATTATTAAACGTCTGGCTATCTGCTTTATTCCTGGAGATATTTTACGTTGTCTACCGCCACATTTTCTTGAAGCAATCACATAAGACTCCTTTTTTATTTCACTGATTAATCAATTGAGTGATATGTTATATTTTCTATCAATTTCACTGTATTAATTTCAATTACATTTTTTATATCTTTCCGAGAAGCTTTCAAAACTGATTTTTTTGCTTTTCCCATGTCCAAAATTTTAATGGTTATAATAATTGATAGTTTTTTTTATTTTATTATAGGGTAAACTGGGGTACATGTGACTTTGGAGCACATTTGACTTTAGTGTTTTTGGTGTGGACGCACCATAATATTAATAAATTTTATTTCTGCAATTTTACAGCATGCGATTTCACGAAGTGTCACAAAGTTTGATACTTTTTACATAACTAAAAAAAAAACAATTCGTGTTTTTGTGTTTTTTGTTGCGCTGATGTAATTTGATGGTATAAATACATAAGGATTTTTCAAAGTGATCTTATCCGTTATACCAAAATGTTTTATTAAAAAAAGGTAAGAATAACTCCTTATTTATTTATATACTTAGATGAATCTTATTATAACAAATAAAAAGGAAAACAAATATATAAAAAGTCACCGAGAGCGTATGGGGCACAATTGACGTTTTTAAAAGAGGCACTTTTGACAAGGTTTTTGAGGATATCGCTCTAACTTTACGCAACGAAATTGAATTACAGCTGTCGTATCCTGAAAATCCATTTACCACATCACGATGCCACACAAAATACATTTTTAAAATAATTTTTAGAAACTTTTATTTAAAATAAGTGGATATGATTGATGTTCTTAACCCGTCGTCAATGAACATAAGTGTGTTACACCCGGGCTTAAATAAATTTTGTATTCATTTGATTTATCTCTAATTTAAATAAAAAAATATTTCTAAAGATCAGAATATGTTTTCTTTTTCAAATTAATATATTATTGACTTAATAAAAAACATTAAAAAAAATTATTTTATGTATAGTTTTTATTTTGAAATTAATTTTTTTCTCAGGTGTGACACACCCAGTTCAGTGGCAGTGTGACAAAAAATATGTTCATTGTGATAAATATGGTGTCGTTACTTTTACTTTTTTTTACTTTTATTACATTTTTGCATTACTAACAATAAAAAATGTATTAAATTTTTGTTTGAATATTATGTTATATCAGTATAAACATTTTATTAGCCAGTATTTTGAGTTCTTAATGAGAATAAACATACTTTTCAAATGCTCCCTTTCAAAAGATAAGGGTGCTCCTTGCACGGGACACATTTAACAAATTTACTTTTTTTTTAAATGGTTGAATAAGGTAGATACACGATTTCTTATAAGCTATTGGTTACTCAATTACTTAGATAAATAATGAATGTTTGCGACCAATTATTAAAATCTGAATTTTTGCCCAAAAAAATCAGAGAAACATGACCTCGTAAAAAATGTGTCAAATCTGCCCCACTTTCATCTTTACATAAGCATATTTTAGCAATTTTATTTACTTTTTATCAGAATAGTCGTCAAAATACCATTGAGTTTTTAAAAAGTCTTCCTGTTCACAAGCACGTGTTTACTTTTAACTTGTCAAAAATATGGAAAAAAACCGTTACCTTAAAAAAGTTTGCCATCAGATAGTGTATGCATTAAGTAGCAAAAAATTTCTAAAATGCTGAATTTCATTACTTTCGTGAACAGTACTCTCCGTCACTGTATATCAAGAAATAGCTAATAAAATGGTTTTAAAATTCAGTTAATACAGAAAGAATACCTACTCACAAATTGCCTGATCTCTGTCGTAGAATGAGCCAGCATAAATAAATGGTTTTACTTACTTACTTTGGAACGACTTAGTTTTTGACAAAATTTTATTAATCAAAATTGTCACTATTCGCACCCTTCACAAGTTTTGTTATAATAAACATACTATCTGTTACATCTGCTTACTTAAGTTTTTATGCATCTACAATACCGCTCAAAAGCAAAACTATTATACACTTTTAAGAACAATTTTTATTTTGCACTAGGGTTAGGAATCTTATGCACTAAAAAATAAAAAAATTTGCGCTAAAAACAGGTAAAATATGCAATTAAAAGTATGTGTATAATATTTTAATATAGGTTCAAAAATGAATATTGCATGTAATTTAACAAAAAATGAAAAACACTTAATTTTAAAATACATATAAAATTCTTTTATCAAAAACAACAAAAATATAAAGTAAATATAAAAGTAATAATTATAAGCTATCTTTTCCCAAAAAATGTCGCACTAAATAAAAGTGATTGCTAATAAAAAAAAAGCAAAAATATGCAAACACCACATGCATTTATTGCAAAATATACAAAAAAATGCGCAGTAAATATGACAAAATATGCAAAACCATGCATTTATTGCAAAATATGCAAAAATATGCACTAACGATTGAATGCCATTTTAGAGCAATTTCATGATTCGTAAAGATAACTTCATCATTTCCATTTTAAGATTCCCAGTAAAAACATTTGTCTAAAGAATGACAAAATGACATAATTACAATTACATTACCACGCCTTTTACATATATATTTTGTACTAGTTTGCACTAAAAATACAAAGCAATCAATATTCAAAGACTATTGGCTCAAGTGTTTGAAGTAACTTTGAGTAATCATTCTTCATAGAAAAACGAGACTGACGACACGGATGCGCCGCTCTGGACAGAACAGTTTCTTCATGGCGTTAAAAAGGCGTCTTATTTAAAGTGAACCATTGTGCCATATTTATGAGGACATTCTGCATGATAGTATCGGAAGCACCAAAAACAGAAAAAAAAATAAATCGCATTAAGAGACTACGAGCATAATAAAAAAAGGAAATGTTGCAATTTGCATGTCTGAGTCGATAGGCTACAGTAGAGTATGAGACGACAACGATGACGACAAAACATAAAGTTGAGAGTCTGGTTTAATTGCAGACTACAGTAAAGCCGTAGTTGAAGTTGCAGCAGAGACATTCAATTGGATTGCGAGAGTTCTTCATTTATGTGCATTAAACATGACATCACGTTTTTCTCCAACGGTTTTGCGTATCTTTCGCATTCGTGCAAATTTAATGCGGATGCATGAGAGCGATGCTCTCTTTGCATTAAAATGTGTTTATTTTATTTTGTATCAAAAGGGTAGTTTAGTGAAAAAGTAAAATAAAACATTGGTTTTAAAGTTTCGAAAGTAAATTAGTTTACCTCTTTCTTGCTACTGATTATTGATTTGAAAGGTTAACAAAGTCAATAGCAAGCTGAAAAGATAAAGGAGCAAGTGAAGGCTCAAGTGCGTTTAAGTGCAGGAAAAACTTTAAACGCGTCTAGAAAAATAATTTTTGGCCTTGCATTGACCAGTTCTTGAAATCCACTGCTACAAAATTACTTTGAAATGTTCAAGTCTTATTTAGCATATTTGTTGCTAGCGTCGAGATAAAATTGGGAAAATTGATTATTATTTTTTATTAA
Source organism: Dichetophora obliterata (assembly GCA_963920525.1). Taxonomy (NCBI): domain Eukaryota; kingdom Metazoa; phylum Arthropoda; class Insecta; order Diptera; family Sciomyzidae; genus Dichetophora; species Dichetophora obliterata. The sequence goes on along the minus strand of OY986438.1, from coordinate 115,822,035 downwards.
TTTTTTAATTTGCAAGAAACATCTTTGGTTTTAGTTGCAGCGATAGCCAAAATAAATGTACAAAAGTTTATTTTAATTTTTGATTTCAGGTTATTGTTTGGCCGAATTCCTGTCAAAGCAAGTAAAAAAAACAACCTTTTTATTGCCGCCATTTTAAAGGACTCACAAGAAAACACAAACAAACGTATTTTTATATATATATTACATTTAACAATTAGGCGTAAAAATTTAAGATTTTCATTTAAAATTTACAATGAAACAAAAAATATACAGGGTCCGCCAAATAACTTTTTTCTTTGAAAATTCTATAAAAAAAAACTACTATATATTTTCTCAAATTTCTTTTTTATTTGAAAGTACAATTCTTCCGGCTAATAATGGAAAATAATTTTATTCAAATGGCTGCCTCGGCTGGCCATGCAGTAGCCTACACGATCGGTCCAATTTTTAAGCACATTATCGATTGTGTGCAGCTGCATTTCACCAATGGCTTCACGAATATTGTCATTTAAAGCGTTAATTGTCTCTGGCTTGTCGACGTAACACTTATCATTGAGGGCACCCCACAAATAATAGTCTAACGGTGTCAAATCGCAGCTCCGAGGTGGCCAAACGACATCAGCTCTGCGGCTGATAGTGCGATCTTCAAAAACAGGGCGTAAAACATCGAGTATAGCTTCGGCTGTGTGGCACGTAGCGCCGTCCTGTTGAAACCAAATGTTGCCAATATCCTCCTCTTCAATTTTTGTGAACAAAAATTCGTTCAACATGGCCCGATAACGATCGCCATTGACTGTAACGGCCACTCCTTGCTCATTTTCGAATAAAAATGGCCCAATTATGCCTCTGGACCGAAATCCGCACCAAACAGTGACTCGTTTTGGGTGCAGCGGCTTTTCAATGTATGCGTGCGGGTTTTCTGTGCCCCAAATGCGACAATTTTGCTTGTTTACATACCCGCCAAGATCAAAATGAGCTTCATGTGAAAAGATGATTTTTTTGGCAAAATCAGCATCTTCTGTAAGTCGATCGCACGCCCACTTCCCAGCGTTGTTCAAGCGTATACACAACCATATTCGTTCAGCGGAAGGATAAAACTAATTATCTTTCAAATCAGACATGAGCTAAGTTTTGCCATTCACGAAATAAGCACTAGTTGAAAAAAAACGTTATATGGCGGACCCTGTATATAAAAAAAAACAACAAACAAAAAATTAAACGTACACTCTCAAAGCACATCAGTTGTGACTTTAAAATTTTTGGTAAGATGTTTCGAATATTAGTTGCTATAAATGTTTTTTGGTTATTTTCAGGTTTGAACTCTATACTAGAATTTGTGGAATCGTTCAATTCATCTTGTTATTGTAGGTTTTTTAAATGTAGTGCTAACGAAATGAAATATATGTGTTTTGAAAATGTCAATCGGTTAAGAAATGTCCAGGATTTCAATTCGGATCTTCAATTTAATAACCCCCATCTGACTGGAATAAAAGAAGATTATACTTGGAATAAATTGAACAACTTCTATTTAGCTTTAAATTACAGTATTGATTGTATGCACGATTTGTTAGAAGGTGTCTGTCACTATGACTTAATTTTAGTTTTAAACGTATGTGTTTTTGAGAAAAAATATTTTACAATCAAAGAACTGAATCGAAGAATTGAACTTTGTGACTTTGGTTTAATAACCCAAAAGCCTCCGCTTTTTAACAGTGACTGTCTGCAAAAAAATAAATTGAAACTCTCTGCATCAGAAATCCATGTAATGCTACATTTTTTCCAATATTTATAGCTGATTTTTCTTCAAATATTTGACAGTTTTTTCTGACTTTAAGAGAAATTTTATCCTTAGTGTTTAGAGAAGCCATGAACTTAGATTTACCAAAATATCTCCGATCATTAATTTATCGCCACAATTCATTACCTTATATATTAATAGGCAAACATCAAATGTTGTCGTACACTTTTTCGATATTAATTTTAGAATAAGGGCAATAAAACATATATCATTTGAAAGGTACTGCGCTCTATATGTGCAGAATCATTTTAGATTTTAAATTTATGACCTCTGACCCAAAATATTATCGTTGAAAGTTTGTATAATTTTGAGTTAGAAATCTCAGGGCAAGGAAGAGGTAGAATGATGAATGGGGTATCAAATGAAAGATATGACTGCACAGTATGATTACTTTTTAGATTGGTGACCTTCGACCTGAAATATGAAATTATATTAAATAGTAAAAAGAGAAATTATTAAATAAAATCTAAACTGTAACAGATGAAAGAATATAATGTATGAGGAAAATTTAGACATTGATAAAGTGTGCAAAAAATACTTCCAATTGCACCATATCTCACAGATACCCTACAATAAGTATTTTTTATACAACAAGAGTGAATATACATTGTGATGGTGAAAATTTTTACAAATAGTAAAGTCTGAAAAATTTCCGTTATTTTGACATAAAAATTATAGTGATATCTCGAAAACAATAGATGTTCTTAGTACAACGTATTTTTGTATGAAAATATAACGGAATATAACGGTATACGAAAGCATTCTTGGTAAAATTTTCCACGGATAGTATGTTAAAAAAAGTATAGCAGTGAGAGGACTGCCGACCGAAGCGAAAACCTATATATAATATATTAGTATTCCCTGGAAGAAGTTGTCCTGCCACGGACCGCCTACTGCTATATAAGAATTTTCATGCTAATAGGGGGTTTCGGACTATCCTACATGTAGGATGGATTTGACAGGTCGGACGGACATGTAGGATGTGCGAAAGCTCATACTGCAGTCCGTCCTACATTTAGGATGAAAACAAAAAGTTTTAAAAGTTCCGCTTTGATCTTGTTCTTCTCTGTGCGTCCTTGTTTGTAGATTTCCTTGGTAATTGTTGTTGGCGCAGTTAGCCGGAAATTTTTTGTAGACATTGTGAATTCTAATCGTGTAGCTACAGTCGGCATATGAAATTAGAATTATTTTTGTTAAGAGCTTATAGCAATTTATTAAATTTTTTATATATTACCACGGTGTGCAGGAAGCAACTTTTATTCAACCTGAAATGTCGACGCAATCTAAGTATGCAGATGTTTGAAGAACCATCTACAGATGCAGAATTCATTGTTTTTAAAATCCTATGAGTTCGTTTAAGGGGGTGAATCGATTTTTTTATAGTAAGAAAATCGTTTTTCTTTTATATCATAATTAGGTAGTAAAATAATTAAAAAATATGTACTCAATGTTTAAAAAAGGATATAACTTCAAATATTTGCAATTTAATAAATGAAAAAATTCAATCTAGTAATGGATCCGGTAAGAAAACGTGTGTTATTATAAATCCAAAATAGCAATAAAGTATAAACTTTGAAGAAAAATAGTTAGATAATGTTTGTCTTTATTACCAGTAATACTATTTTTTCATTGTGTAATGACTTTAATATTTACATATTTAGAGATGAAAAAGCAACAACTGCTTCCTGAAACTTTGGTTGATATGCTGCATTTATCATTGAATTAACTTTTCTTCGATTCCAATGTTTTAAAAATTCCTTGTGAATGGATTCCCCTGCTTGTTTAGACCGTATATCGAGTCCATCTCTATTATGGTAGATTAGCTTTCAATGTATTGGAAAGTTCTGTAGCTTCAAACATTTTTTTAAATTTTCAATGTACTCTTAAAGGTTACCACACTTTTGATTAGAAAAGCTGCAGTTAATTATGTTCATAGCTTTTAGAGCGTTAATGAACGGAACTTATCGTAAATTTCCAATGTTTTGATATATGTCAGGATCATTTAACTTATCAGCGTTTTTCAAAAGGGTACGGCAGGGATTGCTTTCAAATGTTTCGCAATGATAGTTTAATTGTGTTAAATTAAGTTTTATTGACCAAATCAGTGCCTTTTGTCTACTGAGGATTGGAACTAATCTATCTCAAAACAAGTGATTGACGAATACCTGCATTATATGTAATTCCGGAATAATAAACTTTTGGATATAGCAAACATCATAATTTTTTTTTAGCAATGGTGGACTTATAGTGGTGGATTTATCCGAAACAAGAGAAGAAAATTTAATAAAATATGAAGGATTGTTCTTTTTGATTCAGTTCTTTTAAATATTGTAAGCTATCAAAGCAATATGAGCATGGACATGAAGACCATTGACAATTAAAATTAATTTAAAGTCGGCAGTTAGTCTCTGGGTGTTTCATTGATTTTTGTTAAATCGAACAAAGTAGAAATATTACTTTATGCTTCTGTATTTTTGCGACAATACACAGCAATTTTAACCGTTTTACACTTGTCAACTTTGTTTCTTTGTTTGCATTACCTTATTTATTGTATAGAATTTATAAGAAATGTTCATCGTTTTCATCTTCATCTCGGTACGCTGAGGAATAATTTTCTGGAAGCATTGTTAAACTAATTTTAAAGAAGCCCTGTCCTTCGTCAGCCATTACTTTCATCATAGTTTCGCTTATTATGCATTTCGCTTACAGATGCATGGGCTGATTGATACCATGGATTGAATTTCTTTTGATTTGTTTGAAACTACGTCAAACCGTAAATTATAAGTTTTGCAAACATTTCTCAGAGTGTTAACTTTTTTAGTAACATGTGTGGCGTTATTTTGTGAAATCGAATTTCAACTTTTTCTACTTCGAATAAAATAAGCAACATTTCTCGTTTGTCTGACGCTTGCGCCTGAATTACTCATAATATTATCTAAACATATTTTTTAAAAAATTATTCTTTTTTGCTCTTTTGTATTCATAACAACAGACAATCGCTTACCGGATCTAATACTAAATGGAGTTTTTTAATTTCTTAAATTGCAAATATTTGAAATTAAACCGTTTTTTAAACTTTGAGGACATATTTTTTAATAGAATATAGTTTAATAGTTTTTGATATAAAAAACACATATTTTTTTCTACAAAAAATCGATTCACCCCCTTAAACGAACTCATAGGATTTTAAAAACAATAAATTCTGCGTCTTTATATTGTTCTTCAAACATCTGCATACTCAGATTGCGTCGACATTTCAGGTTGAATAAAAGTTGCTTCCTGCACACCGTGTTACTGAAACTATTTCTTTTAAGCAAAAGTGTTACCATATCACAAATACATATAATTAAAGTAATTTATTTAAATTATTTCATTACTGAATTAATAAAAAAAATTAAAGCTTATTTATATCTATTTATATCATAACACTAACACAATATACATGTTCACCATATCTATATTGCGTTGTGTATTTAAAATAGAATATTCTAAAATTAAGAAATATCTATAGCTTATAAATTATATATAATTCATATAAGAAATTAAAGCTAAACAGTTTTAAAAAATAGAATGCTTAGGATAAGCAGACTTTAGTTATTCAATTACTACTGAAAATATTAATTATTTTGCAGGTTTAATACGTAATTGTTATTATATAAATATGCATAAATATTCTTTAAATTTCCTCAATGAGCTAAATTGTTCATATATATGAACTATAAATATGTAAATATGTATATATATATTAGGGCGGGTCAAATTCTGGCTCAGCGAAATTCGTAAAATACATGTAATTTCAAGACTTTTTCTCCACTACAGCATATACAAATTCTGAAAAAAAGCTGTGCGGACTTTCGTAAATAGATTCATACACATACATTCATACATTCATATTTTATAATTGAGAACAAAATCTATTTACGAAAGTCCGCACAGCTTTTTTTCAGAATTTGTATATGCTGTAGTGGAGAAAAAGTCTTGAAATTACATGTATTTTACGAATTTCACTGAGCCAGACCTCCAAAAAATTCGTCCATACAAATTGACCCGCCCTAGTATATATACATATATATATATGTATTTCCGATACGGTAACACTTTTACTAAAAACAAATAGATTTACCAATATTATATATACTCTTTAATTCACATGTATCAACTGTTTTCTAAATTAGTTCGATGTCATATGCTGACTGTAGCTACAAATAAACATCCACAAAAAGTTAATGCTTACTGTACAAAAATAACTACTTAGCAAATTTACAACAACAACGCAAAGAGAATTACAAGATCCCAGCGGTTGCGGAGCGTAAGAGGGGATGAACCGAATTGGCGGCGTAAAATATACAGCACTTTGCATGCTATATTTTCTATTTGCCTACTAGAAAGCACTTAGCACTTGCTTGTGCTACTGGTGATGGCACTTAGAGGATGTTGGCTAGCAACAAATTTTGCACTGCACTTGCTGGTGGTGGCACTTGGAGGACGCTCGCCAGCAAAGAAAGCCAATTTAACTTTGCTGCACTTGCTGATGTTGGAGACCGTTGGCTCACACACACGCACACACAAACTCAAGTACTTTCGTTCATTTTTTTCATTAATTTGTTATTTTTTAAGTTTTTTAAGTTTACAATATAACAAGTTTACGAAATATGTTGCAAGTACAAGCTCTCGAATTAAATATGTCGCAAATTGAGAAAATGCAAACAAAATAAAATATTTGCGCTAAAACACGACCAAAATGTGAAAAGTCAAAATTGGCAATTGTCAAAATTTCATCGTCCATTTGACACTGCAAAAGAGACAAATTTATTTCAACACACACAAATTTTATTCAACCTGATATTTTCTATCCTACCACGACTGAAAAGTTTCCTTTTGACACACACCCTTTATGAAAAAATTTATTAATAAAACAATGATAGTTGGCAGCTCTGAAAATAAAATGGCGAAGTGGTGAAAATAAAAAGCCACTGACAAATACAACAAGTGTGAAAATTGTCAAACTTTGTTTGACGATATGTAATAAAATAAGAGCATGCATGTAATTATTTGAATGTTCAACATATTCCTTTATCATAACTTAAAGATTAAAATGTTGAAACACTCAATCCATGCATTATTTTTCTTGTTTGCAAACGAAGTTCCAGCAGAAAAAAGCAGAAAAAGAAGAAGATCGATCCATTTTTATATCTCACCATGAATAGCAGCTGTTTGAGTAAAAGCAAATTTTTCAAAAATGTTGACAAATACAACAACTGAAGAAATTGCCAAACTTTAAAGGCATATATATACCAATATAAGGCCTGTTTCCAGCTCTCAAGTAAAGCTTATTTTCATACATAAATCTGAAAAGTAATCGAAAAGTAATTTTTCCTTTTCAAAATTACTTGAAAGAGAATCCAGCTCGTAAGAAAAATTTTCTGTTCTTACTACTTTTTTTTCATTGAAAAGTGACAACGGTAACACTGTGAATGTCAAGAAATATATGCAAGTTATATTATTACTTCAAGTAAAATTTTTGCAACCAACATTCAAAGGTAAATAATTTTATTGATATCATTGATTAATTGATTTAAAATTAATAAAAGAATATTTTAGACATGCACATGAACATTTCTACGGAGGGAGAAGAATAGGCAGTCAATTTTGAGGGGCAGATGTCTTCCGAGAAGCGGTCGAAAGCTGTCCGGAAGAAGCGGTCTGCCAACATGTAAACAAAATGTAATAAAATGTAAACAAACGCTTTTCTCTATTACTTACCTTTGCAATTCAGCCATTACTCATTTAATGAATTATTTCAATATTTATTGCAACAAATTTATTTCAATGTTTGATGAAAACAAATCAGCCTAAATTTTCAATACAAAGTGATACAATGCTGGAACTGTCAAAACTCTCGCCGTCAAAATTACTTGTCTACTACTTTTTTACACTCAAGAAACTTAAGTAACTTTTTTCTGGAGTAATTACTTGAGAGCTGGATAGAGACCTATAAACCGAATTAATAATAAGTTTTGGTTGCAAACATCTTATTGCAACCTAACTTAAGTATTTATATACTAACAAACAGACTATATGCATTAATTTCAGGAGTTGCCAAGTGATTTCTTTGTGAGCTTGCGGCCGATTAAGAACAAGAGTGACGATCATAGTTGTTTTTTTATGCACATATACATGCAAAACATTTTTGATGCTATTTTTTGTAATTTTCCTATCTTGTTATCTTTGCTGTCTGTATTGTTGACGATTTCCTTGGAAAAATACGATGATGCAAAAAAATGATTTACCCTCAACCAAAATCGTTCAACGCGTCAAAAGAAGTTTTCACTTCAAAAACATCCCCTTAAAATGACATCAAAATTATTTAGATATCTCAAAGAATGTAGATTTTCTCAGTACAACGTATTTCCTTGAAGCAAGGTCTTCGCCTCAGAATGAGAAAGCATAAACGATTGAAATTTCAAGTTTTGATTTTGCAAGCAAATATCTCAGCAATTTTTCAATCGTTTTTCATCAAATTTTCTTCGTCTGCAAGATCAGCTAAATGACTTTTAAGAAATAAGAAAAAATGTACCGTTATCTCACGAATTCAACTATTTATTTTTAAATAAACCTCTAAGATATTCAGTTTTTGCCCAAAATATAGGCCAAATATTTTTTGTTGTAATTTTTTTACTTATTAAATTTTCTTTTTCACACTCTTTCATATGACATACCATTTATTTGCAGAAATTGCTTCTTTTGACACATAATTCAATAAACAGTTTCTATCATCGAAAATCATGAGCTACTACCCCCAATGATTTTTTTGATGTTGAAAAATTAAGTTTTTCAAAATGTTGTTTTTATATTTTTTACAAAGTTCTACAGCTTAAATAATAATTTCTGTGAAAAAATTTTCAAATATTTCAAACCACTCCAAAGTTATATACACCAATCTATGTTTTAAGCCATTTCGGTATACTATATATAAATACACGTGGAAGAAACAGTTCTTCCGTGTTTCTGATCCGATTTTGATGACTTTTTTTAAAGAAATTAGAGTAGGGAGAAGGAGTTCACTGAATATTTTTGTGACCTTTGACCTGAAATATTAGCGTTTAAAGAGTATTTCTTAAGTAAAATCTAAACTATAAAAAATGGAAGGACATGGTGTAAGAGGAAATTTTCGACATTAATACATTGTACAAAAAACATTTTTCGCTATCTCTTACGAATACCCTGCAATAGGTATTTTTGTATGTAATATGTGTGAATATATATTGTAATGGTGAAATTTCCTATAAATAGTAAATTCTAAGAAATTCCTTTCATTTTGTCATCAAAGTTAAGGCGATATCTTGAAAACTATAGCTTTTCTCAGTACAACGTTGCCCTGGTTGTGAAAAATAACGGTGTACAAAAGTTTGTATGGGTAATGTTTTTACAGATATTTTTAAAAAATTTCGACTATTTTTATGTCAAAATTATTGCAATAAAATATGGGAATGTTAAAAAGATAAATATTTTTATTAATAATAAATGTAACTATAAACACTATAATAAGTGTACCTATTAAAAAATTATTGTAAATAAAATACATTTTTTAATAAAATTTTCTTATTGTATAAAAACATTATCCGCAGGCAATAAAATTCGGTCAGTGGAGTTGTTATATTTAGTTGTAATAACCATATATATTAATTGCAGCAAATGCTGGCTTTCGTTGTGATAATCAACTTATTTGGCTGCAACAATCATTTCCATTAGTTTTTGCAAACATAGATTTCTGTTGTGATAATCAACTTGCAGTAATATCAAGTGAATGGTAAGCTGCCTGATTCTATATTAAATTGTGAGTATGGAACGATTTTTTCAGGGCTATCAATAATTAGTTCTTACAACATCAAAATCATTTGCAGCTATCGAAAAGCATGTTGCAGTAACTACAAATTTGAGGTTGCCGCAACTTCAAAAATGCGGTTGGGCATTTTTTTGTTGCCGCAACTAATTTGTTTTCTCAGTGTAGATAGTAATATTCAAATTGCACAATATAAAATAGTTGAACTAAATATTGCAGTTTATTCCAGTAATTTAATAATTTTACTGAGACCCCAGTAAAAAATTATGGAACTGCAGTCCTATATGCAGCTTTAAAATTTAAAAACCACGGAGTAAAACCGGATAAAATATTGAATTGAAGAGTAAAAAGTTGACACATAACAAAATACTCTGGAGTTATCGGGGACGCTTTTAAATTTGTACTGTGAACAAGTAATAAATGCAGTTTAAATTTCAAAAAGTGCGGAGTTTAATTGTAAAAATGTTTTTCCTTCGGCTATAGCAGTATGCTGCAAAAACAGGCATCCACACAAAATACCAATCTCAACTAGTTAAAAGCAACAAGAAAATCTACGAAAGGGCCGATACTCTTCGTTTATTTCTTTATGGCCTATTTTCAATAGATACTATTTTCAAGTAAATACTTTTTATCAGAGGAATAAAATTATTGTTACAAAATAAGTTAACGGTTCAAAAAATAAAATTAATCAATATCCATGTTCGAGAAGTCTTTAGGGTCTCTCTCGAGTGTCATAAGTGAAATTATAAAAACCTGACATTTGAGTTTTAAGTTAAATATCCGTGAAACCTAGCGAACAAGTGCAAGCGGAACTTTAACTTAAAAGTAAGTTTCTAAGAAAGAACAGATTGTTGGGATTGAAAATGCCGATACCGGGATCGCGGGTTTTTCCTTAATATTTTGGGATTTTTTCCTGTATTTTCCAATGATTTTTTCAATAAAACCACTTTGAAATTAATTTTAATTTTTCTATTGAAAAAATTCATTCTTTTAACATCTTTTTTATCTATATTATATATTTTAATAATTTTAGAGATCATACACTCAGAGAAAAAACTAACAGTAAAACTGTTGAATCCCATCCAACAGATGAGTTTTTGAAATTAACAGTCTGGACTGTTGATAAAATAACTGTTTTACTCAATTCTCATTTGAATTTTTAATTGTCCTGCACTAGGATTGCTGATATCAATACATATTCACATAAAAGAAAAAAAAATTCAGTTAGGAATTGAGTAAAATAGTTATTTTATTGACAGTCCAGACTATTAGTTTGAAAAAACTCATCTGTTGGATGGGTTTTAACAGTTTTCACTGTTAATCCCTCTGTTTTTTCTCTGAGTGTATATATTAAATAATAACTTAAAAAAAAAAGAAAACAAATTCATTAACGCATATAACACTATGCGCCACCATTTTTGTGATCGGTATGCCACTATTTTTTTTATAGATTCTGGCCCGCTGAACACGAAAATTGCAATAAATTTTTTTTTCTATGGATAGGTTTTCAAGATATATATTTTTGAGTTTTTGACCCGATTTTTTTTTTTGATATATCTCTATACATTTAACCATATCTTCAGTTTTAATAGACCGATTTGGTTATTATGAATATATAATTAAAGAAAAATAAATTTACTTTAAGAGGAATTCATCAATTTTGCGAGTCTGTGGATTAGTTTCCGAACAATCGAAAGAAATATAAAAAAATAAATAATTTTTTTCAGTGAAAAATAAAATCGAAAAATCCTTAAAAAAATTAGCAAAAATAGAAGACACCAAAATATGCACAGTTTATCATTTTATGCGTGAAGACGGTTTTTTGAGGAAAAGAATGAGCTACTTATAAAGAAAATTTATGGAAGAATAATGAAGTTAGAGACAATAAGGTGAAGGGTTCAAAAATTTAATTTTTTCCGTTTTTTTAATTTTATTTAAAAAAATTAATTTTATTTTTTGTAAAGTTAATGTATAGGTCGAATGTTATTAAAGTAATGGAAAATTTTTATTTTAAAACTGATTTCCGCTCCTTTTTTGTCTGTTATAATTTTCAGAATTGGTTTGTCTAATGAGAAACCATATATAATCGCTCATCATGTTCACGTTACAGGATCCCTGATATCATCGCTCCATTGATTTCATTTGTTGATGAATTCGTTCACTGTGTTCGTCACTGACGTCACCAAGGTTTGCAGTGAAAAAATGTAAGTGGGAGTTTAAAAAGCTATTAAAAATTGGTTGATACGTGTATCAAACTTGATGCCCACAGTTGATCAAGACTTGTGGGTGCCATTCTAAAGTACTGCTTATATTTTTTATTGAAGTTATGAGTAAATATATGTTTTTTTAAACTATTAAAAAACTCGCGATCTCTTGCTCATTTTTAAAGTTTTCGGACAATTGAATAATGCAAATCAAACATTGTACAGCATCGGACATATAAGCAAACTTCAAATTGCTTGAAGGTTTTTGTGATGTCAAAGTCCTTGGCATGTTGGGCTAGTCGATAACTACTGCCTATCGATAGCAAAAACGGAGCCAACATCACTTTTAAAATATACATTTACCATTACTTTAATAAAATTTGACCTAAATATTAACTTTTCAAAAAATAAAATGATATTATTTTAAATAAAATTAAAAAAAAGAAAAAATTAAATTTTTGGTACCTTAACCTTATTGTCTCTAACTTCGTTATTTTTTCATAAATTTTCTTCATCAGTATCTCATTCTTTTTCTTAAAGAGCCATCTTCATGCATAAAATAGTAAACTGTGCATATTTTAGTGTTTTTTATTTTTTCTATTTTTTTAAGGATTTTTCGATTTTATTTTCACTGAAAAATTTTTTTTTTACATTTCTTTCGATTGTGTGGACACTACTTAACAGAAAGTAAATTTATTTTTCTTAAATTTGGTATCGGTCAATTTAAACTGAAGATATGGTAAAATGTATGGAGCTACTTAAAAAAAATCGGGTCAGAAATTAAAAAATATATATCTTGAAAACCTATCCATAGAAAAAATTTTTATTGCGATTTTCGTGTTCAACGGGCCGAAATCACATGACATACCGAATACATACAGAAATTTTTTCCATTGTGGCGCATAGTGTTATTAATCATAATAATAATAATATTGTAAGAATATATCGTCTTATGAAATCAAAAAGCCGTAAGTTCAAGTTTAAAAATTTTACAGGAGAAGCAAAAAACTTATTAAAATTGAAAAAATTGCACTAAGGGCTTTCAGAACTTTGTTAATAAAAACGTAGTTTTTAGTTGTAGGAGTGTAAAATTTTGTTGGTAACTAACGCCTTTTTTGATTTCATATGACGATATGTTTTAAAAATATGATGAAATAAATAATAAAAAAAATACTTCGAAAAGTTTTGTCTTGTTCGTAGAATGTAAGAAATAATGAAATAAATGTATAAGAAAATGTGGGGATCCTGGGATTTATTTGCTTCGAACCCGGTATTATCGTGACTGGAAAAAGGTCGGGATCCCGGGATTGACAGCCTTAGAAATAACTAATTACAATTTGATGTATGTAAAATGGCGCTCAAAAAGAAAATGACCCAGATGCAAACGACATGTGACTTTATTTAGAATATTTTCAGAAAATGTTGAGATTTAAAAAAACTGTCAAATCCAAGAGTTCCCAGTTATCATATTTAATCTCGAGAAAGATCAACTTTGATCTTTCAATATTTTTTGAAAAAAGTGCAAATCCTAGGAAAACGTGTGGATTTTTTTCAATTATCTTAAAACGTCTTCTTTCGAAACAGAAGGACTAAAAATGTATGTACTTTCTTCTCTGTTCCTATACTATTAATATAAAACTTGTCGTATTGCTTGCGGTATTTATCGCATTTTCTTAAATTTGTTTACTTTCGTTACGCTATCAGCTGCAATTTAATCCATAAAAAAATATGCAAGTGAAAGGCTCCAAACAATATATATTCGAGCATCAAAGCATCCATTATATGCACACACGTACTAGCGTCAAGAGAAATGAACACCCACTCAACGCCACCATTCACAAAATACGCAACTTATACCCAATCTGTAGATGGGACAATAAAACAAGCCGAGCTTGTCAGGTAAACAGGTAGGCAGGTAGGCAGGAAGGCTAAAAGGCCGTTTAACCGTCCAACTGTCCAGCCGCACATGATTATGTGCCCCAGAAACCCAGTGAAAACGCAGCCATTGCATCAACTGTCAACTGCATTCTCTAAGCTTAGCCTGCTACCTGGTCGCGAGGAGACTATTTTTCGCGTGGTCCAATTGGCCAACATAATAAAAGCAAAAAAAAAAAGAAAGAAAAAACAAAAGCGATTTCCCCAATTCTTTGTGGTGCTGCATAAAAGACTGCCTCAGACAAAATTAACATCGACAGCGTCCGCAAGAAAATAGTTTGCAAGAAAAGTGAAACTTACACCGGGACAACCTTAGCCGCTGGGTATCTTTCTGTCATAATTTTCGTAAGTTTCTTTCTGGCAAGCAGCAATAAACAGTTTATAGTTTGTCTTATGTTAAAAGAGATGGTCATAAATATAAATGCATTTTTTTCATGCTTCGTACGTCTACTAATTTTAACTATAACATTGGAAAAACGAGCTCTTTACGAAAAATAAGACAAGACAGCTTAACATGCTGATTCCATTATTTAAAATGTATTCTTAGTAAATTATATGTAAAGCACTTTGGTTTTACTGTTTTTTGATTTTTGTATGGAAACTAATTTATTTATGAACAAAATCTGTATTAGGTTTGTTAAATATTTGATTCATTAACTTAATATGTAAGAGCGTGAGTTGCTGTACTGATTTTAGTGCTGTAATATAAATATAACCCTTTGAAGTTTCGCCAAAAAGTACTAATGAATTTCACAAATTTTTATAATCCAATTGCTTAAATCAATCCAGAAACTTTTATGGGCTTAAGTTCCTTCATACTAGTTTGGATATTTGTAGGCCACCAAAAACGTGAGGCTCTGACACAAATGGTATCAAAATTTGTTAAATAATTCTGAGCTGGTTGTTGATGTTGAACAATCTTCTTCAAAGTGGGCGCTGGAGACCACTTAACTTAACTTTTGCAAAACTGAAGGAAAATATATTTGTTGGTTCAAAAATAAAAAAACAAATGCAGAACGAACAATTAAAGCACAGCCGCGAATAACGTTGTAAGCAATAAAATTATAATTGTTCACTTTTATTCATTTTTCATTCATTTTTTAAGGTATGCGATCAAAATACCCCAAACTGCTCAACTGCTTACTCAGTTCTGTTTTTATATAAAACTAGCAAATACCCGCTGCTTCGCCTGCGATAAAAATATTAAATACCATGTAGAAATTTTATATCTTAAAATGAAAGTATTTAGTTGTATCAAAACATATTCAAAATATAAAAATTATTGTTTGTTTTTTTTAGTTATGAAAAAATGGTATATATATTAAGAAATTGTTTTATTTGATTTGAATAACTTATTTTAACGGTAATTGTTATGATGACATAAATTTACCTGCCTTTCTTTTTTTTTACTTTTGAAAAAGTCCTGCATAACAGCGTTATAAAAAATTTTGGGTAAAAAATTTTTAAAATTTGTAATCAAAAATGTAATATTTTACATATATTCTGAAAATAAATATATTCTTCTAAAATTGTTGTAGTTAATCGGCCTTCTTCAGTTATTAATTGTTGTTATTGGGCTTCTGCCAAACAACAATTCTTCTTAAATTTAAAAAAAAAACCGATTTAATGACATCAAACTTTTGGCGATATCTCAAAAACCATAGACTTTCTCAATGCATAACAATGCATTTTTTTATGGAATCAAGTCGTTGATTAATAAAATTAACGGTAATTTTATTTTCTTTTCGGAAATATTTTGTACGGATATTGGGTACGTTTTTAAAAAAACCTGTTATTATAAAACTATAGATTTTCTCAGTATAACTCATAAGCCTCAGAATGGGAAAAAACGTTTGAACTTTCATTTTTGGCTTAGCAAGCAAACATTTCCGCAATTTACAAATCGATTTTCATCCAATTTTCTTTGTTTGAAAGTTCAATTAACCCTCTTCCTGCTAAGAAAAAAAGTAACGAATCTTGTATTTTGGGCAAATTTTGCCCAATACAGTTTTACAAGTAATTTTAATTCAATTAACTCAAAGTTTTATTAATTTAATAAGTTCAAAAGTTATTTGTGGCATGAATTGCATATAACTCGGATGTTGGAATGTTTTTTGCACACAAATAGGTTACATTTTTCACATCTAGTACTATATTTAGTGCTATTGGGACTGTTTTCACAGCAATAACAACGGCCTCCCTTTGCAGCTTTCTCTTCCTGAGGGATACGTTCTTTCCTGGCGACAGTACCATATGGCTGTGTCTGACGGTGCAGTTTTTCATCTTCCAATAGCATTAATCCCAATTCTTCCAAAAAGAGTCTGCGACGAAAATGTTTTGCTTTGTTCCACTCGGGGTTTATAGTTGTCCAAATCACAAAAGCATTGCATGCAGATACATCAAGCATATTTGCGAATAGAGCTACAGGCCATCTATTGGTTTTTCGCTTACATGTATATGTAGCAACCAGTTGATCGAGTGTATCTACCCCTGCCTTTGTATGGTTATAATAGTCTATTATTTCCGGCTTCTTTGACTGGCTGTCCATTATTTTTGCGTCCTGATGCAATGTGCTTATCAGATATACGCAACGATATTTTTTTGGAACATAACCAACTAATGTCACTTTATTTTTATGTTCAAAAAGGAACTCTGAGTAAAGGGGAGGTTTTTTTCTCATATCCAAAATATGTGGGGGCAGAAATACCTTATTTTTACGGACAGTTCCAACTATTGTCATTTTCTTTTTCAGAAGTTCAGCAGCAAGATCATATGACGTAAAAAAAATTATCGCAAGTGATGTTATGACCCTTGAGTGCTTCTGCAAGTTCTAGCACTACTCGCATGCCTTGATTCTTCTCAGCGGCACAATTTCGATTTCGCCCGGTATAGACTTGCATAGCCCAGGCATAACTAGTGTGTGAGTCGCACAGCGCCCAAATTTTGATTCCGTATTTCGCTGGCTTTGAAGGAATATATTGCCTAAATGGGCATTTGCCACGATATGATACCAGCTGTTCATCGACTGTCACGCATTCATTTGGATTGTACATAATCTACAAATTATTTGCCCATTTGTTCCACAAAGCTCTTATAGTTGCCAGCTTATCCCGAGCACGCCGATCCTCCCTATCTGACTTATCATCAAATCGAAGTACTCTGCTAATATTTTGGAATCTTCGCAGGGACATTGTTGCTCTGAATATCGGCCTTCCTTTCACATCGTCCCATAAACATTCCATAGCTTCACCGCAAGAGCGATAAACTCCAGCTAATATCAGCAATCCAAAATATGCCTTCAACGATGTACAGTTTATTTCCTTCCAAGTTTCTCCAAACACTTTGATTCCTATATAGTAATGTATAAATAGGTTTTCTGATGTACAAAATTTTTTAAAAATTCTATCAAAATCACCTTCAATATTTGTCATCTTTATGATTATAGATTGCATCTCCTTTGTCATAAATAACTCAAATGTAGATTTGATATAACACGCCCAATGGCGTTGGCCCAATTGGGTTGGTCCAGGTTTGGAAGTAATAACGTTTTCATCTGTTTTCCTACCAACCAACGAGCCACTGCATTTGTCAAACCAAATTGTTTTCTTGTCCTTAGAAAAAAACCAGAGGGAGGGTCTTCTTCTTGCTCTGGAACAGTAAATGGTTCTTCATCGGAGTAAATACTTTCTCCCTCCGATATTCTTATATTTGTTACTGATCCGATTGAGCTTTCATGGTCGAATACACCCCCTTCAGGCTCACTGTATGAATCGCTTATCAGGTCTTCTATTTGGCGTCGAGTAAGCTGGTGTTGGATATCGGATAGTCAGTTATAATCCACTAAAATTTTCTTACTTTTTATACATACCTTTTTGGACATTGCTTTTTCTCTTTTTTCGTGCTGTAAAAAATATATATTTCCGTTTTTAGAACTCACAACCCACGGGAGCAAAAAAATCAACTACGTCGCAAAAATAACAATGGTGCACTCTCGAATGTGTTCTTCTTTCTGATGTATTTGAAGGGGTAAAGCAACTGAGCATATGTTGGTGATTCCCCAAAATAAAAAAAAGGGGTACAGTGCTGCCGTTATTGTTGCGAATGTTGGGCTTGCTGCAGTCGACAGCAACAAAATTCTATCAACTCCTTCGTGCAATGTACGATGTTTTGTGTAAGCAAAGCACACTCTCATTTGGTGTTCAGCATTGATTGAAGCAACACATACACGTATAAAAAACAGACGGAATATACTCATGCACAAACCCGATCAGCCACGTGGCTCTCATTTAGAAATAAGAGATAACGAAAACCGGAAAACGAAAAAAAAGACACACATTTTAAATGTTGCTCGCGGAAATAATAGAAAATTGTATTGGGCAAAATTTGCCCAAAATACAACATTCGTTACTTTTTTTATGGAGGAGCCTCTGGTGGAGCCACAATATATTAATTCATAACACTGATGAAATATAGGGAAAAAATAATTGCCACAAAATTTCTTGCCGATAATACTTAATTCACGCATGATACGCTGAGTTAAAAACCCGTTTGGGCAAAATTTGCCCAAAATACAGGATGAGGGTTAAGTAAATTGGGAAAATGAGAAAAGGTTTACCGTTACCTCACCAATGCAATGTTTGATATTGTTTCAAAAAACCTCTAAAATATCCAACTTGTACTAAACAATAGGCCAAGAGTTGCTTTTGTTGTACATATTTCTTTTAATTTAAATTTTTTTTTTAATTTTCATTTTCCTTATTCTTTCATATAACATAATTTACTTGCAAAAATTGTTATATTTTGACACAAACAGTTTCTATCATTAAAAATCATGGGTCACCTACCCCCTGCCCCCCTATGATTTTTTGATGAAAACTAATTTGCTTAAAATGTTGTTATATTTTTTGCAATGTGTTACAGCTTAAAAACCAATTCATGTGAAAAACATATTCAAATATAGCTTAAAAAATAATTCTGTGAAAAATATTTCAAATATTTCAAACTATTCCAAAGTTATATACACAAATCTATGTTCTAATCTATTTCCTTATCTATATATTCATAGTTAACGTTATAGTTATAGTAGAATGCATCCTGACCCAATTCAATGAATTTTTTATGATCGTTTTGTGAATTTGTAAAAGTGTAAATTGACCTTCGAACAAAACACATGCTAGATGTTTCCGTTTGAAACATCAATACATGACTATCAGAATTTTCTGATATATACAGCATTCTTATTGCTGTATAGTATTGCCCGGCAGACGTTGTCCTGCCGCAGACCACCTTACTGCTATATACGAATTTTCATGCTGTTCGGAAAAAAATTAGTATATTTGCCATTTTTAGTACAGTTGCCGAAAGTAGTCGTATGAACTAAATTATCAAATTTTAGTCTAAAACAACCAAAACCGTTCGAAGTATAACATTTTTGATTAATTCTGGGCGGTAATGGGGGTGTGGCAAAATTTTTTCACTTAAACCATTTCATACTCAAAACAATAGAATGCCTGAATTTCAGCTCAATTAAGCTTAAACCAAGTGTGCTTTGCTTTACTCCAAGCTTATCCCCCGAAAAGTGGACTTAACTAAAGTGGGTCATGCCCATTTTTAGTAAAGTTAGCGAAAGTAACCATGCAACGTAGATTACCAAATTCTAGTCTCATACTTTTTGCAAAAAGTGGGCATTAAAAGTAGACGTGGCAAATCTAACATAGCATATTACGATAAAGTTGGAATAACAAATCGTTTGATACCTATATCGTGTTAATCGGTTCAGTGGTTCTTGCGTGATTGTCAAACATCCGTGCAGTGTCACAACGCTTTTATATATTTGTATAGATAGACTAACACAATCTCAAATGGGGAAAAGCTGGTTGGCAAGGCTGCAAAATATAATTAATGCTTGTAACTAAATTCTGAAAAAATATGCTTTTTGTTAAAAAAAATATGCTAAATAATCCACTTTCAATTTTTATATTCCACAAAAATATTCCACTTTCAATTTCAAAGATATATTGGGGGTTGGAATTAGTTTCAAAGGTTTTCTAAGAGATGGCGTAACTATCAATAGATCGCATCGGGCACACCTGTGACTATATTCATTTCAAAGCACATTGTCTAAGCTTCATTTTTTAGTATGTGTCATTCCACTGAAGTGTAAACAACATATATTTTTTTCTCTGTGAACATGTCGACTTTCGTTCCAACAAAACGCAATTTGCGGGAAGGTTTACTTTTGTGCTTCCATTTGAAGAAAAAGGCGGTTGAAGCACAACGCACGCTTACTGAGGCTTACGGGGACTATGCTCCATCGATTTCTACTTGTGAGTACTGGTTCCGTCGGTTTAAAAGTGGTGATTTTGATACGGAAGACAAAGAGCGTCCGGGCCAGCCGAAAAAGTTTGAAGATGAGCAATTGGAGGCTTTGCTCGATGAAGACCCGTGTCAAACCCTTCAAGAATTGTCAGAATCATTGGGAGTCGACTTATCAACGGTCGGCAAACGCTTGAAGGCCATGGGAATGATTCAAAAGCAAGGAAATTGGGTGCCGTACCAGTTGAAGCCGAGAGACGTTGAACGGCGATTTTGCATGTGCGAACAACTGCTTCAACGGCATAAAAGAAAGATTTTTTTGCATCGTATTGTCACTGGCGATGAAAAGTGGATCCATTACGATAATCCTAAGCGAAAAAAAATCGTGGGGACCACCCGGCCATGCATCAACATCGAGGGCCAAGCCGAATATTCATGGCGCCAAGCTTATGCTGTGTATTTGGTGGGATCAGAAGGGTGTCGTGTACTATGAGCTGCTAAAACCTAACGAAACCATCACTGGGGAACGCTACCAACAACAATTGATGCAATTGAGCCGAGCATTAAAGGTTAAACGGCCGGAATATGCCAAAAGACACGACAAAGTGGTTTTTCAACATGACAACGCACGGCCACATGTTGCAAGAACCGTCAAGGAAACGTTGGAGGCGCTGAATTGGGATGTGCTACCCCACCCGCCTTATAGCCCAGACATAGCCCCTTCCGACTACCACCTATTCAGATCGATGACGCATGGCTTGGCTGAGCAGCGCTTCACTTCTTACGAGGATACCAAAAAATGGGTCGATTCGTGGATTGCCTCAAAAGACGAATCGTTCTTCCGGCGCGGAATCCATATGCTGCCAGAAAGATGGGAAAATGTTGTAGCTAACGATGGACAATACTTTGAATAATATACATTGTACCGTTGTTTCTAAATAAATGCTCAAAAACCGAAAAAAAACCTTTAAAATTAATTCCAACCCCCAATATATCTAAATAAGTCTAAATATGCATATAAAAAAACACATAAGCAAGTTTAAAAACATTTATTTATTTGATTACTATCGCACTTAAATTTATTTTCTTCTCCTATAAAAAATTATAAACATTGTTATGGTTTTTTGAATTTTAAGTAACGATATACAATATACAAAACTAAAATTCAGGCACATCTTCGAGGTCAATTCTTAAATTGTTGCTTGCATTATTATCATAGAAATTCGCATTTCTAAATTTTTTATTAAGCTATCTGGTATTTGATAGGTATTACAACACTTTTTTTTAACATGCAGCCATGTTTTTACATTCAACGAATTTTTGTTTAAATAAGAAAGATTCATATAACTAAAAAATTACTCAACCTCAGCATTGCTAAATGGTAAGCTAAGCGAGAAAAGCACAAATTTTGATAAATCTTCAGATTCCAAACTTTATCAATAACTTTTTTCTGCTTTATTGTTTTGAATCCACATTTTAAAATAGTTAAAAGAAATAGCTATTGTTAGCAATAATAGTGGTATTCACGATGTGGTGCATTTGTGATAAAATTTTGCAAAATTTACAATACTTACAACTTATTGTGATCGAACCTTCAGTAAAGTACATATTATATTTTTAAAATCAGCTGATTTTTGTATGCACTTCTGTTTGGAAATATTAATTTAAATCATCATTTAACTAAAGGAAATCATACAAAAATTGAAATGAAAGAATAAATTATATTAATTTTTATTAAATAAACAGCGTAGCCTTTAGCTTGCTTCATGCTGAGTAGAAATGCTTGTACAATCAGCTGATCCAATACACAACGAAATTTACACGGAATACAATATTGTTCCATAGTTGTATATTTTCCACAGGGTTGTATTTGAAAACTGTGCATTTTGTTTTTGTTATATTACAAAATTTACTACAAATATCAAATTTGTCAAAAATACACAATTCAAGGGAAAATACAACACATCATGAATACCCCTAATGTTTTCTGAAGTAAATTACTTACTGCTGTAACATAATCCATAAAAAAATCTAACCAAAAAATCATATAAGCAAATTTACTTCACTTTTTAAGCTGCGTGAAGTTATTAAATGAATTGCAATAAAATTGACAACGAAGAAGTTAACCACAAAATGAATTCCTTATATTGCGTTTTACAAGGTGGTTCAGACATGAAAAAATATAAAGTGTCGATAGCCAAAAAATAACCATTTAGTAACCAAATAGACATTTTTTATTGCAATTTTTGTGAATTTGAAAAATATAATCATACGAAAAATATTCCACTTTTTATGCTGCATATTTTTATAAAAAAATATGCTTCCCGAAGTTTAAATATGCCAAAGTGGAATTAAATATTCCTTTCTGGTCACACTGGTCGTGTTATATTAAGAGAAGCTCTCTCGACAAAGAGAGAAAAGCTTTGTTTGCTGTTATATTGTGCTGCTGGTTGAATGTAGGCATCAAATAAAATGCGTGATTTTGCAATAATTAAAGAATACATTTTTCGAAAACCTTGGTAAGTTATAACAATCTATATTATCATAGGAATCGAATAAAAAAAGAATTGTCAAAATCGGTTCAGCGGTTACCGAGCTTATTCTGGATCAAATTCGTGAGTCTCCTTTTATATAATAGTATAGATAACGAGTAATTCAGATATTCGCAAAAAAACACAAACTTAAAAAAATTTTGCTTACAACGTTATTCGTACCTCGAATTATAAAATAGAATTGAAGCAATATAAATTATTAATAGGATTTATGAGTTTATGAGTTTTAGCCCTCCAAAACTGGAAAAAATATTCTAAAAATCTTGCTGGTTTTAATAATTTAAAAAAAAATATTGGGACATTTTTGTATTCTTATTTGAAAAATGGAAAACTTGGGGGCAAAAAAGTAATTAATGCAATTTTATTTAAGGATAAAGGAGACCTCACATTATTTAATTTACTAAGTTACTAAGAATATTTGTTGAGAAAAATTTTTTTGGAATAACCTGAAAAAAAAATTACATTTAAAAATGTTTCGGGCATGATACGAGAAATATTGTAACTCATTTTTTAAATATATCTGTGGTCAAAAGGAATAACGACTAAACTCAAAGTATCGTAAAAAACGATATTTTAATTGCACGAACTACGACCCATTTTTTGAAATATATATGACATACGTGATGATCAATTCTGAGCAAAAAATGGATATCTGCATACTTACAAAAATTTGCCAATAAGGTAAATTCCATATCGCTTTTTTACGATATTTTGAGTTTAGTCATAATTCCTATGTGTCCACAGATATATCACTTTCTTATATGTACAAGCGTGTATCAACCAGCGTATCACGATAACAAAATTAGTGCCAAAAATCTTAGAAAATAGAATTATATACGTCTCATTTTCTTTATGTGCATTCTAGACTCCTTTATGCTTTTTACTCCCCTAGAACAAATCCTGCGGACGCAGTAGCATAACACAATTAATAATATAACTCTGCCTACTTTTGGTTAGTTAAGACCGAATTTTTAATTTTATTCGGAATTACTTTTCTTTTTCTTTATGTGCCCTTTGTATAGCTTAATTAATTTATGTTTTTCTAGTCAAATGAATTCCAAGGCTCGGATTATATTGGAGCAAGTGAGCGAAGCTTCCTTGGAACAGCTTGTCTGAGGAATGTTTGACTAAGCAAATCTCTGAAATGGGTAGACCAATTTTAAAATTTTTGTTCTTACTTCTTCTACGCTTCTCAAATTATTTCCTTACGAAGTCAATATTTGGAAATTCTGTTAAGTTTTAAAGTTAATTTAATTGAAGAAAACCGGCAATTCGAAAATGCTTTTTTTTCTTCGTTGGCTATGTGTATTAAGACATTCTTACTCCAATGGTATAAATTCCATTCTAAATACTAAAATCAGTCCGCTTGCAAGTGGTTCAGAAGTTAAGGGGTTGAAAGTTCAGAAAAGGGGCCTTAAAACTTTCTTTTAAATTCTAAAATTTTATTAGCTTTTAAATTTTTTAAATTTTCTTTCTAAGCATTATGGGTATCAAAAAAAAAGGTTATGCTATTACCTATTCAACAAGTGATTAATCATAAAAAACCATGTACTACTTTTGAAGATATGCCATTTTACATATTGTCAAGACTTGACAGTTCACACTTTTGCGAAATAACCAAAACGTAAGTATATAGGTAGTACACGATGTTTTTTGCAACGATACCCACT
Organism: Dichetophora obliterata; assembly: GCA_963920525.1. NCBI lineage: Eukaryota > Metazoa > Arthropoda > Insecta > Diptera > Sciomyzidae > Dichetophora > Dichetophora obliterata. The sequence goes on along the minus strand of OY986438.1, from coordinate 115,797,718 downwards.
TTTTCTTAATCACAACAATATTTACACATCTGTAAAAGTATTTATTATTTCAATTGTAAATGTTCTAAGTACAGAAAGAGAATTATCTTTAAAAATAATGCATGAATTTGTATGGTTAAGGCTTGCTGAAATTTGCATTAACCCTGTATAAGGCAGAGCTGATATTTGTACCATCAACAGTTTTAGTGTAATACGCTGTGAGAATATGTTACTTATACTTAATGTATTGTGAATATGTATTGTGTACGTGAAATATACCACTTATGTTGGTGGGAAAAATGTTCCCTCTGCCTTATACTGGGTTAAGAATGCCATATGTTGAATTCTCAATGGTTTGTAGTACAGGTGAACTTTTAATCGAATCCGCTATTTATTATGATCGCCTTAAAAAAATAAATGTCAAGAAAGGGTTGGTTGAAAAACGCCAAAAATTAAATAAATACATTGTTTTGGGTAAGTTTGTTCATTGCACACATCTCTCTAGCAATGACAAAATGCAGAATATACATTTTTTTGATACAACATAATGTAATGTCTTTACTTTTACAATTTTGAAAAAAGTTTATTTGAGCGAGCAACTCAACTTCCGAACTTAAATGCATCTTCAACGTACCAATTTATGTAGCCAGCTTACGCATCTGTTAAGCAACTGCTACACCTAGTATTTAAGTTTTTTAAATTAAGTTAAAATGTATGTAAGTGTTAAGTTGGTATACTTTTGGTTCCAGTTTACGCAGTTGCTTTTATAAAAAAAAAACAAAATTCCCAATTTCGGCCACTAAAAAAAAGGAATAGGCAAATGTCAAAAACTTTTAATAAATTGTAAAAATTATCTCTATAGTAAATTAAAATACGCTGTGGTTATATTTTTTCTTGGTTTTTAACAGATAGGAACATTAAAAATAGCTTTTGTAAAAAGTAATTGATTTTTTCTCAAAAATTCCCATATCCTAGTTTTTCTATTCTACTGGTATCTATAGATTTGTTTTCATCAAAACCCGAATAAAAATCCTATCCTAGCTACGGAAAAAAATTGTAGAGTATACACAATATTGATATTTGTTTGGTCTTACCTAGAATTGAGACCTTCAATTTCTTCGGCTTGTTCGGCTAAGGATGATTCCAAATCCAAATATGCGCCATAATCACCATCTTTGTAAACCTGAATGGCTGCATCATCAAGCTGCAAGAAAATGAAAAAAAAAAAAAATTAGTTTATTAATATAAAAATAGCATAAATGGAAAAATAGATCAAGATATGAATGAACTAAAATAGCTTTGCTGCAGCTAAGAATCTCATTTAATGCAAGAAATATTTAATCTAATAATCTCTCAACTATTGCTAGAATTAAACTAGTTATTTAATAAAATTATATAAATAATCGAGATGTATTAAATGCAATACATGTGAAATAAGAACAATTAGCTTTGGCTTTCATCAGCACTTCAAGCATAAAATGGAAGACCATCCAAGAAGATGAATTTGAAAAAGATAAAGGTAAAACTCAAAGAATCCCCAATAAGAATAACAACAACAAAAGAGATTTAGATAGACTCCAGATACAAGCAACAACATCGGTTTACTACGTTCTTTTGTGCCAACATAATTATCTTTGCGACCAGCCGAAAGTAGCGCAGCGCGACAAGAAGCCAGCCGTCTGCTTCATTTTGAAAGCCAGCCGCCGCACAGTGATGCGAAAGGGCATGATAGACGGAAAAATTCGAAATTGAATTTTCTCTTAGCAAATATCCACTGATATCAGGAATAATTTTTTACTTACCTCCGCTGTCTAAAAAACATACAATAATTCTTGTACAATATGTTATCCCAAAAAGTGATATTTTTGAAATGTTTATTCATGATTAATTACATTAATTATATTTTTAAAATATTTCCCAATATCCAAAAGAGTTTAAAATCGGCCTACCTCATAACTTAGTTTGCGGACAGAGTAAGCGCTGATGCGAGCAGGCAGGCAGGCAGGCGCAGGCAGGTATCTGCTCAGTAAATAAGCCGTGCAGAGTGCATGCGAGCAGGTTAGATCAGATAGGTGCGAGAAAAAGTTTGATATTTATTTTTTCCCCTTTTGCTTTCTATATTGCATCCTCCGCTAATGGCGTTTATGAAAATTTTTTATTTTCTGTACATAAATAGCACACTCTCTTCGAAAGAGTGCGACTCCAAAAATGTACATTTTCAGGAAGAGAAAAAAACAATTTTTTTTCTTCAAGGGACTCTATACAAAAAACAGAGACAAAATTATTTTTTTTTAATTAAAGACTAAGAATATGAGTACAAAACTAAGATTGCCGATGTATATGATCACTACAAATAGTCTTACACGAAAAAGTATATATGTAAACATTTTGAGTTGTGACTCTTTTGAAGAGGCTGTGCGATGTGTTGTGCCACTAGGCCAGCCCAGAACTGCACTGAGAATTTCAAAATAAAATTAGCGTTTCCTGCGGTGGCTATAAATGTTCCATTGGCCAACAAGATAACTCTCCAGAAATTTTATCCAAATCGGATGCCGATAAACTAAGGCTCATTGCGATTTAATCTATGTTTAATGTGGTGTTTCGTCATTAAAATGTGTATTAAAATGCTGTAAACTGATTAAATCATACCATACTTTTAATTAATAGCAGATTCAAATACCTTTACAACATGCCATCGGTGCGAAAAATCGGATGAAAATTACCAGAATTGTGATATTTTACTTTTGGAAAAAATTATATTTTCTTTCTTGTTGTAATAAAAAAATTGTAAAAATCCAAATTTTAAAAAATTGCATTGAAACTATTTTCTGAAACAACACTTAATACAAATAGAAAAAATTGTGTCATTAATTTGAATAACTTGGTCGTTATGGAATTTTTTATTACAATAGAAGTTTGAAAATGTCGAGTTTGAGTACTTTTACGAAAAAAAATTTCAAAAATCCAAAATGTTAACCAATAACAACAATAATGCTTAAAACATAGTCTTGAGCTATTTTGTGCACAAAATTAAAAAAAAAACCAAAATCCTAAGAAAAAAGTTATAGCTGGTGAAACTTGATTTTTTTCAAAAATCCGCAAAGTGCCTGTTTCTGGCATTTCGAACACAAGAAAAACCATAGAAAAATCATAAAAATGTTATATCTCATTTGAAATGACTTTAAAATTAATTCTTTTTAAATATTTTTGATTTTTGTATTAGAAAAATTTTGGAACTTGAGGGCTGCCAACATATTAGACCCTGGTTTTACTGTTCAAAATATTAAAAAAAAAATGCAAAACGAAGCAATTTAATTTTTTATTGTCCTATTTGTTTTATATGTATTTCTTTTGTTTCTTACATGCCAAAAAATTGCCCATTATATCAATCTATCATTTTCGCGTGCACAACCTATCACCAAAAACAACACAATTTTAATAGACGCTAACCAAATTTATCAATACCCACCAATAACAACCCTCGCACTCGCATAAACATGTGCGCGGTCGCTGCTGTTGATGTTTGTTTCGTATAACGCGTTGTTGTTATTGAATGTTTTTGTTGTAATTGGTCTTGTATTCTGAAGATAATAAACAAACGCAGTTTACTTGAAAAATTACAAAAAACAACACAAAAAGAACAAATTCAGTTGAGCTAATCTGATCTGACCTGCCTGCTTCCACTCTGCACACTTCGAGCAGGTTTATATGAAATCGTATGAAGCGAGTTTTCTCGCACTGGGACAAGTAAGCAAACCTGCCTGCCTGCCTGCCTGTCTGCTTCAGCGTTTACTCTGTCCGCAGACTAAGATATCGTCGGCCTAGTGCACTCTTGCTGTATCTTAATTTTTTAAAATTGTTCAGTAGAGCGAAAACAAGTTTTTAAACATCGGTAAGACGAAAACGAAACATGCTACTTTGCATTTTTTACGAATTGTTCCTTGAAGATTTCTTAAACAAATCTTCGAAAAATCAATGAATTATCTATTATATTTTGCTGCTTACATTAATTTTAAATATTACATATCTGAGAAATTTTTCGACAGTTGTACCTACAGTGGAAATCTTCAGAAATCATGACTAGGTCGCTGGTCTCTGTTTATATAAGCTTTCCCTGCCAAACGCTTTTTTGCTAAAACATTTCTTGCCCAAGAGCTTGGATCTCGCCTTACTCTTTTAATTTTCGGTGACTCAACATTGATAGCACCTGATATTATAAAAACATGTAAACATTCAATAAAAATAAACTGATAATTAACATACCACAACATTTATTATTCTGGTCAACCATCATTTAAGTAATTTTTTGGAACGCTAATAGATATCTGTACTAAAAACTTGCTTATCATCCAAGAAACTGACAACTTTTTGTATGAAAATTGTAAATTTTTTTCTTATACTAAAAATATAGAAACAACATTTGTGCACAAGTAAATTTTTCATCACAGGATATACAACGAATACGTTTTAAGCTGTGGTTTAACCATTTCTAATTTCTAGAAGAAAAAAAAATGATTGTGTTAAAAAGAGATTGAATTACCTTTACAATGGCATCAAAAAGTCCATTTCAAAAAAGTATGTTGATACAACAAGTGTGCACTAGGCCGACGATATATTCTTTTGAAATAAAGTAAATTTAATAACCTATTTTAAAAATTTTGGCGCTATAAAATGGTATTCAAGGATATACAGTGAAACCTTCCATAACCGGACATTGATGGTCGTTGTATTTTTGGGCTATGGGAATCGTCCGTTAGTAGAAGGGATCAAAAAATTATGAACATTTAAATTTTTATTAAAAAACAAACGAATAAAAATAAATACGTCTATTCGTAAATAAAGTTATAAAAATAATTATGGAACACTTACGAAATTCTCTTGTATGTATTAAAAAATATTTAAAACCTTTATTTACTTGAGTTAAAAAAATTTATAAATAGTTGTTTGTTTAAAAATGTAACGAAAAGCTTGTGTCTAGGAAATTTGTCCGGTTGTGGGAAGTGTCCGCTTATGGAAGATGTCCGCGGGGAGTGTTTTTACTGTATATGCTTAAAACATCTTGGAAAATAAAAAAAACGGTCACCTAATATTTGAAATACTTTTTTTTTAAGTAAAAACTATTATGTCTACCAGTGCCAACCAGTGCAACTTTTTTAAAAAGATTTTTTTTCTAATATATACGATTTTCCTAAAAATGCCTGTACAAACCAATTTTGTATGAAATGTATTGAATTTGAGGTCGATGAGACTATATGCGGTGTTTGAATATTCTCAACACGTCACACAATATTTTTACGCAGAATAATAAAATATAAAAAAAACATCATTTTGTAGAAGTTTCTTTTTTGTAGAAACGCAAAATTTGGTAACACATTTTTTTATATATATTAGTACTTAAGCAATAGTTATTATTTTTCTATAAAGTCAGAATAAAAAAGGAACAAACAATAATTAAATTAAATTTTAAAATTACTTAAGGTAATTACTAAAATTAATTTAATAAAAACTATAACGGAGGGGAAGTCCCTTTGACTTCTTCTCAAGGTCCTGATAGGAGGACTTCTCGATAGCATCAATAAAATTGGGTTCTCAGAATTTGCTTTTTGAAAAGTTTATTTAAATTGAAAAATAAATTTGAAGGAAATCTCCGACCTTGACCTTGACTTCAGGTCTGAAGTATTTCTCCAAAAATTTTTATATGATTGAATTAATTTTTGAGGAATGTAGGCTATTTATAGTTTCTTACAGAAATAAGAAATAAATTTAACTGAAAAGTAAATTAACATGAAGTAGTTGAAGTTAATTAAAGTTAGATTAAAGTAGTTAAAGTTAATTTAGCAATAGAATTAAGTAGTTAACATTAATTAAAGAATAGAATGAAGTAATGGCTTGTTTCATTTCTCCCCCTCTGATGATGAAGTCGTCTCGACGAAACATCAGAAATTTAATTATACTTCTTTGGACGGCCACGACGTCGAACCATGTTGAGTGGTTGTTGTTGAACATCATATGAATTGCGATAGGAAGTAAGAGCGGAAACATGATAAGTTCCCAAAGGTACATTAAGATCATCTTCATTTGCAATAACATAACTCGTTGCACCTTTCTTTTTGATGATTGTGTATGGTCCATCTCGTTTAGGAACAAATTTTGATGTAACTCCTTTCGTTACATTGCTGAGGACATGTGTAGTGACTAGGACCTTATCACCAATATCAAATTCTTTCTGGTTTCGACGTTGTGCGTTGCTGTACCGTTTGTTGTGATCTTGCTGTTTCTCTGTAGTTTCTCGAACTGTTTTAAAAACTTCAGCTAAGTTTTTTAAGTACGGAGTAATTTCTGTAATGAAATTTTCTGCTTCAACGATTGTTCTTAAATCATGCTGCACGTCATCAATTGTACGCAAGTCTCGCCCAAAGGTAAGGTATGCTGCCGAATACCCAGTGCTTTGGCAATTAGCAGTGTTCATAGCAAAACGTATGGGTGGAAGTTTCTCCTCCCATGAGTGATGGTCATTGCCAACGAGAATTGATAGTTGTGTTTTCAAATCACGATTCTTTCTTTCGACTGGATTCGCCTCTGGATGATATAATGGTGTGAATATTTGCTGTATGTCTAAGCAAAACGCCACCTTTTGCATAATTCCGGACACAAATTGAACACCATTGTCACTTATAATTTTACGTGGAACACCATACCTCAGGAACACCTCGTTGATAAGAGTTTTGGCGCACACTTCGGCAGTAGCTTCTTCAAAAGCAAACAGTTCTACCCATCGACTTGCAATATCTTCTACGATAAAGATCCATTGAAGTTATCGTTGGAAGGTGGAAGTGGACCGAATAAATCTATGGCAATTATTTCAAAGCGTTGATTGCTCGATACAGTCTGGTACAGACCAGCAGGCTTGAGATTTGTTGCCTTGTAACGCTGACACTCAATACAGTCCTTTACATGCTTTTCGATATCCTTTCGAATGCCTGGCCAGTAGTAACGGGCAACGATCCGATTGATAGTTCTGTCAATGCCGTAATGACCAGCTGTATCATTGTTGTGATAATATTTTAAAATAATAGAACGTTCTTGTTGTGGTATGACAAGTTGAGCATCTTCAATTGAGCACCATCATTCATGATATATCCCCTCTTTGACCAGTATGCCAAATCATCAGTCTTTTGTTCGAAGCAGTCTATGATGGATTTAAGGTCAGGATCAGCAAGTTGGCCTTCTCGAATCTCCTTTGCTCCTTTCCTGGGCATTTCAACGTCGAATGAGCAAATATCACAGGACTCCGTCGCCTCGTGTAGACTTTTACATGGTGGTCTTGACAGTGTGTCCGCAACCACATTAGTTTTTCCGGGTTTGTAATCGATTTGAAGGTTAAACGGCTGCAGTAAAAGAGCCCATCTTGCTAAGCGTCCACTTGGTGATTTCAAAGACATGAGCCACTTCAAAGGTTGATGATCGGTGATTAACTTGATATCTGCTCCTTCGATATATCCTCTAAACTTGTGTACAGCCCAAATAATAGCAAGGGCCTCCCTTTCTATAGTTGAGTAGTTTCGTTCTGCATCGGATAAAAGTCGGCTGGCATACTCAATTGGGTGTTCATCTGGACCCTCCCCCTGGAGTAAAACTGCTCCTAGTGCATAACAACTTGCGTCTGTTTTCAGGACAAATGGCACATTATCCTCAGCTTGCTTCAGTATGGGTGTAGTGGTTAACAAATATTTGAGTTGATCGAACGCGTGTTGTTGTTCTGCTTTCCAAATCCATGCAACATTTTTCTTTGTTAGTTGTGATAAAGGTTTCGATATTGATGCAAAATTTGGAATGAAACGTCGATACCAAGAACAAGTTTGTAGAAAAGACAAAACCTCTTTAACAAATTTTAAATCTGTCCATCATTCTTTGGAAAGTCGCAGGTGCATTCCGCAATCCAAAAGGCATACGGGTGAACTTATACGTTCCGAATGGTGTCACAAACGCCGTCTTATCCTGATCATTTGGACAAACTCCGATTTGCCAGTAACCAGATTGAAGGTCTAAAGTATACATAAAGTTTGTGGTTTTTGCTTCATGTAGTAAATCATCCACTCTCGGTAGCGGATATCTATCCGGAATAGTTATAGCATTCAAAGCTCTATAATCGATGCAGACACGTATGCCACCTGTTTTCTTTGGTATCATGACCACTGGAGCCGCCCAAGATGACTCGCATTCAATAATAGCTCCGGCTTCTAACATTTTCTGCACCTCATTCTTCAAGTCAGCTTTTCTTTGTGGTGAAAGGCGATAAGGTTGTAAAGCGATTGGTTCATGTTCACCAGTGTTGATTTTATGTACCGTGAATGATGTTGGTTCGGTAGGTTCGGTAAAAACATCAGCATTGATTTGCAAAGTTTCTTCCAATTGACATCTCTGATCTGTAGACAAACCAAGACCATCAGAATCTTTTAAGTACTCAAACTGTATGGAGTATAATGGAATAAATAAATTGTCTTCATCTGGTTTTCTGATTTTGATTGGAGGTGCGAAAAGTCGAGAACTTTTCGTTGGAGTTCTTTCACCTTGTGGAAGTGCATCACGAAAAATTGACTGCACAGTGTGTGGTGAATATGAGCTTGCTTGTTCTTGAGCCACAACTTTACGAGTCTTAAAAGTCGGACCATAATACAACTCGGGACACACATCCTTCGAATCGGCGTTTGATTTTGGAGCTTTCTTATTATCCATGAATTTTATGAAATTTGACATTTCATTAAGCATTTTGCTGTTAGGTGACTCTGGTGCAGTGGACACAATGTGTGCACCTGCGATGTCTAACGAAAACGAGTTCTAATTGTTGGCCTCAGTGAATTCGAACCTTCTTCTCGGTTCATCTTCGAAATACCAGCAGCGTTGAGCCATATTTAAAACGATACCGGCCTGTTCCATAAAATCTGCACCAATTAAAGTTCGATTCTTTTTTTGCGTTCGGGAGGGAAATTAATCGGATCTTCCTGATTCGATTCCCTATGATCACATCACAAATCGTAGACATAACCGTTTGCGTTGTTGTTGTTCCATCTGCTAGCGTTACTTCTGCTTTTACATTCTGGAAAATGCAGCCCTTGCTGGTCAAAATCCGTCTCAAGTTCGCACTTGCAACGCTCGTTTTTGCACCACTGTCGAAACAAGCCTCACCCGTCAATCCAAACATCGTGATATGAACTGTTACGGTTGATATGCCAATAACGGTCGTTGTAACCGTGTTGAACGCTAAGTGCTGAGGACTTTCTTTGCTGTGTGTGCTACACTTCGGACAGTTTGAACGATAGACCCCTGGTTCACCGCAACCATAACAGGAAAAGTTGGTTCCTCGCTTTGGTTGAACCTTCTGCATAACTTGAGATGTTTGCGACTGTTGTTCTTTCTTCTTTTTGAAACAAACATCTGCAGAGTGTCCTCGAAGCCTACAAAACGAACATCTCACACTCTTTTCAGGATCAATTTTGGTTGTTAGGATTTCCTTCGTCTCAAGATAAAATAACTCAGCATCTCTGCAAGACGCTATAAGCTGTTCGAAAGTCAATACAGATTCGCAACTAACACGCTCCCTAATTCTGATGGATAAAAGGCCGTAAATCATATTGATCTGTTGTTTTTCTTCCACTTGATCCTTCAGTTGCGAAAACAAAACACGTTTCTTACAGACAAAGCTATCTGTTGGCTCATTCAGTTGTTGTTTGTTTTCAAAGATGTTTAAAAATATTTTCCAATCGGGATTTGGTGGTGAAAAGGTGATCCGTAAAAGCTTAACGGCCTCTTCGAACGTATGCACCGATTCTTTGATACCGATCCACCAGTTTGCTGCATAACCTTCTAAAAGTAAAGGCATGCCGCGAATTGCATCTGCATCAGAGATGCGCTCGATATCTTTGTACACAGATATCGCCGCAATAAACTCTTCTACGGCAGCCTGCTCCCGCTGCCCTCGAAAACGTGCTGAGCATCTGGAAAATGATCCAACTTTTGATGAATTCGTTCCAATTTCCGCGAGGATTTGTTTGAACTGGTCCTCGGAGAATGTAGCCATGGTAGTATTTCGATTTGCTGCAGTTTCTTCTTCCTGAATCGTTGATGAAATTTGCGAGGTAGAGCGATTTACCTCGGGTTGATTGCTGGATTCTTCCAAGTCTTGCTGCGAATTCTGATCCTTCGAGTTGGGCGCCAATATAACGGAGGGGAAGATCCTTTGACTTCTTCTCAAGGTCCTGATAGGAGGACTTCTCGATAGCATCAATAAAATTGGGTTCTCAGAATTTGCTTTTTGAAAAGTTTATTTAAATTGAAAAATAAATTTGAAGGAAATCTCCGACCTTGACTTCAGGTCTGAAGTATTTCTCCAAAAATTTTTATATGATTGAATTAATTTTTGAGGAATGTAGGCTATTTATAGTTTCTTACAGAAATGTTTGCCTACTATCATAAGAAATAAATTTAACTGAAAAGTAAATTAACATGAAGTAGTTGAAGTTAATTAAAGTTAGATTAAAGTAGTTAAAGTTAATTTAGCAATAGAATTAAGTAGTTAACATTAATTAAAGAATAGAATGAAGTAATGGCTTGTTTCAAAACAATAAACTCAAGACGAGCATATGTACACTGAGGAGCATAAGTGTATCACAAACCAACAACTATCATTTTAACAACCTATAATTTCTATAAGTTTTACTCAAATGCAATCAAATTTTTTTTTATTATATTTGTACAAGTGTCTTCTTTCTTTCAGACAGGTTTTATTAAGATCTGATCACAACAACAAATAAACGAAGGCATAATGCAAAATAAATCAAAATGATACAGTTTTGCACTCACTACTCAATTGTTTTTATTACCGTTATATTTTTGTTATTGAACAAAGTGCAATGCAATTTTTTAATTATTACGATAATTTACGTGATAATAAGTGGTTCAGTAGTCATGAACAACCAAAATAAAGAGGAAATATTAATTTGTTTGCGCAATGGCGAAAGCAAGTGGCGAAGAAATTCGATTTGGACAAAACTTTTGTCCAAAGATTAAAAAAAAAAGTGGTGTAAGTGTTCCCACAAACAAAGGTGGTCGTCCGAAATAAATTTGCGATCGAGATGTACGCCATCTAGCAAATTTGGTTACCAGCACCGATGCCGTTACTCCTGCTGCAGCTTTAAATATACTGCAAATTGACGCCAGTAAGTGGACAGCTCGTCGAGCTTTGAAAAAAATAGGTGTTAAGGCAGCAGAAAAGAAAAGAAACCTATGCTGACCAAACGACATGTGCGGTTACGGAAGGATTTTGTTGCAGCACACGAGCACTGGACTGTCGCTGATTGGGATTCGGTATGTTATTAAACATATGTGTGTATTACTGTTTATACTAACAAATATTAAATAATTTAAAGGTTATTTGGTCTGATGAGACTAAAATTAATCGATTTCAATCCGATGGGCGTGCATGGTATTGGACTAAGGACCCTGATACAATCCAACCAAATCAGGTACGCCAAACCGTCAAACACGGTGGTGGCTGTATCATGGTTTGGGGTTGTATATCCAAAGATGGAGTGGGACCCTTGGTGCGCATCGATGGAATTATGCGCAAGGAACAATATTTGTCCATCCTGCAACAGAATCTTCCTGATGTAGTGGAAAAAATGGGTCTTGCTGCTGAAAAAGTAATTTTTCAGCAAGACAATGACCCCAAACACACCGCACATCTAGTGAAAGACTGGCTCAAAAAGCAAAAATTTGGTGTGATGACGTGGCCTCCACAATCTCCGGACATGAATCCGATCGAGAATTTGTGGAGTCACGTCAAATCGCAGCTTGCAAAATATGCCAGTCCTCCAAAAGGCGTGAACGAGTTGTGGGAGCGGACGAAGGAAGTGTGGGAGGCGATTCCTCCAGAATTTGTGCAGAGGTACACGCAAAGTCTACCTAATCGCATCCAGGAGCTTAAGAAGGCAAAGGGTTACTGGACCAGTTACTAAATATATATTATTGTTTTAAAAATATAAAAATAAATAGTGAGTGCAAAACTGTATCATTATGATTTAGTTTGCATTATGCCTTCGTGTATTTGTTGTTGTAATCAGATCTTAATAAAAACCTGTTTGAAATACAGAAGAGACTTGTACAAACATAATAAAAAAAATTTGATTGCATTTGAGTAAAATTTATAGAAATTATAGGTTGTTAAAATTATAGTTGTTGGTTTGTGATACACTTATGCTCCTCAGTGTATATCTAATTAAGTGCAGTATTAAAGAAAAAGGGGTGAAGTGTGAAACTGAAAGTAAAAGAGAAAAGAGAATTTAAGAAAAATTAGAGAAATTAGAAAAAAGCAGATTTTAATTGCTTGAAGTTTTGGGCATTTGATATAGATTTGAGATACCTCGGCAAGGAGTTCAACAATCAAATGGTGCTTACAAAAAGTCTTGATGAGTTTACATATTTAAAGCGAGGAATTACAAGATTAAAGTTATAGATGGTAAACAAAACTGAATTTTAGAATATAGATAGTTTGGAGTTTTTAAGTGTATCAGCTAATGCAGGAATATACAGTTTCTTGGTTTTCAGTAATTTTCTATATTGCACCCAAGAATATGGTTGCTTATACCAGTACCATGGCTAAATCTACTGAGTCCATGCACATAACGGCCGCATAGTTTGATTTTAAAAAACTAAAATTTAGTATCTTTTAAAGATGGTTACTGTCGGCAACTGTATAAAAAATGGGTGTGGTCACACTTTATCCACGCCCACTTTTCGAAATCATGCAAATTCCGGAGTTGTACACGTTTTAATAGTTAAACTTGGTATGTAGATGCTCCAAGTGGCAGCACTATATTTATAAATGTTGCCACGCCTACTTTTAACGCCTAAATATCAATAGAACTTCTATATATCAGACGGTTTTGATCGTTGAATAATTAAATATAGTAATATAGTTTATGTCTGAACCAATTTTCATGAAACTTTAAGAAGTTATTAAACACGTACCAAGGAGGGTTCCTGCATGAAAAAAGTGGGCGTTACGGGCGTCCTCCCATACAGCCCAAATTTGCGATATCAAATAGCTTTGAAGTTATAGGTCGCACAGCTTCGGAATCAGGTATTCAAACTCAGTTTACACGAGCCGTTTCACGGATTATATTTTTTTGGTGTTGTACAAGAGGGCGTGGAACCTCCTATACAACCTCAGTTTGAGAAATTTAATAGCTTTTGATAGGTCGCATAGCCACGGAATTCAGTATTCGACCTCAATTACACATGTAGTTTCACTGATAAAATTTTATGGGCGTTTGACAATGGAGGCGTGGCAGCAACGGGTTTCAGCCAGTATTACCAGAGAGCTTTTTGAAAACGCGTGAACTACTACGCGTTATCTTGAGAGGATTTCAGGACACTAATATTTTTCACTCCTGCCACGCCCTAAAAACCGGTACTTTGGTATTAAAAGTTTAATTTTTAAAAATACTATGTCATGATAAAGGTTGTACTTAGTACAGCACTTTGATGATAGGTGCTAATGACCTTTGACCTCGTCTTCTAGGTCAAAATGATTAAACTAATTTTTTTTCATACTTACCCCCAAATATTTTATCATAATTAAAAATATCTAATTAAGTTATTTAGTTTTTGCATTCCAAGCGCTAAGATCCATGCATAAGCAAAAAAGTTGCTGCAGCAACGCGGACAAAGCGTTCTCTGCTTTGTGAATGGCAAAAGAATTCTATTAAAATAACTTCTTAAGTTATAAACATACATATGGGCATTTCTCCAGAAATGTCAACCGTGGCGAAAAAATTGAAAGTCTATAGAAGTATGTTGTTTTAATATATTTTTATTGTCAATCTATCAAATTTAACTAATTTAAAAAAAATTTTCAATTTTGTAAAAAGCGCTATGAAATATTCGACTCCAAAGTGTAATAAGTACAAAAGATCTGTTTTAAACATTTTTATTGCATATTTTGTTTTGGTTAATGATCTCAATGAGAGACATTATGCAATGACATTTGCTTTTAAAAATCTCTGTTTATATTCCAAGAATTGGAGAAAAGTGTAAAAGGGACGATGCGATTGTCAATTACTGTAAATTTTTGGTTTGCTTTACCCTTCATTTCAATGTAGCGTTCGACATTGAAAAAGAACATTTGTTATCAGTGAGTCGAAGGTTTTTGTTTAGTGAACATCAGAAACTAGTTGCAAACAGTTTTTTTTATTGGCAATTAAATACTGAAAAAATTATTAGAACATAATTAGTGATTTGCTTTCTAGAGTCATTCAAAGTTTGTAGCATTCGACATCCTGAAGGTAAAATGTATAAATTCTAAATAATTATTTTTTTCTATAATATTTTTATTTCTATTTGTAAATACAAAACATATAATTTTTGAATGTAGATGAGTAAAAACTGCGGCGAGAAAAATAAAGCCAGCTGCAAACGATGGAGAGAAAGTTAAAAGAAGGATGAATCACAAATACAAAAGTATAATATGAAAAACGTGGAAAGAACGCGGAAAGTTAGACATATATGGAAAGCAGTGTGTGAAGGAAACGAAAAGTTAATGGAGGAGAAACGTAAATATAATCGCCTTCGACAACGAGAGAGGCGTCGAAAACTTTTAATGGAACATGAAATCAAAAACACACCTTACAAGTGCAGGCAAACCTTAATGAAAGCTGTGAACAAAATGGAGAAAGCGATGCCAAAGGGCATGCACCAAAGGCTACAAGTTCTTGACGTCCTGGTCAAACAATCTAAGCAGTTTAAAGAAAAGGAAACCCTAAACAATTCCAGGAGAACATTGTCAGAAAGCCTAATTAATGCCATCAACGATTTTTATCAGAATGATAATGTTAGTGTGCAATCATCGGGAAAGAAAGACACCGTTATAATTGAAGGCAAATTAGTAGCAAAGCGCTTTATGTTAATGACGGTGTCCGAATCATACGAGTTGTTTAAAAAAGAGAATCCAACCGAAACTATAGGCAAATCGACTTTTTTCAAAATTCGCCCTCGCCATGTCCAATTAGTGAGCAAAATGCCGCACAGTATGTGCGTTTGCGTATATCATGCAAATTTCGGCTTTCTTTTGGAAAGTTGCACGAAAAGCATTCCATCTTTTGTTTTGTTCCGCTCGCATATTTGGCTAATATGGATGATGAAGTTAACTGGCAACAATGGCTTAAAATAGATAACCAAATAGCTCTGTCGGATACAATTTCAACTTTGTCTTAGTTAATCATGTTGATGGAAACTAAGTTACCATCATTTAAAACACATTTTTTTGTTGAAAGAGCTCAGCATAAGTATTTCCAGGAAACAAGAATTAATTTAAAGCCTTCCGAGTTCGTTATTCAAGTAGATTTTGCAGAAAATTATAGGTTAATTCACCAAAACGAAATACAAAGTGCTCATTTCTGCTACCGACAGGTAACAATTTTTACCTGCGTAGCCTGGTTGGCTGGTGCTTCGAAGTCGTTTGCGGTTATAAGGGATAAACTAACCCATAACAAACACGACGTATTTATTTTTGTTTTAAACCTCTTAAACAGAATTAAAGAAAAGTATGGGCATTTCTCAAAGATTTTCATATTTTCTGATGGAAGCTGCGCTCAATTTAAAAATAAATATATTTTGACAAGCTTGAACGACATTATGAAACAAATTGGATGTATTAATATGGAATGGAATTTTTTTGCAACATCCCACGGAAAGGGAGCCGTTGATGGAGTTGGAGCTATTATTAAAAGAAAGGTGTGGCAGATAACCAAAGCTAAAAACATTGTTTTACCTAGGCTTGTGCTAAACAGTTCCAGAGACGGAACGGACATGGAACGATTCTTTTGAAGAAAGGAACTAGTTCACGGAAACATGTCCGCGGAACTATCTAGTTCCTTTGCTTATTTGAACTGTATAGACTATTTGGCTTGTCTGCTTGTTGAACTACAGAGGGAATTTGAAGCATGTCCGCGGAACTATTTAGTTCCTTTGTTTATTTGAACTGCAGAACAATTCAATATTTTTTTATTTCTATATTTTTTAATTAAAGAAAAACATTTCTTTAGTTTATATAAAAAATTAACTTCTATCATTTAGTAAATAATTTCAATTAGTAAATAAAGTTCATGTTGCAAATTTATAAAGTTGCTGAAAATCATTTGCAGTTGCATCTTATAGTTCATCAGCTGTAAGCATGTTCGCGGATTTATATAGTTCATCAGCTTTAAGCATGTTCGCGGAACTATATAGTTCATCAGCTTTAAGCATGTTCGCGGAACTATATAGTTCATCAGCTTTAAGCATGTTCGCGGAACTATATAGTTCCAGCAGTTCTCTTTATAAGAATGAAAGTAACAAAAGCATGCTCAATGTCATTTCGTGATTGTTCTGTTTCATATGTTAAAAGCAAAAATAAACAGCAATGCTGAACAATGCACACAACTGGAATGACGATATATCATTTTTAATTTGTAATTTGTAAGTGCGAAAGAGATGTTGCTCAATTAAAAAAATGTTATTGCAATCGGAACTGTTTGAACATGCTTAAATCGTACAGATGGAATGATTGGAACTATGTCCGAGACTGAACATAGTTCCATGAACTATGCAGGTCCGGAACGACCCAACTCTAGTTTTACCCGATGCACTATCTTTTTATCAATGTGCAGAAAAGCACATAACTGGAATTGAAATGTATTTTATGCCATCAGCTGAAATTGATAATTTGTCTTTACAGTATAAGTTGGACGAAAAATGGAAAGAAGTGAAAGGGATTCCAGGCATATCCCAATTGCATTCTTTTTGTTGCGATGGAAAACAGGTATAAGCAGGTAGCACTGCATATCCCAATAAAAAATTTTTTTTTAATATTGGTAATACCATTTAGAGTTAAAATAGTTTTTGTTTTTTGTTCTGTACACATAAGATGAATATAATTTTGTTTTTCGTTATTAAATATATTTTGTGGAGATAATAAGTTTTGTTGTGTAAATAAATAAATGTAGTATATACATATGTATATATGTTCTGCAGTGTCATTAACTATGCATTTTAACAACTAAGGCAAACATTTCTAGGGGGAGTTACGGTAAAAACTATTTTCTGTCCCAAAATGTAGCATTCGACATGTAGCGTTCGACATGTAGCGTTCGACTGGGATTGAGCTTAGATAAAAAAAAATACTTAATATTTTTGTATAAAATAAAAAGCATTACTAATATATATATAAGTGAATAACATTCTAAAATTAGTTTCATTAAAATATCCCTTTAGGTTTCGCTGAAATCAGTACTTGATTTGTCTATCCTGAAAACGACTTCTGTTTTTGTAGCGTTCGACTGGCGTGGTTTTTTGTAATTATCTTGAATACTAAAAATTTGTCAAAATCAACCTTATTACCACTCACAGTGCTAATCACGAGCTTTACAATACAAAAACTATAAAGTGCTGTAACTTTTTTGTTTATGGATGGATCTTAGCGCTTTGAATGCAAGAACTAAATAACTTTTTTAGATATTTTTAATTGTGATAAAATATTGGGGGTAAAAATAGTTTAATCATTTGGACCCTGAAGACGAAGTATTATCAAAAAGCTGTACTCATTTCAACATTTCTCACGACATATCATTCTTAAAAATCGAACATAAAATACCAAAGTTATACCTTACAAACAATTTTGCCGGTTTTTAGGGCGTGGCAGGATCAAAAATTTTTAGTGTCCTAAAATCCTCGCGCGATAAGCTTTCATATGAGGGGCGCACTTGTGCAACTTTGTTTTGTTGTATGTAGGTCAACCCACTCTATTGTATAGCAGCTGCCACATCCACTTGTCCAAAATTTCTGAAATACTTTTCTTTTAACGTTCTATAATTTGACATCGAAACTACCTAAAAACCTACCAATATAATATATTCCGTCTAATCTAACTTGTACCAACCGCATCACTGTGCGCCGTTAGTCATAACGCCAGCCAGTGTGTGTCTTGGCCATCTCTTTAAGCGGAATGAATCTTTATGCTTTAAACAAGATTGACAGTTTTATATCGAAATCAAGTCTGATTGTCAGTCACCTACTTTCGGCACAGCAGCTGTTGACGCTGCAGACAGAAAGCAACAACAACAACGAGATTGTACACAACAGTAGCTATCCAGCATTCTTTGGATATTAAGTAGTTTCCACTTTTTTGTTGACATGAGAGTAATTATGTCGCTTTCATTGCAAAAATGTTTCATTTCTGTTGTTGATACGTATTTCTGGAACAATTACAATACGTGGAATTGCATGTTGTGAGAAAAAAGTGTTAGCTAATGTGAGACAATGGTTGTTCTTAAACGATGTCCGGGTTTAGTTTTCATTAAAAGCGCATTTATTTCGCACGCACTTGTTTGTTCAAGCTGCAGTTGCTTGGCCTCATACATTCAGCTAGTGACCAATCCTATCCCTTTGCAAAAGCTATCCAGGCACACCCATTTCCCAGTGCAGACTTTAGCTTATACGAATATCTTCAGCTTATAAATGATTGTTTTTTTTTTCTACAACGTTTCGGGAATACCTCATGGTTCTGATAACATTTCCTTAATAAGGAAGTTCTTGGCATGTTTTCATAGTGAAGACCGCACCTTTAACTAGGCTTCAGCTTTGTTGAGAGCGCAACTTCACAAACAAACAAACTGCATGTTAAAACCAAGTTGAGTGTCTGAGCAAACCCAGGAGACGAAAGAAAAATAGAAAAAAAAAATCATATCTTTTCATCTACTGTCGAAAGGCTCCGTTTCTTCCTTTGCGTGCATATTGTGTTTTGTTTTTTATTGTAATTTTCTTGATATTCATTTAATTCTTCTGCTTATTCCCCATTTTAATTTGGTTGGAATTCTTCAAGACTGACTGACAGTTGTTGCAAAATCAAAAGTTAGAATAACTGGTTTTATTATTAATATTAATTGATCCATATGCAGTTGGTTGATTTTTTGAAAGTATCTTAGATTAATTGGATTCTTTCAGTTAGAAGCAACGTCTTCGTAAATTTATCATATAAGAAGTATATCGTGTTGAAGGAACAGGAAATATGCAAATAGTTTTAGAGTTATCGGATTTTTGTTCACGTTTATTTTTATTCATCAAAAGTTTCTGGCAATAATATATTTTGAATGTAACTTAGCAATAAATAAAGAATAATTACTTAACAAACACTTTAGAAGAATAGAGCAATAACAATTAGGAGCATTCCACGTGAAAAGGACAACAATAAAAATTTAGTCGATTTTGCTTCTTTGGATACGTTACACATGTTTATTTTAGAAACGTTTTTTAATAACAATTTTGTATTGTAGTTTAAATACTTTTTTGCTGATGAACTTATTTATTTTATTCGTTTTTACGAAGTTGTTTTGATTTTTTATTTAAAACTTTAATTATTTATTGTATTAATCTTCACTTCAAGAAATAGGAATATGTCTGAATAACACTGTAATTAATAATTCTGGTACACTTCTCTAAGAAGAGGGGTCTAAATCTAATAAGGCCTACCCTGGATGGAAAAGTAATTGACTTTTCAAACTGGGCAAAGTACTTAGGAGTGATTTTTGACAAGCAGCTTCGTTGGAACATTCACTTAGATTCAATTACAGGCAGGGCAATACGTGCCCTTTTTGCCTGTCAACGCCTCCATGGCAAAAAATGGGGCCTCAAACCGAAAATGATGTATTGAACGTTAACAACTATTGTTAGGCCTATTGTTAGGTATGCCGCACTTGCATGGTGGCCCAAGGTCCAAAAACATACAGCAGCAAACCAACTGACAAAGCTGCAAAGAATGGCGTGCATTAGTATGTATCACTGGGGCTATGAGAACGTGACCAGCTGAAGCTCTGTGTGTAATAAATTTGCTACCCCATTTAACGATAATTATCGAAAAATAGGCATGACAAGACAGGATATTACTATATTTCTATTACGGATCACATGAAGATACTTAAAACTTTCGAAAATGACCCCTTTCTAAAAATCCTAAACAGGATGCCGCCAAAAGTAAACTTATCAAAACGTTACTGGGTCGTTATACTAAATATTCAACTGTGGAGAAGTGCTAGCTTCACACTTGATCCTAGCTCACAGATATGGTATATTGATGGAACAAAACATGAAAATAGAGTAACGTCAAACGGCCTTAAAGGCCCTGCAAGCCTACGAGCTTGAATCAAGACTAGTTTCCAATTGCCTGAAACTATTGAATACGCTGGGAAAAAACAATAAAATAGAATTTTGGTGGGTTCCAGGCTACAAAAAATTATAGGGGAAACAAAAGGGTGGACTAAACTATTATGTAGCCTGGCTAAAGGCTACATTCTCGAAAAGATCAGAATATGGGGAACTAACAAATTTTAGTGTCACTGAAACGATACTAATGGACAGAGACAAGCTAAGAAATTTTTAACTATCAGTAAAGCTAAACCGAAATATGAATTTATATATTTTTAAAAATATAAAGTTTTTAAGAAAGCAACAACAAAAACAACAACTCTGTATACTTCTGTATCTCATGTATTTCAATGGTGCATTTCGACAAACTGTTTAACACTGATAAATATTGAAATAAATAAGAAGCACCTAGAATAGATGGCAACCTTGGTAGAATTGATGGCGGTGATCTATAAATAGCCTACTGCTTTAAATGTCATATGAATTAGTGGCCAATTGGTTCAATATAGTTCAGATGAATGGGTTCCAAATTGTGTGAAATGATATACGACTTTAACAGTCGGAAATGTAGCGATTTCCGGAACTGATTGTCCAGTCAGCTAAGTGATTGACTCTATACAGAGTTGTTGTTGTTGTTATTGCCTTCTTAAAAACTTACTTGATCTAAAGCTCGCAATTAAATTCATAGATCACAAATTAACTAACTAAATCGAAATATTTACTGGTCAGTTGTTCACTCAGATAATATCTAAAAAAGATGGGTCTATCTGAATCAGGTTTGTGCAGACTATTCGAAGAATAGGAAGAGACACAAAACACATTATATGTGAATGTCCGGCAATCTGCAATCTAAGACGACTCCACTTTGGAGGGGCATCAACAATTTGGACCACCAAGCCAGAAACAGTTCAAAAATTTATTAAAAGCATAAATCATTCGAGGTTGTGAAGAACTTCGTTTATCTGGGATCCAGCATTAACTCAACCAACGACATCAGCATTGAGATCAAACGAAGAATAACTCTTGCCAACAGGTGTTACTTTGGGCTCAGTAGGCAATTGAGAAGCAGAGCCCTCTCTCGACGAACGAAAATCACGCTCTATAAATCGCTCATCATGTTATACCTACTTTATGCATCACAAACCTGGACGCTGAGCAGTTTAGATGAAAAGACTTTAGGAGCATTCGAGAGAAAGATTCTTCATAAGATCTATGGACCAATCTGCGTCAATGGCGAGTACCGAATACGGTGGAATGATGAACTGTATGAGCTGTACGCAGACATCGACATAGTCAAGCGCATTAAAATCGAGCGGCTTCGCTGGCTTGGTCATGTTCAGCGCATGAAAGACGATGCTCCAGTGAAGTAAACATTCGATTCGATACCCAGCGGCGGTCAACGCAGAAGAGGACGACCGCATCTTCGTTGGAAAGACCAAGTAGAGGACAACCTGACGAAGCTTGGAATTTCCAACTGGCGCCAACAAGCGAAAGACAGAAATGGCTGGCGCAAATTCTTAGATGAGGCCAAGACCGACATACGGTTGTAGCGCCAACTAAGTAAGTAGTATAAATCTGGAGAGTTAATCAAGGGCATGCACAATAGATTCTATGGGCCGCGGTGCAAATGGGCCCACTACAAACAAACTAATAACATTGTGCGTCATTTTTAGGCTTGCTGCAAGTATGTAACTTTAAATATCTCAACGATTTTCCGAACTCGGTGTCTTATGGAGCATACCTATCAAAAGATTTTTCTGGATTAGCTCAAGTAAGCGATTTTTTCAAGGTCAAAGATTATAATAAATTCACACACTCAAATTTCGTTATCTTATAAACTGTATGATTATATAAATGTCTTGGACCACAAAAGTGGACTGAATTGTTGCTACCGAAATTTATCCTAAGAGGGTCAAATACCTCCTCAAAAAATATAAATAATTGTACTCAGAAAGTGACATAATAGAATATTCTATACTATTTTATGGGCATTCCATACAAAACGGTACCTTTTTTGACAAATACAAAGTACACATACGGACACGAATATCATATCGATACTTCAGAGAATCGATACTTTTTCTTCCGATACAAGTATTTTTTCAATGCTTTGGGTCTATTCGATATTTGATGGAATCGATTATTTTTACCTAGCATCGAAACAAAATATACATCATCATACAAAGAAAATGAAATTGCGCAAAAAAAAAAAATCAAATGCATGGAAAGTTTTAACCAATATGGGTAAACACTATTGAGTCCAATCCCGGAAGCTTTTAGCAATCCCGGTATTATTGGGATTGAATAATCCGAGCGGCATCCCGGGATTAGTTCGGGGTTAAAAGTTTTAAGAAGTAAATAATTTAAAACGTTTTAAAAACTTGAAACTAAAAAATATAAATTAATTCATTTATAAAGTAACAAACACAAAACAAAACACATTAAGGGTATTCACAATTGCGTTGTTTTCAGTGTAGTTAAAAAATCCCGTGGTATTGATACCACACTTTACCGAGCGGTTTTATATTTTTTGTTGTTTTACATGAAATCTCTAAAACCCAAAAGTGTGGCCATTTTAAGTAGCCCAATGATATGTTTAACGAACGTGGTTTTTAAGGTTCCATAAACAACTGATTGGTTGCCAGTAATTTTCTAATTGCAAAAAATGGAAGGAGCTCAAAATACAAGTTTAACTTTTTTATGCCATATATTAATAATATATATCATATTGGATATAAGAATAAGCAATAGTGGGAAGTTCCCAACCACAAATTCTATTTTAAAGTGTGCTCATAATTGTGATTTTCAACTATGGCAAAAAAAAACACAATGTAACTATACCACACAATTGTGAATACCCTTATTGTTAATAAACACATAAAACTTAAATTATATTATTGACTAGCAAATTTTATTAATATAACCTTTTCAGTGGATTTGCCCAATACATTGAACACATCAGAAAGTCATTTTTATATGTATTTATTTTGCAAAGCTTGTGTTTAAATCAAATTGTTTGGTTCTATAAAAAAAAAGAACCAACATGATCAAAATAAATTTAGAGAGATATTTAACAAAAATGTCAGTTGGATTTTCGGTTTTGTGCCAAAGAAAAGCAAAAAAAAATTTTCGGCCTATTTTATAAGAAAAAATGAACCGGACAAAAATCAAATATATATTTTTTTATCTTTTTTGGCTCTTATGATAAGAATATTAAGAGAATATTAAGAAACAAAGATCTAAAGGGTTGAAAAACCTTTAAGGGATTAAAAAAAGACCAGGAGCAAAATAATTTTTTCTTTGTATAAGCTTGCAAAACGTAAGTAGCGCAGGTTAAAATCAAAGGTATGTTTAAGGACCTAAATGATAAGAACATTACTTCAAAAAATAATTTTGTTCATAGTTTAGCCTAGCCATTAAAAGTGTTAAAGAAAAAATGTATAAAAAAATAAAATACAGAACAGTTTAAGGTATTACTATATAAATGTTACATTTTTTTTGTGCACCGTTTTCATGGTTTTTTGTGTTTAAGGCATGTTAAATTTGGAAAAAATTTTTCAAAGTTAAATTTTTTGTTTTAATTATTTTTAAAGTAATCATTAAGCTTATCAACGTGTTTTATTTTTTATTGGAGAGTTTTGTTCGGATATTTTTACAAATATAACCCGCTGATGAGAAGCACCGTTCTGATTCTACGCTAGTTATAGAAATAGTTGTACGATAATCGTAAGCAATTTTTAAGTTTCGATCACGATTGCCTTCACCACAAAAAAAAAATTGTTTCCAAAGCCAGAATATCTGACAATTTTGAAATAAATAGCTTACTTCAAGATGTTGCAATTCTTCTAAAACTTTGTAAGGTCTTTGCATCAGTGATTCACACTCATCGTCCTAACAATCTTTTTCAGTCTCAATAAAAGGTTTTTCTAATTCTATGTTCATATCAACTTAAAATGAAATGTTTGCATATACATGAATATTTGTAATATGAATTTTTTAAAATCCCGGGATCCTGAAAGAAAATCCCGCGATTTAAAGAGGATTAAATCATCCGGGATCCCGGGATTGACTTCCCTACTAAACACTTAACACATCATCGAGAACAGTAAGTTTCCACCAAAGGTTATTTTTATAATTAGAAATTTGTAACTTTTCTTTAGTTCTTAGCAATATTCCCTGATCAACGAAGGCGAGCAAGAAAGCACGGAAGATGTTGAACCAGGTGAAGAACAGCATGGAGGGGGGGGGAGGGAAGTAACAAACACCTTTTATTTATGTTTTAAAAATTTTTGTTAATCAGGTCTTACAAATATTACAGTTTTCAGGAGTATTCAAAAGTAATTTCTTAATCTTAATTTCCATAACTTATAACTTATGTCCATAACTTATAATAACCAAATTGTTTTTGTTTTTATCACAATATATTATTATTGTAATAATAGCATACAAAATAGCATTAACTTTTCTTAACATGATGTCAAAAATAAATTTTTTTTTAATTTTCAATTATTTTTTCATATTTAAATAACTTATATCGTTATTTTTATTTAAAATAAGGAAATATGTGGAAAGGAAAGGTATTAGGAAAAACATCTATCATTGTTTTTTAACTTTTGTAGGAATGTTTAGAATACTTAAGTTCTATCATAGTAACAGCCCTGTAATTCCAAAAAATTTTGCAAATAAATCAAAAATATATTAAAAGAATTATTCAAGTCATTCCGAGTGAGAAGTATGTATATAGGGTGCCTCGACCTCCATAGAAAAAAAGTTGCCGATGCTTCCGACTAAAAATGAACCTTGTTCTATTTTATGACGATTCCCAAAATATTTTGGCTGTCAATATAATTACGAAAAACTTGATTTTTGGATGTTATTTCAAAAAGGTTTAGCTCACTGGCGGTTATCATGACAGCCAAAATATTTTGGGAATCGTCATAATATAGATCAAGGTTCACTTTTAGTTGGTGGCAATGGTAACTTTTTATATTGAGTCATCTTAATGCATATGCTTTTCAATTTTTTTCTTTGTGTTTTTGATAGGCCAGAAGACAGCATTTTGAGGATTTTCGAAAAAAATGTCAATTTTGAACAGCTAAAACTTTGGTGTCCGAATTTTGGTTTTTGCACACAATAACTCAAGACTGTGCTCAAATTTTCTACTAAAAAAGTTTTAAAATTGTGCATATTTGGAGTTTTTGGTATTTTTTTCATTAAAATACCTAAACTCAACATTTCTAAAATGGTGCTTTTTTAACAAAAACTTTCAAAGCGGCCAGTTTCTTTAACTTGTCTATATTAGTCATAGTTTCAAAACGGAAAAAAATTACAACTCTGGTAGTTTTCGTCCAATTTTCATGTTTGATATACTATTTGAAAAAAAAATTAAATGGAAAACGAAATGCATAGAACTTTTCAGAAAACTAACGCATTAAAGAAAGTAACTTTTTTTACACTGAGCAACTTGTTAGCATGGGCTAGGCGCCTTCCTGTTAACGAATTCTTAAAACTTTTTGCAGACAATTTTTTATACCTAAACGAACATTTCGGGGAGAGTTACATTTTATAACTTGATAAATAAAGAAAAATGATGAACCACGAGATTAAATTATTTATTTTACCATTTAAAAATATAGGAAAAAGTATTCGATATTCATGGTATCGATACTTTTATTTCAATATTTTGTGGGCATCATTACTTTTCTTTCGATACCAAAAAAGTAGGTATCGATATTTTTCCTTTCAACGTCGTGTGCCTAAATACCCACTTAAGATTTTTAACTATGGGACAGTGAACCGTGAACATAAGAGTCGCGAGCATCACGATGGAATGCCCCTACATAAAAATTAAACTTGAAAGTACTGAGCATTTTTGTGGCTGCCGCTAAACTCAAAAACCGCTGAACATATTTTTGTTGATGTAAGTTGGATCTACATTCATGTTTTTATTTACGTGGTATTCTACATTAATGATTTGCCCGTGTTATGGTCTTGCTTTAGCCAATTCAAGTATATTAAATTTTTCACAAAATCACAGAAAATAACTACAATATTAATAATAGTAGGTTATTGTAAATTTTTTTATAGTAAATAAAGAATAGATATTTCAAAATTCTAGGAACAATACTGATACAGAATAGGTATCCCCTGCGATAAGGTCTTAAGTTGTCGGTTCAAAAATTTTTTCAATCAAATTATATCTTCAGTATTATTAAATTTTTAAGTCACGTGTGTTTTTTCCACACAGTAAAAAATATGAGCATAAACTTTATACTATTTTGTATACATATAAATCCAAACCAAAAATGTTTTAAAAGTTATACCATCAAATCTTATAAATTTTTCCAAACCAATTTTCTCGTCAGACCAATCGAAACCACTATATTTTTAAATATACCGATTTCGGTGAATTTTTTTTTCGAACCAGAATATATTTTGATTAACACATGATATCCATATGAAATTTTTAAATTATATTTGTTTTATTATTTTTTTTAATATTGAGTGGTATAAAATTTATAAATTATTTGGAATAAAAAAAAGTTTATACCACACAAATGTTATAAAAAAGATAAAATTTAGCCTCAAATTTTTTACTCTGTAGGATTACCTCTTCTTTTAGCATTTCCTTTGTGTCATGCTTTTTATTATATATATTCATATATTTAGTAGAGAATTTTTTTGGTTGTTGCACCTCACATTTCTCATCTCAATTCACTATCGTTTTGGTGAGAATGGAAGAGCAACAAAAGACTTAGTAAATAGTGTGAACAAAAAAGATAAGATGCGTCAGTAACGTGAGATATTTACATATGTACGTATTACTTAAATAGTATCAAACAATGCCGGATGGAAATGCAGTGGATTCTACGATTGAAAATTTAACTACCCAGTAAAAAAACATGCGATCGCTCCTATGAGGAGCAACAACAGAGCGCTCTTTTGCTGTTTTATTCTATCAAAAAGTGAGCAGTTGTGCTCTTGTGCTCCTTTACTTACTTACTTACTTAGTTGGCGCTACAACCGTATGTTGGTCTTGGCCTCATCTAAGAATTTGCGCCAGCTATTTCTGTCTTTCGCTTGCTGGCGCCAGTTGGAAATTCCAAGCTTCGTCAGGTTGTCCTCTACTTGGTCTTTCCAACGAAGATGCGGTCGTCCTCTTCTGCGTTGACCACCGCTGGGTACCGAATCGAATGTTTTCTTCACTGGAGCATCGTCTTTCATGCGCTGAACATGACCAAGCCAGCGAAGCCGCTCGATTTTAATGCGCTTGACTATGTCGATGTCAGCGTACAGCTCATACAGTTCATCATTCCACCGTATTCGGTACTCGCCATTGACGCAGATTGGTCCGTAGATCTTACGAAGAATCTTTCTCTCGAATGCTCCTAAAGTCTTTTCATCTAAACTGCTCAGCGTCCAGGTTTGTGATGCATAAAGTAGGACGGGCATGATGAGCGATTTATAGAGCGTGATTTTCGTTCATCGAGAGAGGGCTCTGCTTCTCAATTACCAACTGAGCCCAAAGTAACACCTATGGGCAAGAGTTATTCTTCGTTTGATCTCAATGCTGATGTCGTTGGTTGAGTTAATGCTGGATTCCAGATAAACGACGTTCTTCAAAATCTCGAAGGAGGTATTGTCAACGGTAACGTGGGTTCCAAGACGCTGGGACTGTTTGTTTGTTGACACCAAGTATTTCGTCTTATCTGCATTCACTGACAGACCCATTCGACTTGACTCTCTTTCTATTCTGGAAAATGCTGCACTGATTTGGCGCGTATTATGGCCAATGATATCGATGTCATCAGCATACGCAAGCAGCATAACACTCTTGTAGAATATTGTGCCACTACGTCTCAGATCAGCAGCTCGGATGATCTTTTCCATCATTAGGTTGAAAAAGTCGCACGATAAGGAATCACCTTGTCTAAAACCTCGTTTGGTAATAAATGGTGGGGAGAGGTCCTTCCCGATTTTAACTGCGCTGCTGGTGTTGCTCAGTGTCATCCTGTAAAGTCGTATTAGTTTTGCAGGAATACCAAATTCAGACATGGTGGAGTACAGGTGCTTCCTTATTGGGCTGTCGAAGGCGGCTTTGTAGTCGACAAAAAGATGGTTGGTGTCGACTTGTTTTTCTTGAGTCTTCTCCAAGATTTGTCGTAGCGTGAAAATCTGGTCGATGGTGGACTTTCCAGGTCTGAAGCCGCCACACTGATAAGGTCCGATCAGTTCGTTTACAATGGGCTTCAATCTTTCACATAAAACGCTCGACAGGACCTTATATGCGATATTAAGAAGGCTTATCCCACGGTAATTGGCACAGATAGTGGGATCGCCTTTTTTGTGGATTGTGCAGAGCACACTGAGATTCCAATCGTTCGGAATGCATTCTTCCGACCATATTTTGCATAGAAGCTCGTGAATGCATTTAAGTAGAGCTTCACCTCCGTTCTTAAACAGATCAGCAGGTAAGCCATAAGCTCCCGTGGCTTTGTTATTTTTAAGCCGAGCTATAGCTGTCAGAACTTCATCATAGTCGGGCAGCGGAACCTCAACGCTGTCATCCAAAATATGGGTTTCCGGAATATCATCTCTATTGGCGGGATTGTTATCAGCGTCGAAATTTAGAAGCTTAGAGAAGTGTTCCCTCCATAACGTCAGTGTACTCTGGACATCTGTCACTAGATTCCCGTTTTTATCCTTGCAGGAATCACATCCTTGTGCTCCTTTACTGTTTTAAAAAATCAATAGGCGAGCTATCAATAAAAAAAAGCACATAAAGTGTGGCATGTGCTTTGTAAGAAACTCGATAATTATTTGCTGTGAAAAATCGGCCATTGTAGTCTAGTGGAGAGTGCGCTAGACTAACAATCCAGAGGTCCCTGGTTCGACACCGTGTTTGGGCATGGTTCTTTTCACTTTCTTTGTTCTTTCCTACATTTAAGAATTATGGAAAACTAAAAATCCACAACTAAACTGTGGAAAAATGTGGAATTAAAGGACAGGAACAACTATGGGCTGAAAATGCTTTTCGAGGTTAAGGCATAACACACACAAGCCTCGGTTAAAAGCGATTGAAAGCATTGCCTTTCACGTCTGTTTCGTCTAATCAATAATTCACGTATGGTTCTAATCATTTCTTTTAGCTAATCTATCCCTTTCCTTTCACGTCAAAACCAAACCTTATTTGTATAAGGCACATGTTGGTTCTTTGATCTTTAAAAAAAAACAAAAAAAAAATATTTTAAATGTTCCTGTGCTGATCTTATTGATCGCTCCTTTTGAGCTCCTCTGGGATGTTAAAGGGAGCGCTACCCTTCCTAGGACATGCAATGTTAAAAGAGGACACAAAATACACCTAGCTTGGATCAATAAGGAGCACTCATAGATCGTTCATAGGATGATCCACTTTTCTGCTAGGTACTAATTCAGATTTCAAAGGCTAGCAGTACCTACAAGCTACACACTCATTGAAAATAAACGTTTCTTATATCTTTCTGATATAATTTGTTAGGAAAATACTCCTCCTTAAAATGTATGCAGTATTTAAATAGTTTTATAAAAATTTTATAAATGCCCTTAAATCTTAGTAGAAACCAATTTTTTATTTCCATTTAAAAAAGAGATAGAAAATCTTGCAAGTATAAAATTTGTCTTACATATGCTATGGTCTTGCAGGATGATTTTACTATGATTCCAAGAAATATTTTAATTTTTTCTAGAACATTTATTGCTGTTATTTGCGTAACTCATTGTTAAAAAAAAAATTTGTTTACATATCGCGAGCACAGCCGCGGAGATTGATAGTTTATTTATAAAAATGCAAAATCAAAGCTAATAAATGTTACTTTCTACATTTTAAAGAATTTAAAAAAATGTTGGTTTTTTTACACTTATTTAAAAATAAAGTTGCAATGGTCCTTCTTCTACTCTATAGATAAAAAAGTATCTGTGACTTTTATTCTATTTCATGTATATTTACAATGAAAACATATTAATCAATTTCATCAGTTTATTATTTCAATTATTCGGAAATTTGTGTGCTTAAAAATATAGTCAACTATTGCTACAATTAACCTTGCCAACAAATTGACATACATAGATGGCCAACACTTGTCCAAAGTACCATCTCAAAATAAAAAAAAATGCACAGAGTAAAATCGTGCCTGCTGTTGATTCAAGCGATTGACGTTGATCATAAATTAGTTCCAATTCATAAAATTCATCTGATAATAAAATTGTTTTTAAATGGCCAATTAAAAAATTAATATAGAAATCAATAAAAATTATAAATGAATTAAAATTCCTTAGATCTACAATTATTATCCATACTATCGGAAGAATAGCGGGATTCTCAATTATTCTCAGTCAAACATTAAATTTTTATGTATTTCGGACGCCATGCAAATCTCGTAAGCTTAATTAAAGCCCATAAGGTAATTATTATGCGCGAAACTTTTGCGACAGAACTTTTTGCGCCCGTTTTTACATAATAATTATTTGTATCTATTTTTAGAGCCAAAAAACGCAATTAAATCGAACACCAACACAGAAATGATTTAAGCCCAATCGAATAAGCCAACAATAAAACGTGTTTCCGTTATATTCAAATTCACAGCAAAGCCAATTTTATGCTTTGGACGAACGTAGCATTAAAAGCAAAATAATAAAAAACAAAAATAAAAACACACAAGATTAATTGACAAAAACTGATGTTTATTGGCCGCATCTGATGTCATGATTTATTTCTTCAACATTATTCTTAATCTATTGAACAATATAAGAACAATAAATAAAGCTCACTAATATATTGGTAATACTGATAGGAACCAACAGAATCAAAATATAACAACAAGTTAAACCGGTTCAAATGCGCAATTTTTTTATGTGCAATGCAAACAGAATTTCGAATTGTTTTCCCTGGAGTATTGATCACAAATGATGCAATGTAAGGTTTAATAAAAAGGTACTTTATTATTTCTGCTTCTAATCATAAAGAAGGCACCACGATCGCCAAATGGTTCCATCAGCAGATCATAATAAATCCCTGTAAAGTTCCACCTGGAATGGTTAAAATTGTGGTGCACAAATCTAATGATTCAGATCGCTAACATTAACTTCTGTAGCATCCTTTTTGCTACAACTCAGATGCTTATTTAATGTTTCCTGTGCTTTTGCTGGGATTTGATGATACACCAGCCAGCAGCCAGCGTTTTGGATTTCTACAATGCAAATACTAACTAACGATTGCTTAGAATTTATAGCCATTGCCTTAGATTTACGTATCCTTTGAGGGCATTTCGAGCTATGCGGGTATGCTGGCCACAGCTGAGTTTGCTGGTAGAGAAAATCTAGCTTAGGAAAATAAGAATCTTACATTGTCAATACGTATATACTCAATGACAGATAACAATGGATGAAATAAATTAGTCAAACAACCATTCGGCATATTCAGGAAGGCAGTTGTTGGTATGGTAACCAAAGCTGCAACTTTGTGTGGAACAGCTTTAAAAAAGAAAAACCCCGATCACCAGTACATGCTGTCGGTTGTGTAATACATCATTTACGCAAATAAATTTAGTAAAATGTTAACAATAAAAACGATAAATTTTAACTATCCGCACACACGAGTGCTCCACTCCGTTCGTATGGGAAAAACCCCGCAGCCAAGCAGACGTTGCACAGTGTTACTTTTTTCAATTTAAGAAGGACAAAAATCACAAAAATTGTTTCTCAAATTTGAACAAAAGGAAAGTTAGTTTCATTCCGAAAGTGCCATTTTAATCTAATAAAAGATTTTTCAGGTTCTAAGTGAATTTAGATATTTTTCAATGATGAAACTTAATTCAAACGAAAGCAACGCATTATTTTATTCCAACTTCCAACAAAAATACCTTCTGTCATGAGGAATATTTTCTAATCACATTTTTTTTGTAATGATACATTGTTAAATTCTGTTATAGATTTATTAAAAAATTATTTTAGTAAAAAAGTTTTATGGGACATTCTTTATCAAAACGGTCAACAAAAAGATCGATCGACGCCAATCGTGCTAATATGAATATTATAGTTTCCATACGGCAATTTAACATAAAAATAATTTTTTTAAACTTTTTTCGATAATAATTTTTAGTGAAGAAGCAAAAAATGTTTATAATGCTATTAATTCATTTCCAATTAAAAACACCGTTAACTAACACTGGTTTCGTTCAGTCTTAAATTATTTTATGTAAATACTATCTACAGGTTTTACAAAGATTACACAACAATCAAAGTTCAAGGTTACCGAAAGGTCATAATGGAAAAAAATGTAGACATTTTTAGAAATTCATTTTGAAACTATGTCATTGTCGATTTTCGATTTTTTAAATTCGGAGTACTGGAACATACTTCTACTATTGGCCAAAAATTGTTATCCATAGTTCTTTGTAATTTTCAAAGATATGACTGTTTGTATGTAAAATTAATAATTACCCGGGCTCGGATTTTGATGACTTAAAAAAATGACAAAAATTACCCACAAAATGCAGAAAATGAATTAAAAACTGACAAGAATTACTTAAAAACACAAATAATTACATCAAAAATAAAAGAAATATAAAGCTTAAAAAAACTAAGGAAACCTAGAATTTTTTTTAATATAATTTTTATACATAGCGTTATAGTATATTACAAGCAGAGCTGTAAAATCGGCATTCATATTCAGAATTTTAAGTACATACAACTGAATAACGACATAAGAATGCATTCAATGAATGCAAAATTGGTTTAGTTATTAAAATTTTTAATTCACATTCATTTTTAAAAAAATGATCAATTCTTCATTTCAATTATTCATTTTTGTTTTTCAGAATATAGAAGCAATTTTTTATTCTTTTGAATGCTATTCAAAAAGAATGCAGTTCACAAAGAATTTCAGAATTTGCAATTATTCTTTTTTTATTCATTATTCCTTTTTCTATTCGTTATAAACTATTAGCTATTAATTATTAATTATTAATTATTAATTATTAATTATTAATTATTAATTATTAATTATTAATTATTAATTATTAATTATTAATTATTAATTATTAATTATTAATTATTAATTATTAATTATTAATTATTAATTATTAATTATTAATTATTAATTATTAATTATTAATTATTAATTATTAATTATTAATTATTAATTATTAATTATTAATTATTAATTATTAATTATTAATTATTAATTATTAATTATTAATTATTAATTATTAATTATTAATTATTAATTATTAATTATTAATTATTAATTATTAATTATTAATTATTAATTATTAATTATTAATTATTAATTATTAATTATTAATTATTAATTATTAATTATTAATTATTAATTATTAATTATTAATTATTAATTATTAATTATTAATTATTAATTATTAATTATTAATTATTAATTATTAATTATTAATTATTAATTATTAATTATTAATTATTAATTATTAATTATTAATTATTAATTATTAATTATTAATTATTAATTATTAATTATTAATTATTAATTATTAATTATTAATTATTAATTATTAATTATTAATTATTAATTATTAATTATTAATTATTAATTATTAATTATTAATTATTAATTATTAATTATTAATTATTAATTATTAATTATTAATTATTTATTATTAGTTATTAATTATGTTGACTTTATATGATTTAAATACAAATTCTAAATGTTTGCTAGCTTAAATCATACTTGATATTAAATACAAATTCTAGTTGTTTGATAGTTTAAAATCGTTTATTGAGCTTAAGGTCAAAGTTAGAACAATTAATTGTTCTAACAAATCTTTCCAAAGAAACAACAACAACAACAACAAAGTTTTTCAATATGAAAAGGAAAAAATCACTAGCTGATTTTATTGCAATTTCGGCCTGGCTAAAGGCTTCATCAGAAATCTTTGTGATACCCGTGCAAGCGCGCAGTAACGCACTGCACCACAGGGGCGATGAGATTTGAAGTGCCCAATTTCTCAGTTTTTCTTAATTTCATAATTTCGCATTTGTCGTTGTGTTTTTGCTTTACTTTAGTCTCTATGCTTATGTTATTATATGGAGTCCAACAGCGTGCTGGAAGTCTCCACTAACAAAGCATGTTTACTGAAGTTGTTTTTAGATTTTTGCTGATTTTGTTTTCAGCTGTTTCCATTTGGTCGAGTTCTACCATTTGATTAAAGTTTTTTCCTAAATGACCTCTATATTTATTATGTTGACTTTATATGATTTAAATACAAATTCTAAATGTTTGATAGTTTAAATCATACTTGATTTTAAATAAAGGGTCCGCCAAATAACTTTTTTTTTTGAAAATTCTATAAAAAAAAAACTACTATATAATTTCTCAAATTTCTTTTTTTATTTGAAAGTACAATTCTTCCGGTTAATAATGGAAAATAATTTTATTCAAATGGCTGCCTCGGCTGGCCATGCAGTAGCCTACACGATCGGTCCAATTTTTAAGCACATTATCGATTGTGTGCAGCTGTATTTCACCAATGGCTTCACGAATATTGTCCTTTAAAGCGTCAATTGTCTCTCGCTTGTCGGCGTAACACTTATCTTTGAGGGCACCCCACAAATAATAGTCCAACGGTGTCAAATCGCAGCCCCGAGGTGACCAAACGACATCAGCTCTGCGGCTGATAATGCGATCTTCAAAAACAGGGCGCAAAACATCGAGTGTAGCTTCGGCTGTGTGGCACGTAGCGCCGTCCTGTTGAAACCAAATGTTGCCAATATCCTCCTCTTCAATTTTTGTGAACCAAAATTCGTTCAACATGCTTCGATAACGATCGCTATTGACTGTAACGGCCACTCCTTGCTCATTTTCGAAGAAAAATGGCCCAATTATGCCTCTGGACCAAAATCCGCACCAAACAGTGCCTGGTGCAGCGGCTTTTCAATGTGTGCGTGCGGGTTTTCTGTGCCCCAAATGCGACAATTTTGCTTGTTTTCATACCCGCCAAGATCAAAATGAGCTTCATATGAAAAGATGATTTTTTTGACAAAATCGGCATCTTCTGCATCAAAGTAATGTCGCAATATTTCCCAACGTTGTTCAAGCGTATACACAACCATATTCGTTCAGCGGAAGGATAAAACTGATTATCTTTCAAATCAGACATGAGCTAAATGTTACCATTCACGAAATAAGCACTAGTTGAAAAAAAAAACGTTAGATGGCGGACCCGTACAAATTCTAGTTGTTTGATAGTTTAAAATCGTTTATTGAGCTTGAGTATGATTTAAACTATCAAACATTTAGAATTTGTATTTAAATCATATAAAGTCAACATAATAAATAAAGAGGTCATTTACGAAAAATCTTTAATTCATTATTAATTATTAATGATTAATTCTTATATATAAAGGGTGTTTTTTTTAGAGGTATAGAACTTCGAATTGAAATAAAACACAAGAAAATCGTTTTAATATCCATCAATTTAGCTTTATTGGAAGGATATTTTAATGCCATTAATGTTTAAATATGATTTCGGGCATGTGGCCGCCACGGCTGGCTCGAATAAAGCCAATTCTACAGGTCCAAATTTCAACCACTTTTTCGAGCATATGGGGCCGTATGTCGGCAATAACGCCACGAATGTTGGCTTCCAAGTCCCCTAACGTTTCTGATTTGTTGGCGTAGACGAGCGACTTCACATATCCCCAAAGAAAATAATCCAATGGTGTCAAATCACACGATCTTGGTGGCCAATTGACAGGTCCATTCCGCGAAGCTATGCGCTCATCGAATGTTTCCTTCAATAAATCGATTGTGACGTGCGCTGTGTGGCATGTAGCGCCGTCTTGTTGGAACCACAACTCATCCACATTCATGCCATCCAATTCGGGAACAAAATAGTCGGTTATCATGGCTCTATACCGGTCTCCATTAACGGTAACTGACTCTCCAGCATTATTTCGGAAGAATTATGGCCCAATGACTCCACCAGCCCATAGAGCACACCAAACAGTCAGTTTTTGTGGATGTAATGGCGTCTCAAGGGTCTCATGTGGATTCTCTTCACTCCAAATGCGGCAATTTTGCTTGTTGACGTGGCCATTCAACCAAAAATGAGCCTCATCACTGAACAAAATTTTGCGATGAAAATCAGCATCGAGATCAATCTCATTTTTGGCCCATACACCAAAATCACGACGCATTGCATGGTCTCGCGGCTTTAATTCTTGCACAAGCTGGATCTTGTAAGGTCGCAAGCCAAGATCTTTGCGCAAAATCTTCCATAAAGTTGATGGACAAAGCTCCAATTGCTGTGCACGGTGGCGAATCGATTCATTCGGGTCCTCTTCAACATTTTGGTTTACAACGGCAATTGTTTCTTCGGTGCGCACTGTTCGACGTCTCTGCGGATGCGTATTATCACATAGAGTAAACGTAGTGCGAAAACGACCCATGGTTAACCGAATTAATTGCTCTGATGGACGATTATGTCGACCATAAAATGGACGGAGCTTGCGGTAAACTTCGCGAACTGAACCATTATTTTCGAAATAAATTTGCACAATCTGCAAGCGTTGTTCTTTTGTCAACCTGTTCATGATGAAATGGCAAACCAAACTGAACATAAATGACATTAGAGTTGCCAGATTTGACCACAAAATGCCAGTTTTATCTCTATTCGAAAAACAAGCCTCTAAACAAAAACACCCTTTACTTTTCGTAGAGCAATAGTGATGATATTGATTATCTTAGCTGATTCCACCCTTCTTTGTGATATAAGTTTTGTCCTCCTAAATTTGAAAAAACTGCACTGTGCGTTGGTCGGTCGACTCAATATCACAGCAACTCATCGCTCCGTCCAAAATAGGCTTTATTGCGTTTATTCGTTCGGTTGTTCTTTTGTGTATGCGGCTTTGTTGGCAGACAACGTGTTTTGTTAGTGCAAAGTTTCTTTTGTTCAGTGTTTGTCTTCTGTTTCCTTCCCCAACTATGTATATACCTTCTACAATGGGAACATTAAATGTTATAATAGTTACAACGATGCTTGCAGCCCGAAATACAATTGTATTCTTCTAGCCTTATATGTCTGAACAAAAGTAGGCGCTGAGAAACTAACTGAATCAACAGATTGGAATCTTATGAGTGTATAAAATCAGGTACGAAACATTATGATCGGTCAAGACCCTTTACTTCCTGTTTGTTTAAAATTTTTGGTTTGAAATTTTCAAAAATTAAAAATATTTATACAGTTTGAACCCAATATTCCAAAAGAAGTTCCATAATAGTCATTCGTATACTTCTGCTGAAAATCCTTCTGAAAATTAGAACCAAGCTGTTCTAATATAAAAAATGTGCATTTATAGAAAAAAAAAAGTCGGTAGAAAATGTAGACTCCTTTAATGATTACTATAAATTGTGAGCAAAACCAATAATATCGATTGTTTTTTGAAAGAATATCTAATTAATAAATAAATGTTTTATCTATGCTTTACATAGCAGAGAGGCATAACGGGTCATGGTATCCATTTTTTGTTTGGCTGTTTTTCGCAGTTCCTCAATAATTTCGAGTGAGCGAATAACAACTAAAATATAAGGCAACTTAATTTTTTTTTTTACATAAGAACACAAAAATTAATATTCTGAAGTATTTTTTTTTAGTTTTTAATAAAACTTGTTCGAACTAGGTGGCGTAAAAACAAGTTGCTTTTTAAAAAGCGTTAAAAATATTGTGGTTAGTACGATAAAAAATAAATGATTAATTGCATTCCTTAATTTTAACAATTTTGATCCAGTCCTGGATTAATTATCCTCAGTAATTCCGAAGATATAGCCCCAGAAAGGTACCATACATAAATTAACTATCTGCGATTGTGTTAATCTTATTATGTATGTCCTAGAATAAGTTTGGTTAAGAAAAGTGGTTTTCTTTAATACACACTACGAACTGGTGCGAAAAAATAAACAAAAAGGCTTTAAATGTCAATTTTAGAAATTTTTTTGAAAAACCTTATTTTTGGCTTTCTCTCACTATTGGAAGCAAAAGCTTTACTGTTGCTGCGGATTTTTGAAAAATGCTTTCATCGCGTATGTAATATCATACGTTGTCATTAATGGGTTAAAAGGATCGAAACTAATTTATAGGCTTACATAAGTTGATTGTGAACTTTGCTAAAGTTTTTTTCTCGGTGCATAACTATAAAAGTCAAATAAACTTAAATCGAAACCTAGAAATAAGAGCCTCAAAAACAGTAAGTCGCAGTTAAAGAGATACGACATCTTGCAAAATCTTCATAATCATGATGAAAAGTTCTTCCTGCTGGGATTTCGAAGCCCTCGAAAATAAATATAAACATAGTCAGATCCACTCATTAGAAAAAAATGTTTTGAATTTCTGTGTTATTGACACAAACCCTTGAATATTTTTTTTTTTTAGAAGTGAGACCTCTACAGATATTAATATTTTAAACTATTTTGTTTATGACCAAACTTTGAAGTTTTTAAAGAAACTGACAGCATTATTTTTTCTGACCAATACTTGTGCTGTAACAAACTAAATCATAAATCATCATTTTTTTAAATATCTTCAGGCCTACGATGATTTTGCCAAAAACGTATATTATGTTCATTCGTTATCTTCTTACCGTTTAGACGTGTTTTTGCGAGCTCTTACTTTTAAAGATATCTTTAACCAAACGTTCAAAATTAATATAAATAAATAGAAATTAACAGCTTTGATCGGCGTGCTCATACATCTGGAAGCGTGATAACGTGGATTACATCCTTTTAAAATACTTGATATTTAATTTAATTTTCAATATAAATATATATATATATATATATGTATATTTGTTTAGAATTTGCTTCTTTCCTTCTTCCTGTTTTGTTTTTAGCGCAAACAGGTTTCTATAGAGCAAATTATTGTATTTACTTTTACAGCTGTTTTCACGCTACTGCAAAAACTCTAGTGCTTATAAAACTTTTCAATTCGTTGGTTCTATAAAATCAGGGCTGCAAAGTTTCTACAGTACAGTGTCTTTAAACAAAATAAACTGTTTTTCACTAAAAGCATTTAAGTTCATTTTTCTCCTTTTACTTTCATCTATATTGCAAAACTTACTATTAAACTGAAAATGATCTGCAATTTCCGAAACTGCGCTGTAAAGGGTGAATCAGACCGGCTGGTTACTTGCTGGTTGTGTGATTCATTTTTTCACATCAAATGTGCAGCGTTGACTGCGAGGATCTACGATGCACTCAACGAAAGTAAGGGACTTCGTTGGTCATGTGAAGATTGCAGGTTTACAAACGTTGAGATCTTTAAACTTATTAGACAATCTCGGAAAGGTTTTTTGGAGGTGGCTAAGGATCTAAAGGTAGCACAAGATAGACTGAGTGAATACGAAGATTTGTTTAAAAAGTTTAAAATTATGGAGGAAGCTTACAATTCTCCAAAACGTAAACGTTCAAACAAAAATCTTCGTAGTTCAGCTAAAACTACTGATATAGCCATGCCGTCACCCAATAATAATACTGTTCTACCTTCTACTTTAACTGTTTTCCCTAATGTGAACATACAGATTGAAGATCAATCAATTGGTGCTGTCAATACTGATCAAATGACTGATAATATCGCACCAACTAAGGTCGCTGCGTCAGCTGATCAGATTTCTCTTTATGTTGAAGCAATACCAATCATAGAGGAAAATGCTGATTCTCCTCGCGTTTCTGCCACAAAAAAAACTTACGCTGAAACTTGTATTTCCTCAAATGTGGTCCCTGCACCTTCTCAGATTACTCCGGTTTCTACAGGACCGATACCGACACAAGTATCGAACAGCAGTATCAAAGCCCCTGTTCATAAAGAACTTGTGATTATTGAGCCTGCAAAATCTATATTTGTTTCTCGTTTTGCAGCTGATACATCCGGTGAAGACGTGTTATTCTATATAAACTCTAAGCTGAATGTTGTAAATAAAAATATCTCTGTTTACAAATTCAATTTTTCATACGAGCGAATTACGTCCTCTTTTAAAATATCTTTGCCTGGTGATCTTTTTCACAAGGTATTGGATCAAAAGTTTTGGCCTGACAATACGATGGTGCATGAATTTATTTCTAGACCTCGGCCTACAACTTCCTTGGCTACTTTTTCGGTTTTTAACAAGAATCAAAAAAACTAGATTGTTGCTTTCAGTTCCTTATCCTTTACCAAAACGTTCGTGGCATTAACACAAAACTAAATAATTTATTAATTTTGAGTCACAACCTTCACTTTAATATAATAGCTTTTAGTGAGACTTGGCTGAAACCTAACACTCTAAATACTGAAATTCTGTGCAACAAATTTAACATATACCGCAAAGATAGAAACTCCATTCCTGGTATTTGCTATAAAGGTGGGGGTGTGTTGATTGCAGTCAAAGCGACACATTTCTCTGAAGAGTTATTAATTCCAGAATCCTTGGACATTGAATTCTGTTGTGTTCATGTTAAGTTTGGTTCCTTGAGCCTTTTTATTACATGCTCATATATTCCTCCCCTTTCTACCTTAGAAGTTTATAGCAAACATTTGGCTTCTATTAGTAAAGTTTGCTCAAAACTGCAATCAAATGATCATATTTTAATAACTGGAGATTTTAACCTGCCAAACGTTTCTTGGAACTGCTGTTCTGAAATTCCTGAAATATTTTTACCTTCGTCTGAAAGTTCATCCGATAATTACTTTTTAAACGAGCTCTCAATCCAAGGGCTATTCCAACTTAACTGCATTTTTAACAAAAATAATCGTTTGCTTGATCTGGTGTTTTTTGATGACGGCAATATCGCTTCTGTGTTCAAATCAGATCCTCTGGTTACACCCGAAGATTCTCATCATCCAACATTAGAAATTATTTTAAATTTTCCAAAACCATCTGCGCAGTATTCTGATTCTCAACCACCTATTGAGTTTAACTTTAAAAAAACAAACTACGTGATTTTGAAGAATAACTTGTCTAATATAAACTGGAATTCTATTCTAAATATTAATACAAATAGTTTATCTTCTCAGAGTCTTGATGATGCGGTATATGCGTTTAATAGAACGCTCAATGATTGTTTTCTAAAAGCTGTTCCGCAAAGGAAAGCCTCCTTGACATCGGGTCCGGTATGGTATACAAATGAATTAAGAAAAATGAGGAATTTGAAATCTAAATACTATAAAAAATATCAAAAAACACATAACATATGTGTTTTTGGATGCTATACCTCGATTAAATACAGTTATCAACAGTTATGCAAACAATCCTATAATACCTACTTAACAAAAGTAAAATTAAATATCAAATCTGATGCTAAATCCTTCTGGAACTTTGTTAACACAAAACGCAAGATTGATTCC
Source organism: Dichetophora obliterata (assembly GCA_963920525.1). Lineage (NCBI taxonomy): Eukaryota > Metazoa > Arthropoda > Insecta > Diptera > Sciomyzidae > Dichetophora > Dichetophora obliterata. The sequence continues at coordinate 115,756,127 of OY986438.1, read as the reverse complement.
TATCCTTCTTTTATGAAGTATAATTCGGTTGAGTCTGATAATGATAATAGTATTTGCAATCTTTTTGCTGACTTTTTCAAGTCGACTTATTCATCATCGTCCTATGATTATTTAAGTTATCCTTTCAATATTCAATCTGGGGATATATATTTCCCAATAATTGACACAAACACAGTCTTATCATTTTTAAAAAATATTAAAACATCATATAAAAGTGGTCCTGATAACATACCTTCGTGTATATTAAAATACTGCTGTGAAGAATTAGTAACTCCAATCTCTTTACTATTTACTTCATCATTAAAATCCTGCTATTTTCCTGCAGCCTGGAAGCATTCATTTATCATTCCGCTGCATAAATCCGGAAATAGGTCTTTAATTGATAACTACCGTGGCATCGCAAAATTGAGCGCTTTGCCTAAACTTTTAGAGGCAATTGTTACATCACGACTATCGCATAGCGTTAAATCTTTAATGTCTCCTTTCCAACATGGATTCCTTTCTCGAAAATCCACTGTTACTAACCTTCTCGAATTTACATCAAAAACTATAGAAAACTTTGGAAAAGGCATGCAGACTGATGTCATTTACACGGATTTTAGCAAAGCTTTTGACGTTGTAAATCACAAACTACTGATCTTAAAATTACATCTTGTTGGATTTCCTATACCGTTGGTAAAGTGGATTGAATCTTACTTAAGCAATAGAACACAATCTGTTCTTTTTAAGCTCAAGAAATCACATGAGTTTCCTGTTACTTCAGGAGTACCTCAAGGAAGTCATCTTGGGCCTCTTCTGTTTCTACTTTTTATAAACGATTTGCCATCTGTCATAATGCATTCCAGCATCTTAATGTTTGCTGACGACGTCAAACTCTTCCTTTCTTTTAAAAATGATAATGACGCTGTATTTTTGCAAGCCGACATAGATCATCTTCATAACTGGTGCAAAACGAACCGTATGAACCTCAACATGAAGAAATGCAAGCATATGTCTTTCTCGCGCAAACCACCAATCAAATGTACCTTCAAAATTTGTGGTTATCCATTGGAGTCCTTAGATAGCTTCAATGATCTTGGAGTTACAATGGATCCTAAACTACGCTTTAATATTCATGTAAATAAAATAATAAATAGAGCAAATAGTACTTTAGGATTTATTAAACGTTGGGCAAAAGAGTTTAATGATCCTTTCATAACGAAAACCTTATTCACTTCCCTAGTGCGGCCTATCTTAGAATACGCTTCAGTTGTTTGGTGCCCAAGATACGGTTGTTACATAGACGACATTGAATCAGTGCAGAAACAATTTCTTTTGTTTTGCTTAAGCTATCTTTATTGTAATACTGATTTTCACTTACCACCTTATGAATATCGGTTACAACTCTTAAATCTTCCTTCTTTAAAAAATCGGAGAATTATGATAAATGCTTGTTGGATTATAAAACTTTTTCATGGCTATGTAAACAGTCCATATTTATTGAGTAAAATATATTTTAATATTCCTCTTCGTCCTAGAAGATCTTTTGAGTTACTCCACATGAACTTTTGTAGAACTAATTATTTGCAAAATGAACCTCTTAGAAGCGCTTGCGGTGATTTTAATTTTGTATCTGATGTTATATCCTTAAGTGAATCCATGGACTCAATCAAACATAAAATTATAGATTACCTGCAGTACCGTCGTTGATTATGTAAAGTTCTTTCAAACATATATCTGATGCATCTGGTGATTTGTAAACACATTAATATAACAATCTAAATGGATAAATGGACCTAAGCGTAAAATGGAAAATTTTGGTGTATAATATATCTAAATAATCTGAATGGACCTAAACCTGGGATCTTCAATTGCCTCATATCTTCAGGATGGTTGTGACAACATTTGTTGACGGTACCGTGGTGTCTTGGTGTCTTTTTACCTCTTGAAACACTACGTTAGATCGATTTGTAATATATTAATATGAGTGGCCGATAAGACCTAGTTTGTCTTGGTGCCTGCGTTCGCAACAGGTTTTCTTTATTTTATGAAAATTGGTTTGGTGAAGTTGACCTAGTTTGTCGAGTAACCACCCTGTCAAGCCAGGATTTCACCGGCTTCAGGGAGACAGAACGATATATATTATATATATACCTATTGGAGTGGTGTTTTATTGGGTATGAGACCTTGTTTGTCACACGACTCCGCCGTATACAAAAATTGTTGCTAACTTGACCTTGTTTGTCTTGAAAACGCAACCCTGCTATGCTGTCTGATTTTATCGATTTTGACTTAACTTTTTTTCTATTATTTTTTATACTTTAATAAAATTATATACTTTAAGCAATTTACTAAAACTTTTTAGTTTGTTTATAATACATTATTTCATTCAAAATCATACTTTATATTTTTGAATTGTATTAAATATCTTATTTTATAATTTTAAATTTGCTATAAAACATGTTAAGGTTTAGCAATCAAGTAAATAAATAAATAAATAAATAAATATTGCTCTTTTGTTTGTTTGTGGTAACTCTACATATTTCAAATCTATTCATTAATTATAAATTTAAAATATTTTTGTAATTGTTCTAAATTTGAAGGTGATGCATAGTTAAGAGACTTTAAACATAATTTATCTGTATTTTTTCTACAATTACTTTAGTATGCTAATTACGATTCTATCAATCATTATTCTTATACAATTTATCAATTATTTAAAAATCTATGTAGATGAAAAACTAAAAATTTTTTATATAATTTGAAACAAATTAAAACCGATGATGCGCAGTTCATTCAACTTCATTCAATCCAGAGTCGAGTTTTAACTTAAGGAGGGAGCCTCACGTAAGCGACTCATGCAAACGACTTTTTATTAAATCCTGATGAAAGACATAATAATGAAGATAAAGTCTATATGAAAACATTTTTTTATAGTTGAAAAAAAAAACACAATGACAGCGCTCCACTGCTTGAACTTGACTCCTTGAACTCGACCCTACTTCATTAAGTTGACTCAAATCACTGAAGCAAATTATTCTGATTTAAATAATTCCTTTCGTTTTCATGAACTTAAATTTAGCAATAAAATAGAATTTGATAGCATTAAAATTAATAATAATTTCATTGTAAAAAACATTACAGGTTAATGCAAAGAGGCCATAACAAGTTGAAAAATATATTGTAACGACCATAATTTTTGAGAAATTATGGCCATCACAAATAGCCACAACTAGCCACCAATAACCATAGAGCACACCATAGGAGCAACCGTCAAACATGCTCGCCAAGCGTGTGTGAGGTCAACTAGTAAGGTGTAACGACACCCTCAAACCCATCAAGCTCAAGCAGGAGACATCAAGCATGCGATGCAGCCATCTTAACGAGCGATAATAAAGCTTTAAAATGGCCGCGAAGAGCTTTTACGACGAAAAGCTTTGAGAATGACAAAGCATAAAAGGGAGTGCAGAACAGAAAATCGGTCTGTTTGCTGCAAGCCCGACAACCGTAAGTACGTGGTCCTCTGTGTTGGAAAGTATCTAATATTCATAACGCATGGTTTGGCCTGGACCTTGAATATTAGAGAAGAGTACAACTACAGGGATTTGCTGATAGTCAAGGCATTTATGACCACACGCACGAGTACTTGACGAGTTGCTCCGGCCTAACGAGTTCCAGACAGTACGAGGACAGTGGGTAAGATCGTCAGCGCAAGGTAATTTGCGGCCCAATGAGCGCCGACGAACTCAACGCTATAAGGACAACGTAACGTCTAGCGTCAAACGCCCCAAGAGCCAACGACTACGAACATCGAGAGCATCCAGCACAGTCTCACTTCGGCAGTATCAAGACGACACCGAGGAGCCCCAGCCAGCGAAACTGATCGGTTTAGCTTACTACCCAGACGTACGCTTCGTTTGTCACAACTTGGATAGTGCCACTGGTCACAGGGATAACGCATGGTTTGGCCTGGACCTTCCCTGCCGCCGAGTATAACGACTCTTTGTTGTGACAACACTACCGTACAGGCGTGGACATTTTAGTAACCCTAGAGTGTCCATCCTGGAGTCGAAGTGTACAGCTACCACGGTCAGCGTCCATGGGCTCAAGCCGACCAGGCTGCAGAGTACACAGCGTCCGGCAAAACTGCAGATTTGCCCAGAAGACTGAGTTTGACACGTGCGTCATACCCAACGCACTCAGCTCAACACAACGCAGAGTACCCAGCACCCGGCAAAAACCACAGATTTGCCCAGAAAACTGAGTTTGACACGTGCGTCATAACCAACGCACGCAGACCAGCGAGACTACAGAATATCCAGCGTTTGGCAAAACTACAGATTTGCCCAGAATACTGAGTTTGACACGTGCGTCATAACCAACGCACTCAGACCAGCAAGACTACGGAGTACCCAGCGTCCGGCAAAACTACAGATTTGCCCAGAATACTGAGTTTGACACGTGCGTCATACCCAACGCACTCAGACCAGCAAGACTACGGAGTACCCAGCGTCCGGCAAAACAGTATAGTTGCCCAGAAGACTGAGTTCGACACGTGCGTCGTACCCAACGCACTCAGACTACAAAACGCCGAATATTCAACGCCTAAGGAAGCAACAGATTCGCCCTAAGACAGAGGTCGACACGTGCGTCGAAATCAACGCACTTGGTCAACGCGAAAGCATCCAAGACGGGCTAGAGAGCACACGACTCAGGTGTGCTAGAGTGTACAACGCACAAGGGTGCAACCTAGCTGTATCGAGACGTGCTACGCCACACGCGATATTGGAGACGCGCTACAGAGAGCGCCCAAGGACAACGAGACGTACTACAGAGTACGTAGTCCCAGCTACGGCGAAAACGTGCCTACGCCGCACACGACATTGAAGACGTGCTGAGAGCACGCAACCCAGCTGTATCGAGACGTGCTACGCCACACGCGATATTGGAGACGCGCTACAGAGAGCGCCCAAGGACAACGAGACGTACTACAGAGTACGTAGTCCCAGCTACGGCAAAAACGTGCCTACGCCGCACACGACATTGAAGACGTGCTGAGAGCACGCAACCCAGCTGTATCGAGACGTGCTACGCCACACGCGATATTGGAGACGCGCTACAGAGAGCGCCCAAGGACAACGAGACGTACTACAGAGTACGTAGTCCCAGCTACGGCGAAAACGTGCCTACGCCGCACACGACATTGAAGACGTGCTGAGAGCACGCAACCCAGCTGTATCGAGACGTGCTACGCCACACGCGATATTGGAGACGCGCTACAGAGAGCGCCCAAGGACGACGAGACGTATTACAGAGTACGTAGTCCCAGCTACGGCAAAAACGTGCCTACGCCGCACACGACATTGAAGACGTGCTGAGAGCACGCCACCCAGCTATAACGAAGACGTGCTGAGAGCACGCAAGTAAGCCATCACCGACAACTTAAATTCATTATTTTATTTCCTTATTTACCGCGCAGGAAGCGCCATCCTATACGTTTTACATTTATTAAAGATAGTTCTAAGATAAAAGCACTGAAGCTAAATTTAATAAACAAGAGTTCTTGAATTTAAAATAAAACCGCTTCAGCTTCTTTATTTCTGGGTCCCAAAATAGAAATTGTTTTGTGACAGGACTACTGGTCCGGCGAGTGATACCCCAGCGTAAAACGTACCGTTACAATATGTACAAAATTAAAAGTTGATCTGTTAATTTGCTTTTGAGTTAATTTGGATGAAAAAATCAACGCTTTGAGAAAGACGCGTTAAAAGTTTTATTTTTTCTGAAGTTCTTTTAAGCTCTTAAGTTCTTTTGGTAACTTTTTATTGATCATTTAGGACTTTCTTTTGGGTTTTAATCTTTGGGGTTTCACTCTTCAGGTAGTAAGTTAATTCTTTAAACAGTAAAAAAGTGCAAAATTATAGGAGGCTATCCCCTTAAACTTATGTTAAATGTCTTAAGATTCTTTAAGTCATCACTTGACTGTTTTGATATACATATGTTGATTTAAGACAAACTTGGCTTGTTTTTAAGATAGCATGAATTATTATTTGTTTAAAAATCATTGTTTAAGCACCCGTAAGCTTCAAGGATATCTAAAATATGTGGGAGATAATAACTAAATATTAACACAAGTGAAAAACCTTATCTCGCATCACGAGCGTTGCTGATAACGTAAACATGAATTCATCTGCTCCAAAACTAAAAACGTCGCACACAATTAAGTCAGATATTTATCTATCAGTGGAATAGATTAAGATTAAATGAATAGCTTAAAAGCAAATTTTTCAAGGTTTTAACCAATGTGTTGTTGATCTGAAAAAGCAAATAGCTGGTTTTAATCTTTCTGAAATTAAGAACTTTGCATAATATTACTTACAAAAAACTTAATTGAATTCATAGAGAACTAACAAAAGAAAAATCATAAATTAAGTTTGATAACAGAAATTAAGATTTTTTTTTTTCCAAACTTAACTTTATGAGTGAACTAAATACAAAGAAACTCTACCGCATACCGTTAGTCGGTCAACAGCTCAAACAGCTATTCTGAACTTTCAAAAATTAAGAGAATAACGTTAATAAAATGGCAACATCAACAGAAATTAATTATCAATTACTTTTTATAGGTTTTTGTATCGCTGTTTATGTACTCTTTAACACAAAAAAAAAAAAACACTTACGCAAATAATTACTTTTACACTTACATACATTTATTTGTATGTGTGTGCAGAATTTTTTAATTAACCGGAAGTTTAATAGCTAAGCTTGTCAATCAGAAAATGTACTCCATACTTTAAGCTTGGGTTTGTTTTTATCTATGTTCATTTGCATTCTATTATATGGATTTTAAGCAAGTGTTTTTAGCAAGTTTTTAACAATTTCAGCGAAAACATTCAAGTGATCATAAGAATGATAGCAATTTTTTGCAAAAGCGTAATTTTAAACAAATATATACACAGCAATAAAAATCAATACAAATTAGTTGAAAATAAATTGCAGTTAAAATAGTAACTATATTGCTTTTGGAAAATTTAAGATATCTGTTGACAAAATTTGGAGCGCGTTATAGAATTAAAGTGCAAAAGTCGTTCAGCTAAAATACTGTACAAGACCGAGCACAAAATAGTTCGGAAGGCATTAGCTAAGGAGTATTTATTTACAACACATAAATTTTAAACAAATGCTCTTTTGTCATTCAAGCCCTATCAATCTGTCATGAAAATATTTTTCTAACCTCACCAAAATCACTTTATCCTTGCCCATACCAAGAAAACGGGGACTTTTTACCAATTTCAACGTTTTTTTGATATAATTTTTTTTAAGAGTTTTATTGAAATTGTAAACATCTATGTTTTCGAATGACACCAAACACATTCCCAACAGTAAGGAAATAAATAAAAACTAGTAAGGAATTATCTTCGACTAGGTCGGAGTTAAAATACCCCCACACTTTAGTCTAAGTTATGCATGCTTTGAAAGTTTGATGACGTCACTTCGTATAGAGAATCATCTCCATCCAATTTTGCCAAAACTCAAATGTAGAACATGTTTAAAAAAGGAACGTTATGTGTTAAATATGCTGTAAATATATTAATTTTTGTGAAATTTATAAAAGTTATGATATTTTGTTGACGTCACTGTGTATAGGCCATTGATTCATAAGGATGAGGTTTACTGAAGCAAAAAATAATTAGTTTTTTCATTTTTCCTAGGGATTTTTGAACGCCTAACTTTCCAAATTTCTTAACCGATTTTAACAATCGAAGTTAAAAGAGTTAAAAACGTTTTATTTATTCTAGCTGCAGTCTTCCCTGCAAATCGTAATAATGAACGAAAATGTGCGTCATTAAATTCAGTCCAATAGGATTAGAATCATTCGTAGTGATTGTCTACCGCAAAATATTATTGATCAAATAAGAGGTACAAGTTTCGCTCTATAATCTTAAATTAGTTGCATCTGTTGGGAGCCAATATTTTTGACAGCATCCCAGCAAAATTTTTTATACAAATGTGACATGCATCCTTACGGACACTGCTTCCAGAAAACACATTCTATAGATCCAATTGTGCTTCTTCTTAGCATTATCAAGAAGTGCTTTCAAGAGCCATTCTTACGAACTACTTCTGGAAGCCATTCAAATAGCATTTATTTTACGTGGGATTTTTTAAACCCCCAACGAAAGCCAAACACTTCTCATTTCCAACAAAAAAATCCAGAGAAAATGGGGAAAAGGGATATTTTTCGTGGGATGGAATGTCTTCTTAAAGTTCTTCTGGAAAACATCTACTAAAATGCTGTCATTAATGGACTCAAAGAAGTCTTCCATTAGCAAAATTCTGGAAGCACTTCTAGAGAAGACTAAGGAAAGCATTCCGCCTAGTGTTGAGTAACTCATACATGGGACATAAATGTCCCACACATCAGCATTACTTGTACCATCACCTCAAAAAAATATATTGAACTGCTTCAAATTTTCACACAGCTCAAAATTACCATTAAAAAAATTTGTGTTTTTATAAAGACATTATAATTTTATGATTTCACTTTTTTATATCAAAAATTAAAAGGCATCAAATAAAGACCAAATATATGGTTTATATATAAAACTCAAAGCGATTTAAATACAATATCGATTTCTTCTTCTTGTTAGTTGTTGTTGCTCGTTGTGGATCATTAGGCCAAGATTTGAATAGACTTTTTTAAAATTAAATAATTTGGGCTGATTTTGTGATTTGAATTGTTGAAAATAAGTTAATTCACTATTTGCACAAAGCTATGTTCCATTTCCTCCCCTCTATACTTTTCATAACAACTCCTGATACCGTATAACACTTTTAAGCCCCACACTTCATTTTAGTCCACTCAAATCACATTTGAAGTGGGACAATGTACCACCTCATTTTTTAAAACGAGTAACTCACTCAAACTCACCTCAAATCTGTTAAGTGCTCATCACTAATTCCTCCCAATGACATGCATATGTTAAAAGAATGCCTTCTGGATATGAAAGTGATGGAATTCAAGACTTTCCCTTCCACTTTACCTTCTTTTGGAAGCACTTTTTTTGCTGGGAGCATGATATATAATTTAAGGAACTGATTTGTGAAAATACTAAAATTTTTGTGGGTTTTGTCTTATTCGTAAAGATTATACAATTCTTTGCCTCTTTTTAATTTATGAATGTCTTTCTAACTAGCTACCTTATTTCTGGTCACCTCTACCTTCAACCTGCTTACCAAAGGTAACACATACCATATTCAGCAAAACGCTCCAACCAGTGATGGGAAAAAAGTTATAATTCGATTAATCGTTTGAAAGGATCGACTATTAATTACAATTAATTACAGCAAACTAAACCGATTTATAATATTTATAAAAACTTTAGAAACCTACTTTAAGACCACTACAAAGTAAAAAATAATATTTAATTAGTTTTTTTTTATCAATTTTTTTGTCATCTTTATTCTCTTAATTATATATTATTAGGTTGAATATCTATTATTTTAATGTTTTCTTGATTTCTTTTCTAATAATAATTTATGTCAATTTCTTTATAAATATAGGCTTCTTATTAGTGAATATGATAACGGCGAGTACAAAAAATAGTTAAGGATACAAAATTATTCTAAAATTTGTTAATTTCTTCCCACTGAACCATATGCGAAAGTTTTGGGTAAAGTTATATATTTCAGTACGTTTTCGGATAAACATTTTTTTGTAAATTTTGTATTTTTTTTATTTGTATGATCAATTATCTCTCTAGAGAATATTCTCTATTATTTTAGAAAATAATTTACATGAAACAAATAATTCTTTTGCAAAACTATTAACAAAATTTTTTTTTGAGTCTCAAAACAAACATTCTGTTATCATTTTAGTAGGAAACAATTACTTACAAAAAACCATTTTTTATTCATAAGTAAGTTCAGAAATGAATAATAAATGTTATTTTTCTCTTTCTAATGAGCGACGTCCCTGGATATATTACAACTGTGTTCAAATACAGCATATTATCGATATGGAATAATAAGACAATTTATGATTGAAAAGGTTACATTTGTGAGTGCCGAAAAAGTAATTTCTATGGTTCGTTTCCTGAGAAACTATTTCATATTTTGTGTCAAAAAAGTAGCTGATATATGTCCGGTGCCCGTGTCGGTAAATGTCCGACCTCTGCATCGAAAGAAGTGCTAGTTCTGGAGAATCTTGGACAGGCACAATGTACGAACGAAGACCGATTCGGGCACTCGTCAGTTGATTGTGTCCGAAAATAGTCGCTCGTTTCTTAACTCTTTATTGACATAATGCAGACTTACTACGGTAGTTTTTCAGGTGCCTTTCAAGGCACTTGTTGGGTATGTTTCGGGCACATTATAGTTAAGACTCAGCCAGTTTTGATACATATCAGCTACTTTATTGACAGAATATATCAATTTTTTCTCGGGTCCTGTTCGCTGAAGCTCGTTTCCATTCAGCTTAATATCAATGCGCGATTATTTTTTTTCATCAACTTCGCAGTTTTTCGTTACTACTTTGTAGCTTTTAAAAATAAAATTGAGTCCGATACTCTGGACTTTTGTGCCTGAGTAGTTTGGTAAGGGTTTTTATTTATTTATTCGTTAAGCTTATTACAAGCTGATTAACTAAGAACTAAGCTTATTCTAACAGGGTTTATTTATTTATTATTATTTTTTTCTTCTCTCTTATCTTTGTTTTAGTGTTCGAAAGATATCAAATTCGTAATCCGACCACCTGAATGACGTAATTTTAAGAACACGTCAAACGTCAAAAAGAAAATACGAGAAGAAAAGTAATAAAGGAAACTTACAAATATCATTAATTATGATATGTACCATTTCTTAACTGTAAGAAAATCATTAGAGAAGGGGAAGAAGTGGCGTAGGAGTTAAGAAGAAGTGACGTTGGAGTTAAGAAGGGCATTTCGGAGTCGAAATCTGCTCAGATGAAAATCGAATTCGCTGATCAAATTGTTAGTTACACGAAGCATCCTGGTTACAGGTTAACTGCATCCGTAGTCGGTGCGGTGAAAGTAGAGGTGGAAGAGAGGAATAGACCTAAGGTTACCTGGGTTGGTAGTAAAGGATATTAATTGGAGTAGTGCTGGGCAGTTAATGGTTCCGCATACTGATCAATGAAGAGTACATCGGCAACTTCCCCTCGTTTTGCAAGAGTTTGAATGTTAATCAATTTCAGGTAGTCTGAATAAGGAGGTAAGTTGAAACTGTCAGAATTGTGCGAACCAAATGAATCTTCGTTGAACGGCTTCGATTCGGACAGAATGGGTGTTGTAGATAGGAAACCAAACCTGGCTGGCATATTCTGGATGGGTCTAGCAAAGGTAAGATAGAAAGATTTAGTCATCTAAGGATTGGAGAACTCTCTGGACCAGTGTTTCACGAAATCCAGTGCAGAGTTGGCTCTACTAATGATATTATCAATATGAGACCTAAAATTGAGCTCTAGTCCCATATTACACCTAAGTCCCGTAAATAGCTTATAATAGGAACTGGCTTGCCGAGTAAGTAATAAGTTCTCGGAGGAAGCTGAAGACGCTTTCGTGAATATGGCTATTTCCAAACTGGCGTTACGGACGATTTGTACGATTAAATATTAAAAAAATAGAATGAAAAAGTCAAATTTTTAAAAACTATTTTTTTTATATTAAGTAAAAAACAATGACAACAATTTACCCTAAGGCTCTAAAGATATAAGTAAAAATATGTGCTGGCGTTACGTTACAAAAAACGAAAGTGGTTTCTAACTTGGATTACAAAATTTGCAAAACTCTCCGAATTCAAAACTTTTTGTATATAACTTTTTTAGAAAGTTTTAAAATAACATAAATTTATTTTCCAAGTGATCAAATTTGAAAATCTTTTCTGGTCCTTTTTTTATTAGGATATTTGATCTGGCGTTACGTTACTAAAATTTCTATTGCAGTTTATTTGGGTATTTAGTTAAGTAATTATGTAATTAAGTAATAAAAAACAAATTTAATATATTGTTTTTTCCTTGAATCAACCATTTTTTCATTATCTTTAGCCAATACCTTCCATTTTTACTAAAACAAGAAGGCTTACGAAACATTTACGAAAAAAAACAACTACATTTGTAAAACAGTGATGACGTTTTGATCATCATGGTTAATGAACTTATGTAGAAATTGCTGAAACTAATAAATTTAAAATGTTTTTCTTAAATGATATAATAGAATAAAAAGTTTTTAATAAGTTTCAATTTTTTGGTCACGGTAGACTTTTTTCTGGAAATGCCCATATGTAATTGCTGGACATTTACTGATGTTGAGCTCAAGAAGCTTTTTTTTGACACCAAGTGGAAAAACTAACCAGATCATCTTGAAGATTGCAAGAATCGGCGCTGGTTTGTATGCACCGATAGATCATCATATCATCAGCATACTCAGAGAGATTAGAATCTTTGATGATTCCATCTTCATCAGAGAGTGTTAAGACGAACAACAAAGGACCAAGGTGACTACCTTGTGGGACACCAGAGGTAGCTGTAAAAGACTCTGAATTGGAAAATCTAAAGATGACATTTTAACGACGTTCTTCGGGATATGATTTAATCCACGATATAAAAAGTGATGAAAAACAAAGGCTTTAATCTTAAGAAGGATGATAGTGTGTGGTGTGTAGTAAAGTCGGTAGAAACTAAATCAATTTCGCACCCGCTTTCCAACGAGCATAAAGCGTTTGAAACAAATTCTGTAAGAATAGTGGTAGTCGATCTTCCCTTGAGAAAGCCGTGTTGACTAGGAGTAAAAATAGATATGCAATGCAAAAAGAGTATGTCATAGATAATACATACTTTAAAAATTTTGGGAGTAGATGACAGTTTTGCAATAGGTCTGTAATTGGAAATATCATTTCTAGGTCCTTTTTTATGCAGAGGTATTATGTACGAACTCTTCCATAACTTTGGAAAAACTGAATTAGAAATAGAAAGTTGAAAAAGAGCCAATAAAAGATGAGCCAACAAGTTTGCGAATTTTTTGATAACAATAGCAGGCAAATCATCAGGTCCAGGAGAATAATCGTCCTTTAGATTATTTATCTTTCCTAACTCATCATCTAGTTTAATATCAACAGAGGTCAGAAACGTTTGAGGACAGTTCCAAAACAAAGAAAAATATACGTGGTCTAGTTCATCGTTATGACTCGTGTATGACTGATTGAAAAAAATTTGCAAATAGGTTTGCAAGTATTTCCGGGTTGTCTGAGGCAGGGTGCGTAAAGCAATCAAAATGCGCTCCTGCTATTCTGAGGATAAAGTATTCACTCTTCTTATAACTCCTCAACTACTTTCCTCGTTCGTGAGTTTGTATGCAGAGAAATTTTAAAAGAGCGACGTCGTGTTGATGAGAGATGTTGAGTTTTCTTCGCTCGTGAGTTTTGAAATGATACTGAATGATACATCGTGAAACTTTAGTTTATTACTTTGCACATAATAAATTGGAAAGATTTAAATCAATTTAAAATCGATTTAAATTGCACATAATAAATTAAAGATTTAATAAATTAAAAATGAAAAAAATACAGTTCATCATAGAAGACGTATTTATTTTTAATTAACAAGATCACTCGTTGAGTCAATTAATGAGCAAACGCAAAAGTTCAAATGAAATGAGTTTATCCTTGCAAAAACTCGCGAGCGAGAAACAACACATGAATAACAAAGAGAAGGCGTTGTTCAAATCAGTTTTTGAGGAGCGCATAATATGCGAATAATATGAAAGAGCGAAGAAAACCTCTGATCACTCTGAATATTTAACATAAGAGCACTCAAGTTTTTTTTCTTCACGAATGAGGAAAACAAAGTGAATCGTTCGTCAATTGAATAATATTGATGAGAAGTGAAAATTTTCTCTTTAATTGAGAGTTTTTGCGAACCCTGGCAAAGAGAGTATATATAAAGAGTTACAGAAACAGAGAAATTGCTCTTTAAAATATTTTCAAGCATGTAAGGATTGGGTTCTGCCGGCGTGCTGCTATTGTTATGCTGCCGACGTTCTTGAGGTCTGTTTTGGGCAGAGCTGTTGCTAAATCTATGTGTACACAAGCGAGCTGGAAACATGTTTGTTCTTTTTTCTTCCTATTAGAATTGCGAACATTTGGTATATTTAAGAAACTATGAATGAAATGAAGCAAGCAGATATTCTTATGTTCTGTTTTGATTATCAAGTATGCCCAAAAATTGTCAACTTTGTTTTGGCTGATTTTTGTATGCATCTTTTTTGCAAAATTTCTAAATAGAAGATTTTTGATGCAATTCTATTTTATTTTCTAGATTTTCAGAATTTTATGTTTTCTAGATCTATCATTTGGTATATTGAAAAAAATATTTTTGAATGAAGCAAAACGCCTTTCTTTCAATTTACCAATATAGATTTGTAGATATCTTTATTTTGTGTTTATATATTCATGAATGCCAAAAAGTGATTAACTTTGCTTTGGGTAATTTTTTATTACATTTGTTTGCTAAATTTTTAAAAAGATGATTTTAAAAATTAATTTAAAAAAATATCAATGCAATTGCAATTATATTTTATTTCAGAATTTTATAATGAAATGTTCTAAATTATTCATTTTTTGTAATATGCAAAGAACTAGTACCTACATAAGTAAAGGATTTTTTTGATTTGTCAATTTAAAGTTGTCTTACAATAAAATGTGCAGATAAATTTACGCTATTTTATTCTATACACTAGCTGATATACCCGGTGTTACCGAGAAGTTAAATATATTTTAAATTTTAACATATACACACTTCTCGTTTTAATGTTTCTAAAAATGCCGAATAATGAAAGACATGTCCGCGAGTTACTAATTTTCAGCGATTAAGTTACAAAGCCCTGAATTGCTTAAGATTTCATTTATGGTACTTTTTTCTGTTTGCGACTGCCCAAAAAAATTACTCTTATAATAAAAAGAAATAGAAAAACAAATTTTGATGTCAAACTGAAATAGTTTTTGCATAAGAGTGATACGACATATGAAAGAGTATAAAATTGCAATTTTCGGTTTTAATTGTTTTAACAATAAAAAACTTTTGTACCATTTTTTGTAACGGAAGTGTTGCAGTAATTTTTTGCAAGTACTTTAATTGAACTTTTAGACAAAAGAAGATTGAATGAAATATATTAAAACAGAACGAAGATATTTTCGTCGAAATTCAAAACTTTGAATTTGAATACTTTTTTGGCTTTTTAGGTTATCTACAAAAATTCATTGTACTAAGGCAGTTTTCAAGATATGAGAATGTTATTGGTGTCAAATAAACAGAAATTTTTTTTTTTATTATCCTTAAGAAAATGAAAAAAGTTAATATACTATAACATATATTAAATAAAAAAATGCATATTGTAGGGTACTCATTATAGATAAACGAAAACAGTCCAGGAGGCGTTTATAGCCCTTTTGATTATCAAAACCTCTTTCATAGGTTATCCAAACGCATTTATAGTTTTTATGCTCATTATGCAGCAATTAGTTACATAGTCAAAATAAACTTATTAAAATAAGAATAAAACGGTTTTATTTTAATAAATTTACCGCACTTGGTTAAACAATTTTACAACTTCTTACTCGTTTTTCCAAAACGTCAAATTCATAAAAGAATTCACAGAAATTAAAATGTATAGTTAGAAAGGATAACTAAAAATAATTTAATTAATTAAAACATTAAATTTTGATTAAAAATAATAAATAAAAAACATGAATTTACTTAAACATTTAATTACATTTTTATAAAAAAGAATCTAGAAAAATAAAAGCAAAGATTTCTGTTTGTAAATAAAGTCTGTTACTGTGCGATCATTGTGTATGTTAAGGGATGCATATCCGCTAAAACGGTTCTCGCCCATTGAATTACGGATGTATGTTTTAAGAAATTTAGGTGATGAAAACTATATTTTATTTCTCTCAAATATTTTCATTTTACACAAACTTAATAAATCATAAATCACAAATCATAAATCATAAAACCTAAAAAATTACTTCAAAGATTGTTAAAACTTTTCATCGGGTCAGAATTCTGAAAAATCAACTTTGAAAAATAAAAATTGTAAGATCTATTTTGAAAATATCATGAATAACTTAGCTCATTCCTTAAAAATTAAACTAGTTTTAGGCTAACATCTTTAATTCGAAAGTCAATTGGGAAAAAACTCTTGACTACAAAATAGTCCCAATGAAATGGGCTGAAAATTTTGTTATGTAAATTTTTTTTTTGTGCCGAAAATTACGAAGAGACTGTGATGCAATGCCGCCATAAACAGAGCTAAAGAAAACGCAGAACTTATAATAGGATCCATTTGCATATTTGGAGTAAACTCCAGCGACAAAACCATGGGTGCTGAAATTTAAATTTTCGGGAACCGCTCAAGGGAAACTTAAAATCATTTGGTGGCTGAAGTATACTTTAAAATCTCTCGAATTTCAAAGGTTTTTTCAGTATATACAGTAGCCTGGCAAGGGTGGGGCGGGGGGGGGGGCGGTCCGCACCGGGTGCACAGACAGAAGGGGTGCAAAATTAACAAATATTTTTTTTAACATAAATCTGTACTAAATTGTGTAATTTGTTTGTATAAACATAAATTGCTTTTAGTACTCTGCGACTGACGTTCCTTAATTTTCACAATTCTACTGACGTGGTAGTACATCAGACATCATTTTGACAACTTATATTTTCGCTTTTTATTCCTTATTTTACCTATTATATTTTAAAGTTAAGAATGTATATTATTTTTTTTTTTAATTTACTAATATATAAAATTAAAAAGACGTATGAAGCTAACATTTATTGATATAGCATAAATAATTTTTGCAAAATATACACATTTTATGGTGTCTGTCATTACCACGTCAGTCGCAGAGGGTTAATAGGAGCGCTTAATATATGTTTTTTCAATGCCTAGTATGATTGAACTTATTATATTGGCTGTACTGTTACATTGCAAAATACAAAAGACAAAAGGTGCAAAAATACCTCAAAGTATTCCTTACAATGCGTTTGTATCAATTAAAACTAATTTAAAATATTCATAGGTATAATATTTGGTGAAGGGTGCGTGCAACCATCATAAAGATTATACATACATTTTTATTTATTTTATACATAGTTATAATTGGATTGATGTCATTTAATATAAACTAAATGTTTGTAATGGATTTTTGGATAGGGCCGTTAAAAAATAGCAGTGCTTCCAATGTTAATTTTTTAAATGCAGAAACTATTCTTGGCTACACGTTCTAAAATTTATATGTATTTATGTTTTATTAATGTTCCAGAACATTTTAATATTAAATTTATATTAAATATGCATTTTGTCTTTAAAGCAGTATTGAAACAATGCAGCAATTTAAGCGTTATTAAAAGTAGCTGCGAATATCCCAATAATTTTCCGTATTAATTGCCTCAGAGAACGTCCCACCAAAGAATTTAATTTATCTTCTAAGCTGTGTGAAATTTCGTTTCAAGATCTTTAGCACATCTGTCAATGGAGTCAAGAACTGACTCAAAGAACAAAAATCACTGTTGGTTTAATCGGCTCTAACAAACAAAATTTTTTAATTTTTCCTTTAACTTTGCAAGACATCATATTTCATATATATTTATTATCGAAATATTATAAATTTGATATATTTATCAAAATTCATTAACAAGAAGAAAATAAGAGGGTGATGTTCGAGTGCCTGGATAGGTTTCATTCGGAACTTTATAGTAGAACAAAATCGATACAAGAAATTGAAAATGTATTTGAAGCAATTCTACCACCAAGCTTGCTATCCACTTCTGAAAATGAAGTACAGATCTTAATACAAAGATTGGTCGCTGTCCATGATGAGGTTAATGAAGAAGAGTTAGCAATTGAAATACCAAGGCTAAGAAGGCACCTTAAAGCTGCAGACATTGCTTTATAAACTCATAAAAACTCGACCTCAATAGATTTTTTTAACTTTATATATGAATGGGGATTCGAAGAGACGTTGCCGAATCTAGCACTTAGTTTAAAATTATTTTTAACGATTTGCGTTTCAGTTGCTTCATGCGAAAGAAGCTTTTCAAAACTTAAAATAATAAAAAATTATTTACAGTCAACAATGGGGCAGTCAAGACTTACAGACCTCTCAAGAACATCGATTTCCATGAATTTATCGAAAAGTTTGCTTCTTTGAAAGCAAGAAAGAAGGAATTTTAAGTCTTGATGGTACCTTGAAGTTTGATTTTATTCATTATTTTTAATCATTAAATAATGTTTTTATATTTTTTCAGACACCCAATTGATATTTTAAAACAAAAAAGTTAAATGAACTCGATGCATCTTAACAAAATTATTAAAAGATGCAAATAAAAAATTTTTAACAAAACCGTATATTTGCAAATTTTTAGTTTTTTTATAGAGATTTTAGATATGGATAAGGATAACCGTCCTTTGAGGGTGCAAAATATATTTTCCGCCTCGGGTGCCAACAACTTTAGCTACGCCACTGAGTATATATATGTCATTCTTGTTGGCTTTACTGTTATCGTCACTACCATCATCTACAACTGCCGATGTTAAGGGTAGTGATGACAATTGTTAATGTATCACGTATGATCTGACAAATTAAGAAATAGTGCACCATTTAATATAGGAGTGCACAGAAATCATTATTTTTCTAATTCACCAATCGTGAGAACTTTGTGAAAATTTAATATCCTATCAAATGTATATTTTATTGATTTTTTAGTCACTAAGACGAAAATTTTCAATCAATTAAACTCAATTTATTAAAGTGTAATAATTGCTGAAATGTATTAATTCTTATTAATATGTCGAACCTCTCGGGGGTTTGATCCTCCCAAAACCTCCCCTTGTCTACGGCCCTGCATGTAGTTCCTAATTATTATATTAAATAATAAGCTAAATACTTAATTTGTTTGGAAGTTTTAAATTTAGTGGTGGAAGAATAAGGATTTCAGCGGAAATAGAATTACTAAGTAAAAAACCTCCCAATATTTGAATTCAATTACTTAAAATATTTCATTTCATTCAATTATGTACTTAAAAAATGTTAAATATTTTTATAAATTGATTTATAATACCATCCTGCAAGCACATCAAATAAATTGTTACTTTTATGCATTTCTTTTGCAGAAATCAATTGCTGAATTTCTTTTAAGAAAATCATAATTATATTAACATAATCTAGATTTCTGCATTTCGAACATCCGATAATTTAAAGCATCGCATGCTTGATCAGACATCAGCTGTATTAAAAAAAAATTGCAAAAATTTCTAGGAAATGTTGTGAAAATATTTTCTTAAACAGGTTTTAAAAATTGTGCAATAATGTTCGCAACTTTGATCTTTTTTAAAAATAAAAAATTAATTCTAAATAAATAAATGAATTTTAATTAATATTTGATTTAATTTAATATTTTTTCGGAATTTGTAATTAAAATTTTAGAGTAAAAATTAAATTCAAATACAATAATATGTTCGATATTGGTAAATTGAAAGAAAGCCGTTTTGCTTTATTTCATAAATAATTCTTTGAATCTACCAAATGATCGGACATAAAAAAGATAAAATTCTGAAATAAAATATAATTAAAATATATTCATGAAATATAATTTCAATTGCATGAAAAATCTTCCTTGCTAGAAATGCAGCAAAAAAATGTAAATAAAACTCAGCCAAAAAAAGTTGAGAATCAAAACAGAACATTAGAATATCTGAAAATTGGTATATTCAAGGAAATGTTGCTTTGCTTCATTTCATTCATAGTTTCTTAAATATACCAAATGATCGCAATTCTAATAGGAAGAAAAAAGAACAAACATGTTTCCAGCTCGCTTGTGCACACATAGATTTAGCAACAGCTCTGCCCAAAACAGACCTCAAGAACGTCGGCAGCATAACAATAGCAGCACGCCGGCAGAACCCAATCCTTACATGCTTGAAAATATTTTAAAGAGCAATTTCTCTGTTTCTGTAACTCTTTATATATACTCTCTTTGACCCTGGTCTGAGGAGATGTCCGAAAAAGTAAGGGTAGATGGGTAGTTGTCAGATTTTCTTTTCATATTGATGAACTTGTACAAGGCTCATTTATAAGGTTGTGGCACTTGAGAGCGAGCTCGGTCGAACTGTCAGAATGGTTGAAAAGAAATGAAGAAAATTAATGCTTATAACAAAGAAAAGCACACTGACAGTTCGAGCAAAAGCGGCAAAAAGAGTGCATTTCTCTCAAGTGCCACAACCTTATAAATAAACCCTGAACTTGTAGAAGCTTTTAGGATCCGGCAACAATTTAGTTTGAATATGAGCAAGATTAGACTCATATGGCGTTTCACAGAGTGCGGAAAAAAGGTTGTAGGCGTGAAGATAATTTGTGAGATCAAGAGAAGAACGAGAAATTAAATATGCGCGCCAAAGTTTGTTTTTTTTATTACGGAGAACTTTCTTTTATTACACTGACTAACTTGAGTACCTCTTCCTTTTTGAATTCAGTTAAAAGTTGTAGTAAAAAAGAAAAAAAAAAATAAAAAACAATGTTTTACTAATAATGCGTACGAAAATACTTTTTTGAGTATGAAAATGTGTATGAAAAATGCCTCCAAACTTCGCTTCTAATAGAAGCCATTTCTTGTACCCTGTGCTCATGGGCGTAGCCGAGATTTTACTCAGCGGGGGCCCATTTTTTGTTTCATGTAGCTGATAAATAAAATTTTTTTTTTAAAATTGGCTTTATTGAGAAAAATATAACATTAAATTGGAAACGAAATAGATTTGTACGCGATTTAACAAAAGAGGAAATCAAAGTATTTATCGGTGTGAATCTTTAGGAAAACAATTTAAAAATATCATCATTAAGCTTCTCTTTTTTCTCTTGCATCAAATTTCTGTGCACGCTTTAAAGAAATAAAAACGCCGTTGTAAGCCATGATTTTAATGAGTCAAAATATGGTATGAACAGCGACTCCTTCCAATATTCGAAAGGTAATGTTGCTAGATTGTAAGCTGATTTTAATTTTTGCGTGAAGCAGTATTTCCAAAACTGGATGATTGGAGGATTGGTCTTTTCTACGAACTGGCAAGTCGTGAGATTCACAAAAAACTATAACCGAAATAATCGAAAACAAAACCTTTCGATTTTGTTCCAGTCATTTCTTGTGACTAGACTACATCATTACATCAACAAGCAGGTCGGTAATTATTGCGTGAGCTGCTTCTGCTGATCCTATGTGCCATTGACTTGGCTTCTACAATACTCATGCACATTTTTATATTTTGTGAAAGGCTTTATAACCATTGATCCTAAAACGACTTGAAAGTTTTAAGGTGGAAAGAGGAAACAGTAAAAACAAAGTGCACCTTTTAATTGTTTTAAGTGCATAAACCACGGCGCATAGGTTTGTAGAAAATTGTGACAAAATTCCAGTTTGGGTTCAATTGTGTCCTAATTAAAACCGTAGATATGAGGAGGAACCCAAAGGTATTTGAGCATTTGCAATTTCTGAGATGTACTAATAAGGGCACGCCGCCAAACCACTTGCCCAAGTCGTGTTCACAGAAACTCTCACTATTGCATGTGCTAGAAGAAGCATACGTAGATAGATTCTTTTTCAATTAAAAGCTCGCAAGTGGGTGCAAGCAACTCATCATCATTCTCTTCCATTCTGCTCTCATTGTCACTCAGTTTTATTTTGTTGACTGTAAAGCAAATTGATTTGAAAATAAACATAGACCTTATAAGTTGCAGTAACGTAATATAAACTTACCACCAAAAAACTTTCTTATATTTCCTTCTGTAAAAAAAGTGTAAATTAAAAAATGCACAAATAAATCCAATCAGAAATTTCATTTTGAAAAGCTGATTTGGTTTCGTTAGTTATGGCAGCGAACATTAGCGTTGGTGAAAAATCGACTAATAAATTGTGCAGCTCAGATTGCAATATACATGTATGTCAGTGTCACCAATTAATTTCAATTAAAACTTTCCCTAAACGTTTTTTACCAAATAGTAAATGTGTCAGACTTAAGTTTGTAATAAAAAATAAATTAAGCTTTAATAAATATTAAAAACTTCAATGCTATTTTAATTATAAGAAAAACTATTTTAATTTCTAACTTTAACACTAAAAAATAATTTTTCTTAAGTTTACACAGTCCCCCTGCCCCCTCGCTATTCCCATGTAAACACTACCATGCCACTAGCATTATTTTTCTTAAGTTTAGGGGGCATGGCTCACCTTTTTCCCCTAGCTACGCCCATTCCTGTGTTTATGTGTCTTATTTATTATTTTCTTTAAAGATGCGCCTAATGTGCTGCTTGTTAAATTGCTTGCGTAAATTGCATCATTTACAAGTGATGGTTTTCATTCGATATTTTTTTAATTTTACGATTATTTTTTCGGTTAATCGAATGGGAATATACGAAACAATTTAATCGTTAACCGAAAGAAAAAACCGATTACTGTAATATTTTCGGTTAATCGGCCCATCACTAGCTCCAACTGCGTCTTCTAAACACCCGAGTCATTGGTTTTCGCTTAACCAGTTCTTCTGAAAAGATAACTTCCTATTTTTCGTTTCCAAGACAGGAAACTGGTTATTTGATCTGTCTTTGTTAGACTGATTTTGCTTAAAAATTACCAACGCCATTTCATCGACCTTAAGGGCAGGTTCTCATGGAACTCGACCTAAGAACTCAATTATTATTTTTGAATTTTTCGATAGCTTATGATGTGTAGAATATGTTTCCAAAGCGGTTCGACCAATAACGATTGCATAAAAAAGTTATCGCATACTTAAGGAATCCGTATTTTCAAAAACACTCTAGAAAATATCGTTAACCAAATCATAAAACGCGTTTTCGGAAAAATCATGTTTTTTAAACTAGCCTCGGTCCACGATATCTCAAGAACTGCTCTATAGACTTACTTGGATTTTTTTTTTATTTTAAGAAGATAACATTTGTTGGATCCTTACCCTAAATTCAGATAATATTGACCTGTTGTTTTTTAAAGCACTTTAAAGAGAGAAAAATGTGAAAAACGCTACTAAAAATTCACATGTTTGCCATTTTCGTAATTTTCAACTATTTATTGATATTTTAGTTTAACTGCATTATTCTGTATCACGAACAAGCACACCAACGATGAGAAAGTCACGAGAAGCAATACAATTTTGTATGGAAAAGTAAGAAACGAGAAGCAATACAATTTTGTATGGAAAAAGTATTGCTTCTCGTGACTTTCTCATCGTTGGTGTGCTTGTTCGTGATACAGAATAATGCAGTAAAGCTCCAGCCAACGCCGTAGATAGGTGTCTCATATGGGGATGGTTTAGGTTAGGTTAAAGTGGCAGTCACGTTTCAGAGACACACTTAAGCCAATAAGGCCCATTGTGATACCATGGTGTTAATTTCCCTACTCAATTTCTATTTGAACTAATGTGAGCTGATTACAAAGCTGTAGATTCTGATAGGGGAGGGGGGGGGGGGTTGCTGAAGTAAAAAATATAAAAAATCGATTCAATCGCTTCATTTGGAGCAGGACGACAAGTATTTATTTAAGTAACAAAACGAAAACAGACATTTTAAAAATAAAAACATATATATAAGTTAACGCGTTTCCAACGCGTATATTAAAAAAATATAATTTGGCCGGCATTGGCTAGCTTGTGCTAGCCAATGCCCCACGGGCCAATAATTAAACTCACAATTTAAGTTTGTACAGAAATTAGTTTATTCAAACACTAACATAACAACACCAAAAATGACTGAACCGAATTAATATTTTTTGGTAGCTTAAATACTAATTTTACAATAAGAAGAAGCATAATAATTAAAGAATAAGAAGAAGCAAATTATAACTCTAATACTAAGTTGTGCGAAAATGCATACACTGCATTTTCCCACAGTTCCAAGCTAGGTCTCTGCACGCGTATCCGGCCGCTAGTCCGATCGTCACGTAGGGCGCTCATGTTACATGTGTTTGGCTGTGACCGGCTGTCGTTGACTCCTCCCTCCTTAAAAATCTGCGTCTCGCAGATTATACTTCGACTGTCTTGTTTTGTTGATGACGTTGATCTTCGACCTTTATAACGGCTGGCACGATTCTTGGTAAGTTGAGGCTTCGATTTGATTTCCACCAAAAAAATGCAGCGATCATGACGATTCCGAGAATAACCACAAGGTCTGAAAACATAGAGAGCTTTATTTTTTTTGTCAAGTTACCCAATCGCTGAATATTGTTAAGCGTAGCTCCGTGAAGATATGCGATGTCGATTTTATCGGTTCCCTTGGTTACATTAGTAAGCAGTTGTGGAAGGGCTTGGACTCTGCTTATTGTAGATGTCGAGAAGATTCTCTCGTTTATATGGATTGTTTCGTTTTCCAATTGCACAATGTATGTGCCATCTAGATGCCTCGAAAAGTTTTTGGAGCTGACTATTCCTTTGAAATTAGACAAGAAAATTGTTTCGCCACCGACAAGTTCAACTACTTCTTCGGTGTTGGTCTTGAAGGTGCAATTGGCGTTCCCACCTTTGATTATTCTTACCACACAGCTGTCTTCTGGAATTTTAGCTAGTGATGCGGCCTTGCAGACTGTTGAATTTCTTATCGGTAGACATCCTTCTTTTAATCCGAATGTTTCTTTTTGGTTCACGAACATCTCATCAAACGGGATATCCACCTGACTGTTGTTAAAAATGGAGGCTCGTGCGAGAATGTGGTTGTAGTTCTCCTGCTGAACCTTTGGTAAAGAAATAATATAAAGGAGTATTGAATCGTTAGCGAAAATTGTTGGAGTGGCGAATTCTAGGGCTTCAATCTCGTTTTCATAAGGAAGAGTCTCAACTTCAGATAGCACTTTGCTCATCTCCTCACTGTCTAGAAGGTTTGTGTTGATTATTCCGTTCCTAGCCATTTGACAAGCTCGAACGATTTCATGAACCTGGTCCCATAAAATAAATGATTTTTCTAAAAGCCCTTGCTCCAGTCTATTGATTATTCTATTATCTGCGTCGTTATGCATCATTTCAATGAGTTTGTTGTATTTTGTGATGGCTTCATGAGTTACTTCGAACAATTCCTTGTTTATCTTATATTGTTGGTTGTTGTTTTCTATAATAGACTGCTCATTATGTAACACTGTGTCCCAATCTACAGCGTCTGGGTTGCCAGCGAGCCATTTCCATGCCGATCCTATCCAATTTATAGAGCGGGCTTCTCTTGGTTTTCTGCCTCTTAACTCGTGTAGACCCTTTTGAACTCGAGAAAGGTGATAATGTAGCAATGAAAGCGTGTCGGCTGTAGTTGATATGTTCTTTGCTGCTTCGTCGATCTCTGATGTCAGTTTTTCGAATCGTGCCAGGTCGATAACATGAACGAGGTTGAAATGTCCATTAAGGATATAACCGTTGCCTTGCCTTAATGTAACTAGAGGAGACTTGTATTCGTAGAGGTGAAGAGCGCATGCTGCTTTCAAGAAAAGGATTCTGCAACGATGGTGGGACTTAGCATTGGTAGTGGTTTGTGATGATAGGGTGGAATCTTAATATATCTTATTAAATAATTAGTTATTATATAAAAGTGTTTCTTAAATTAGTACATCTTACTTTCTCTCACTCTGAAATAAAATGTTAATTAATTATTCAAAAAAGCAATATTAAAGGTTATATTCGTCAATATTCTGAAAAAATATTTAAAATTAGTTTAAATGGAAACATTTGTTCTTTTTTAATTACTCTGAAATTAGAATTAGGAAATATTAATAAAATTATATACAAAAAAAATATTAAAAATTTGTTTAAAAATAAAACATTGATTCTTTCAAAATTATTCTGAAATTAGAATTAAAAAAATATTATTAAAATTATACATAAAAATATAAAAAATTGTTTAAAAATAGAACATTAATTCTTTTTTTATTATTCTGAAAATAGAGTTAGAAAATATTATTAAAATTATATCTAGAAACATTAAAATTTAGTTTAAAAATAAAACATTAATTCTTTTTTATTATTCTGAAAATAGAGTTAAAAAATATTATTCGAATTATATCTTGAAACATTAGAAATTAGTTTAAATAATAAAACATTAATTTTTTTCATTATTCTGACATTAGAATGAGAGTGGATTATAACAGTTATCATTATTTAAATTTAGTTTTAAGTTATGCGTTTTCATAGCATAATTTTTTTATTGACATGATTCAAAAACATTTATATTTTTACCTTAAAAGCTTTAACTTTTTGTCTAGCGGGAGTCGAACCCCGGTGATTTCTCACCCACGGTTTGCTAGAGCGAAAGTTTATGCTTTAAGGGTTTCGTATACATTTTTTGTCCCTTATGGACATCTTCATTAAATTTTTCAATTTATTCAATCAATTTATTTATATTTATTTTATATTTTTTATATGGGCTTTATGAATTTTTCGGCCATTCATTGTTGTGACTGTGACGTTATTGTCAGCAGCAACCGTTTCTTTTTTATAGAGTGGTTTTTGTTTGCCCTTAATCTGTTTGTCTTTGACAAAAATTATTTCACCCTGATTATATTTTCGGGGTTTTGTTCTTTTACAATTTATTCTTAAATTTCTGATTTTTTCGTTTTCCCTTATTAGCCCCCTTAAGTCTTCATTTAATTTATTTTGAAAATTGCTCACTGATTGGTAATTAATTCTTTCGCTTCTGTTAAAAAATATATCACTTGGCCTTCTTCTCGTAACGGAATGAATGGAATTATTATACCTATCTACCGCCACATTCATGAGCTCTCTAGGGGACAAACGGGTACCTTCGAACTTAAGACACCTGTAAATTTCAAGGATTGTCGAATGCGCTCTTTCGACCTGTCCGTTCACTTCACTCCTTTGAGTGGGTGTACGATAAAACTCTATTCCCAAGGACGCCACATAGTTCGTTATCAACGGGCTCGACAACCCCCTTTCATTATCGGTAACAATCATTTTAGGAACTGTGATGTAGTGCAGTAGCTTAATAAGTTTTTTCTTCAATTGAACAGCAGATTTATTTTTTATATAGAATAATTTGAGAAATTTTGAAAATTTGTCGATGCATGAAATAAATTTCATACCTTGAATCTCTAGTATGTCAACGTGAAGTATTTCGCAAGAATAGGAAGGTATTGGTGTGGGTTGCAGTTCAGGTTTTTGCGGATGTCTTTCATATTTATTTAACCGACAAGTCTCACACTGTTTGGTGTAATCCCTAATTTGTTGGCTCATTTTTGGGAAATAATATTTCTCCAAAATTTGATCCTTGTTTTCGTTTGGATTTCTATGAGCTCTTTTATGTTCTGCGTCAATGATTTCAAAAATTCTTCCCTCATCTGTTACGTCTTCAACTACCCTTTGTGTTATGCGGATTTTGTAATTGGAAAAATGATTAATATAAACATCTTGCAAAAGTTGAATACATTCCTCAGGTATTTTGATACCATTTATAAGAGTTGGTATAAGAAGTTTTTTCAAATAATGAATGAGAATTGCCCTATTAATTACCCCGACTGAGATATGGTGTCGATGATACCCAATGTGTGGTTCTATGTGGCTATGTAGTTCCTTTTTTCCTTGCCTAAACACGAGTTGGTTACGAAAGACGTTTAGAGGAGCTTCGACATGTGGTATCAAATCTGAGGCGTCTTGCTCAGCACTGTGCATTGTTGAGCCTTCACTTGCTGTTACCGTACACTCGCTCCGGATGCTTTGCGATTCGCTTGCCGTTTCTGTCATTTCCCCGTCGCCAAGAGGATTCAGCATTTGTTCCGCAACTGAAGTCGGTGAATGAATTTTTTCAGTCTTTAGCCTAGAAAGAGCATCAGCCACGTAGTTTGATCTACCAGTTTTATAGATCAACTCGTGGTTGTACTCCTCTATTCGCGCCTTCCAACGTTTAAGTTTAGAGTTAAAATTCCTATTTCCTAAAGCATAGGTGAGGGGCTGATGGTCGGTAAAAATCTTAATTTTTCTTGCTCCATATAAATATGACCTAAGGTTATCGAGAGCCCACACAATTGCTAGCATCTCCTTTTCGTTCGTAGCATAATTTTCCTCAGTTTTGCTTAGGGATCTAGAAACGTAGGCAATTGGCTTGTCCTTACCTGGCTCCCCTTGTGACAAAACGGCACCTATTGCGTAATTTGAAGCATCGGTGGTTAGGTTAAATGGTTTATTAAAATCTGGAAAAGCAAGTATTTCAGAACAAGTGAGGAGCTCCTTTAAACTATCAAATGCAGTTAGGGCATCCTTGTCCAGCTTGATGGAAACTTTCCTTGATTGACTTGCCTTCACTTGAGAATTTTCGTTACGCGTGAGATTAGTCAAGGGCTTGGCAATCTTTGCGTAGTCTCGTATAAATTTCCTATAATAAGAAGTCAATCCCAGAAATGATTTTAATTCTTTTAAATTTGTTGGTGGTAAAATACGCCGTATAGCTTCTACCTTTTTCGGATCAGCTTTGATACCATCTGATGTTATTAAATAGCCCAAAAATTCTACCTCTGTTTTAAAGAATTGCGTTTTCTCCAAATTTACCCTAAGATTGGCTTCTAATAGTCGATCAAAAACCTTAGAAATATTATTCAGATGCTCTTCCTCAGTTTTCCCTAAGACGATGATGTCGTCTATATAGACGTAGCAAATTTTTCCAATAAATTCGCGAAGGACATCATCAATCATGCGTTGAAAAATTGCCGGAGCATTTTTCAGACCAAAGGGAAGGCGAAGGAATTCGTACTTTCCATTCATGGTTGAGAAAGCTGTTTTGACAATGTCGGAGGGTTTCA
Source organism: Dichetophora obliterata (assembly GCA_963920525.1). Classification (NCBI taxonomy): domain Eukaryota; kingdom Metazoa; phylum Arthropoda; class Insecta; order Diptera; family Sciomyzidae; genus Dichetophora; species Dichetophora obliterata. The sequence continues at coordinate 115,727,299 of OY986438.1, read as the reverse complement.
TCGCAATTTGATGAAATCCCGAGGTAAGGTCAAGTGTTGTAAAGAACTTTGATTCACCTAAACTTGCGAGGGTTGTGTTGATGTCCGGTATTGGGTAGGTGTCCGCGATTGTAACGTTATTGAGGCGTTTGAAATCAATTACAAGCCTATACTGCTTTTCCCCTGATGGTTTGGGTTTCTTTGGTACAATCCAAATGGGTGAATTGTACGGGCTTCTGGAAGGACGGATAACGCCGGTTTCCAGTAGTTCCTTCACCTGTTTATCAACTTCTTCCCTCATGTTAGTAGGGTAGGGGTAGCTCTTTGTGTAGATTGGTTCGTCAGTGCTTGTTTTGATTTCTGCTTGTACAAAAGTGTCCACGGATCTACTCATGTCAATAGGACCGAAAAGATTACCGAATTTTTTCACTAAAGTTAAAAGGTTTTCTCTGGACTCAGCAGAGATGTTGCTATTTGGAATGAAAATTGTGTTTACCTGCTTAGAAACCTTATTTTTTAAGGGGATCTGTGTACCAGATTTTAGAGAGAGAAAATTATTTTTCCTGTCTATCACTGCTCCAAGCTGTCTCAAGGTGTCATCACCGATGATACCGTGAAACGAGGTCAGTCCAGGAAGAACATAAAAGGTAAGAATGTCATTCAAGTGCTCAAAAAACTTCCCACAAACCTTGTTGGTAATTTTTAAATTTCCTGCAGCAGAAGTTACTAAGAAGGGTTTTTCGACATTTCGACATTTCGACATTTCGACAGCTTGTGCTAGCCAATGCCCCACGGGCCAATAATTAAACTCACAATTTAAGTTTGTACAGAAATTAGTTTATTCAAACACTAACATAACAACACCAAAAATGACTGAACCGAATTAATATTTTTTGGTAGCTTAAATACTAATTTTACAATAAGAAGAAGCATAATAATTAAAGAATAAGAAGAAGCAAATTATAACTCTAATACTAAGTTGTGCGAAAATGCATACACTGCATTTTCCCACAGTTCCAAGCTAGGTCTCTGCACGCGTATCCGGCCGCTAGTCCGATCGTCACGTAGGGCGCTCATGTTACATGTGTTTGGCTGTGACCGGCTGTCGTTGACTTATATACATTAAGACGCCTCACGAAAAAAAATTGTTCGGGGCAGTTCATCAAAATAATCCTTGGCTTATGTTATGATGATTCCCCAAATATTTCGACTCTAGCGATAGCCATCCTTTGAATGGCTTCAAATAACCTCTAAAAATCGAGTTTTTTTGTAAAAATATTGGCTGGTGTGTTAGTTAGAAAAAATGAAATGATCTGAAATAATATTTTTGAAAAAGTTATCTCAATTTGCATCAAAAAATTTAAAATTTTTGCATTCGAATTAAAAATAATTTTAAGTTTTTCGTGCACTTTTATTATTTTTTTTTTAAGTTATTTTCACTAAAGTTCAAAAACACTTAATTATTTCTAATGATATCCTCACTGGTCAGAACAGCTGGCCAGAATTACTTAAACTGAAATAAATTAACTAATATATTAACTATAAAATAAATACCTACTGAAAAGATATTGTAAGAAATTAAAAAAAAAGTTATGAAGTTATTTAAATTTTTACAGTTTTTGTATGGAAATAAAATAAAAAATATCAGAGAAATATCAAAAATTTTGTGATGCAGATTGGAAGAGATTTTTGCCGGCCTATAATTTCTGATAATTTGTTTTTTTAAAACTATTACGCCAGCCAATATTTTTACACAAAAATCGATTTCAAGAGGATATTTCAAACCATTCCAGCTCACGGATGGCTATCTGTAGAGTCGAAATATTTGGGGAATCATTAAAACATTAGCCCAGGTTTATTTTGAAGGAAAGACTCGATCAACTTTTTTCTTTTCTATGGAGCATTAGGCGCCTCAATATACATAGTTGTAGATACTTACATAGTTAGTTAATTATTTTTTTTGGAACGCGAGTCCAATTTATCGATGACAGTTTCCTAGTTCACAGAAATATCCTTATGAATATTTAATAGCGCTAAGCCACAACATCATTCTATTAGATTTTTATCGATTTTTTACGACAGTCAAGGCTGACGTAAATTAATATATTTTATGTATAAAATGAATGGCAACGAAAAATTCTGGACTCGTTACTGCATGCATTAATTAGTGTTCTTGAGACGAAGTGTCACCGCTAGAATTTGAGGAGAACATTTTTTTAAAACCATTTTGCGATAGTTACATACAGTTTTAAAAATCGTGAAACTGACAAATGTACAAATGAAATCCACTTTTACGTTCATTGAATAACACTGTAGGAGGACGTAAACTTATTTTTTGGTCGTAGAATTTAGTGGCATATTCAGTTTTTCCCAATCGGATCAAAATCTCGAGATATTTGCGATTGAAATTTAGTCACTTTTAGACCCATTTTTAGTTATATTTTCCTTATTTTTGGAGAACAAAAATTTTGACCACCTCCGATTTTGCTTAAACTTTCAGAATTTAATCTACTCATAAAAATACTTATTTGAGTAAAAAAATGTAAACATTTTTTTAAAGATTTTACGCTTAACATTAAAATTTGGTCAAAATGGAGAGAAATGCAAAATTGCTTAACCTTTGAAAAATCATAGATTACACAAGGCTAACTTGCTTTTCACGTTGGAGGTATTTTCGAAAATACAATAAAAAGTAATTACTAAAATACTGTAAAAAATTTTTTAAATGAAGGTCAGTCAAATGATGGTTAAATAACAAAAATCTGAATATCTCGAGAATTTGATCTGATTTGGCAAAACTGAATATGCCACTAAATTTTACGACCGAAAATGAAGTTTACTTGTCTCAGCGTTTGTTTGTCTCTTTTCAAAAGTGTAAAATTTACCTCCAGTGTAATTTAGCGAACAATGAAGCATTTTGCTAACCTTAAAAACTGCAGAAAATTCCCTTTAAAATTACCTCAAAAACGCAAACAATTACATTAAAAAAAAAACTTGAAAAAAAACTTTACTTAATTTAAAATTTATTCTATATAATTTTAATACATAGCGTAACAGTATACTACAAAGTACATTTTTAAATTATTAAAATTGAAGGAACGTCGATTGTCTGCCAAAATGTTTTGTATACAGAAAAACTTCTTTCTACTTCTGCACTGACGATAGTAAAATATTTAAAAGACGATATGTCATCGGATTTAAGTTTTTCTTTTAATTTCATAGTATTAAAATTTGCACCCCCTAATTTTTAAGCAATAGAGCATTAAAATTGAGTTAATTAAAACAAGCATATCCTGAGCTTTTATCAAACACTTGTTTCATCTTTCTACATACCCTTTCGTCAGTTTCACCACGCGCAGAGTTTTTTTTTCATCGAGGTCTATACACAAAGCGACTCCTTGTTCGATAGGTAATGTTTCTGATTGCAAAGACTTTATTGTTAAAGGAATATGTTTAAAAATTTACATTTTTACATTTTTTAATACGAAAAAATTAAAAAAAAATTCTATTAAAATTTCGCTAAAATTACCTAAAAACCCGAAAAATGCTTTAAAAATTAAAAATGTCCAAAAATGACAATAAAATAACTCAAAAATCGCTAAAACTGTTTAAAAAATGCACTAAATCTAGTTAAAATGACCTAAAAACTAAAACTGATAAGTAATGACGATAAAATGACCTAAAAACTTTTCATATTTGGAATTTATGAAAGATAAATGGACGTTCTAGATAAACAGGAAATGTCAGAAGTAGCAGAAAAAAGATGACATGTCATCGAAATCCTACTGCTTATCATCATTTGAATTTCACAGACTGGCTTAGAATAATTTTGTTCAATTTATATACATACGTTCTCCAAACGCTAGCACGTTAGCAACAATACATACACTGAACCAAAAAGGTACATTATATTAAAGAAAAGGTGCATTAATTTCAATGAATTATTCATTAATTTTGGTCCAATAAACTGTGGTCATTGGTTTCAATGAATTTTCTTCATAGTTTAATGAATAGTTCATTAAACTTAGTGATTTTCAATGAATGATTTCTTGAATATCAATGTACACTTCATTGAATTCAATGAACACGTTCATTAAAAAAATGCTAAAATTAATGATTTTTTCATTGAATTAATTGAAGAGTTCATTAAATTCAATGTAAAGTTCATTGAATTTAATGTAAGGTTCATAGTATTCAATGTTAAGTTCATTGAATTCAATGTTAAGTTCATTGAATTCAATGTATAGTTCATTGAATTTAATGTATGGTTAAATGAACCTTACATTAAATTCAATGTATAGTTCATTGAATTCAATGTATAGTTCATTGAATTCAATGTATTATAGTTCATTGAATTCAATGTATAGTTCATTGAAATTAATTTATAGTTAATTGAATTTAATGTTTATTTCAATGAATTTAATGTATTAAGTTCATTGAATTTAATGTATTTAGTTTATCGGATTCAATGTACAGTTCATTAAATTTGATGTATTCAGTTCATTGAATTCCATGTATATTTCATTAAATTTAATCTATTTAGTTCATTGGAATGAATGATCTATACATTAAATTCAACGAATTATTTGTTAATCCCTCTCTAAACAATTTTAATATAAGGAAATAATTACAATTTCAACAATATTTTTTTATTTTAAAGAGTCAGTTAATATACAAATTTTCGAAGATTTTGAATAGTTTTTAAATTTATAAAAATATACGGCAATACACGAGAGTGCATGCCGCAGGATATTTTAATTGAAATAATTTAAAAATTTTAAAGCACACATCTACGGCTCTAATAAAACTAGCAAATTGAAATTTTACACCATCCATGAACACATAAAATTATTGGAATGAGGAGAAGTTCTTCTCTCCAACAGCAAGGATTAATGGTTGAATATTTTCGCCTTTAGTTTTTAAAAACTCAATATGCTCCTTGACTTCCTGGATGCTGCTTCCAACAAAAACGAATGCCTCTTGGGAACAGGTAATTGTATGTTAAGGAAAGTTTTTCTTCCAAAGTTGTAATTACTGCATACTTTTTGAGTGGGCACCAAATACCCATGAAGGCTCCAAAAAAGTTTCATAGCGGTACTATCTGGAAAGATATTAATTGAAAAAATAACTATTTATTTATTTAGCCTCGAGAAAAATTAAACTTACCACTGTAATTAGTGAAATCTTCAATTTCTGCCAACTTTGCCCGCACAGCTTTATCTTTTATGTGGTTTTCATCCTTTAAAAATGTAAACATTTTTTGAAAATGATGGCAGCAGTCACTTAAAATGCCAGGTATATTTTCTATTATTTACTAATACTAATAGTATTTCAACAGATTTAAAATTTTCTTTTACATTCAAAGCACAACATTTTCTTCACTTTTAATTTAATTTATTATCACCTTTTATCTAAAATTTACACACACAATTGCCACACGTCTTCACAACTTCGCGTTTCACTTCAAACAAAATTGGGAAGGGAATAAATTAGTATACATTGAATTTTATGAACTGAATACATTTATTTTAATGAACTATGCATTGTATTTAATGAACTATACATTGAATTTAATGAATTATACATTGAATTTAATGAATTATACATTGAATTTAATTAACTATTCATTGAATTTAATGAACTATACATTGCATTTAATGACCTGAACATTGAATTCAATGAACTGTTCATTAAAAATCAATGTATGTTTCGTTAAAATTTGATTTTCAACTGGAATCAATGAACTTTTCATTGATATCAATGAAAAGTCCATTAAAATAATGAAAACAAATCATTGATATTTATTTAGACATTTTTAATGAATATAACTTCATTGATTTCAATGAACAGTACGTTAAAAACTATGAGCAATTCATTAAAATTCAATGATTTTTTCATTAAAATCAATGAATTAATTTAAACGTATGCTGTTCATTAAATTTGTTTTTTCTGTATAGGCAAACAGTTAAGAAATCCATTTATATTGTATTATATTGTATTTAACTAAATGTTTGCTAAACAAACTAAGCATGTACATTGAACAATTTTCAGTTTATTTTCATGTTATGATATATAAAAAATTTGGAATATCTGTGTTTTTAATTAATATATAAAAAATGTTTAATTGCTAAGGGGGGTTTGAACCCCTGAACTCCCCCATATCTACGGCATTGGCTTCAATAAGTATAATAAAATGACTTTTATGCACCAAAACAATTACTTTCCTACATTTTAAGAATTAGTAAATAGCTGAGAAAAAACTCAAGGTGTTCATTTACTTCCTTCAATGAAAAAAAAAAATCAAAAACGACGCCGTGTTTTTGGATCACCAGATGAAAACCGGCCCTTAAATAATTTTTACCTGCTCCAAACTATTTAACTATCAAGTCGTATTTATCTCTCCGCACTTTTTTCGTTAATTATGGTCACAGGGATTAAAAAATAACTAAAGCATTATTGTATCAACCTCCATCTCGAAATTGAAAATCCTGGCCTGAGCTGACAAAAGCAAATTTTTAAAAATAAAAAGTTTGCTAGTTTTATTTGGGGGTTTTTTTTCAATATAACCTTTGCTCCCAATATTTTTCCAGATTCAGGGTTTATCAATGAATTTAAATGTAGGAGCCCTTAAAACCTACTTTTTAACTGCATTTATGTTGTTTTGGGTTACTTTCACGCAATAAACGTGTGCCAGAGTGATTAATTTTTTTAATAACATAATGATAATAAAATTATAACCTTTGTTGAACCAACCTTTCTTCTACCCTTGGTAATGACCGGGAAGTCAATTTTGCTTTGATAAGAAAAAGGATTAAATATTTTATTTTACTTCGTGTGTTGAGTTTGAGGTTGGCTTTTAGTAACCCTGCAGTGTAATCAACTAGATTTATACCAGTCAACAACTAGTTGGAAATATCCAACAACTAGTTCGATGTATGTCCTATTCTCATAGAACCGACTGGTATTTTTTACGTGGTGATGTCATTGGAAAAGACAATTGTCTTACTATAGATAAGGTTTTAACTAGTTAACAACTCATTTTTTATGTAAAGTAAAGTTCTAGTTGGGTTGTGACTAGTTTTTAACCAATATAGTAATTATCGAATTAAAACTAGTTCATAGGTTCATATTTTTTCAATAGTTCATAGGTTCAAAGAACATATATTTTTACAACAAAATATTAGCTAAAGGCTAAAGTTAAAGCTATTTGATGAAATACCATGTTTATGGTATACTACATGTTTTTAAATTAGTTTTTATATGTTTTAATTTGTTTATTATTAGTTTGTTCCAATGGGGTACCCAGCTCCAACTGGTTTTGGAACTGGTTGATTTTGATAATATGTAGTATAGTTTGATTTTGGCTAGTTTTACAACTGGTTTAATGTGACTTGACAAAAACTAGTTGGGTTTAAACTACTTTTGCAACTAGTAAATCGTGACAAAATATAAACTAGTTTGTTTTGACTAGTATAAATACTACTCATGTTTTAATGCTGACTAGTCTTACACTGCAGGGAATTAAAATGTTTCTGTGTCAAACTGTGATAAACTAAGGAATAATCGTTCATTTCAGCAATAAATTGCATATAACAAGGTTTTGATGAAGTCAAAAGCAGTTTTGGCATACAATAAAAGATAAGAAATCATTTAAAGCTCACCCTTTGTGGCGCTCCCAACTTGCGCAAAATTGAGCCCAACTGTGTGGCCAGCGGCATGGTGCTGGCGAAGGCATACGTTGGTGCACGCGTCGGTATTGGATACATTGATGTACAGTTGAGGGGATCTGTATCGACAAGATACTGTATCCGAAAGGTAATCAATTCGTCTGGATCCATTTTCACAATCATTCTGAATATGACTTTTTGTTGTGGTTTTGCTCTAATGCACTGATTTTAAATTGTTGAAATTGCGTATTGTTGAAACACTTTTTTTTATTGCTTAATTCAATTTCCACAAACTATGACATCACATTCATTTCAACAGAGCACTCTCCAACAAAAGCTAAAAGAAAATGTATTTTGGTTAGTATAAAATCCACTTATAGCTAGCTTAGACCACGTTGTTAAATTGTTACCGTATTGCAAGAGTTAGCTTTTAATTTGAGAATTTTTCATTATTCTCTACTGATGTTCTTAGTTTGCATTTCTTCCAAATATTTCTTTTTAGAAAATTGTTAAAACTAGTTTTGGTTAGAGAACTCTTAACCACAAAAGATATATGTTTGTATGTAAAGCTATTATGTGAAAAATAATTTCGTTGTCGTTCACACAGAACAAAAAAAAAAACCAAATAAAAAGCAATTTTAAACTGCTTATACTTTAATTGTTCCATTTCCCTTGATTTTGAGCCAGTTTTGATAACTTGTAGCGTACTGCTTTTATTTTTTTATTATTTGTTTTCTTTTATTTATGCTGTGCAATGAACTTCAAATAAATGTTTTCATTCATAAATAATTCAACAGGTTTTATTGTTATATAACCGTGATTGTTTACATTGAATTGAAATGAAAATGTTTAAAATTTGTAGTCAGCACACATGCGATTATGTTAAATACAACAAATTATAGAAATTGCCAAACACGCCCAAGTAACAACTTAATTACGATTCATCGCAGCATGCTGCTGATGGTGGTGATGCAGATGTCGATGCCAATGCCGCCTATTTTGGGCATGCAGTTTTACCAAGCTTGTAGTGCTCTCGTATCACTAATAAACGTTTTACAACATTTTGAGCATTAATCATGAAACAAAACATTGTAAATATTATGAGTCAAACTCATAGTTTTATGTTTGCGACAAAATCATTATTACTACAGATGCGACAATAAATCGCAAGTTAAAAATATTTCTGTGGTCTCAAGGTGGAGGTGGAGGTTCACAATAATAGTATAAAAATTTCTATAAAAACAGAATGGGTGAACCGATTTTAATGCTTGAGCCAGTTTTGAAAAGTGAATTAAATTTGGATTTTTCCTTATTAAAAAAACAATTTTTTTTAGTTTTCATGTAAAGTTTAATTATTGTAATAAATTTTTTAATTGATTTTTCCTTCAGTTTTTAATCCATTCATGGTCTTGCATTTTTTATAGACTATTTCTTAAACTTGTTTTACATAGCAATAAAAAACCTCTCACAAGTTTTATATTGGTATAGCAAATCTTATTAAAATAGCTCTTTTTCGCACACATAAATGTTGCTTTACAGCTACAAACCATTTTTTTATAATAAATATTATTAATTCATTCTTTGTTTCGCATTTTGCTGCGTGGGAATTTTATTCAAAAGGAAATACCATTGATTTCAGTTCTAGCTTTGTGTTTCTTTTTTATTTTTTCAAAGCCATTAATGGCTGCGTTCAGAAAGCAAAAAATTTACTTCACATGTTGAGTCTTTGATCAGTATCACTTTACGCTACTCTTTGTGCATGCTGAACGATATGTTACATTTTATGTCAGCGCAGTGTTTCGGAAGTAAAAAGTAATCAATAAATTCAATAAAATAATCATCAAAAACATTTGTAAAACTGTCAAACTTTCTAACTGTTAGCCTCAACACGTTGAGTAAATGTACCGGAAAAATAAATAAAAAACAGCCAGAAAAAACAGTCAACATGTTTAAACATAGCTAATCAGAAACTGATCAGTCGCGTTCAGCAAGTGCATACTCAACAGTGCATCTGCAAACTGTTGTGCAACCGTTGAGTAAATTTTGTGCTTTCTGAACGCAGCCAATACAAAAAACCTTCCTGAATGACTGTATTCAGGAAGATTAAGAAAATTTTGTGTTAATGAAATAAGCAACTAAAAGGAGTGTCGAGCAAGCCACTCAAGTGTCAGGCAAGCTTTTCCTCATCGCTCATAAGGAAATATATGAAAATATTAAATTTTCTATATCAATTTAAGGCCAATTTTTCAGTGCTGGTTTAAACCTCAGTTAACAGGAGTTTAATTAATCGTACATTAAAGTTAACCACAGTTTAACCACACAATCACTTTTTCAGTGCTTGGTTAAGTAACCAGCACTTTTGTGTTTATTGATATGGCAATACCATTAAACGTCATTAAAATTCAAATAAATATCTGTAAAATCTGAAGTCTCACAATTCAACCTAAAGGCTTAACCAAAACAGACGAAACGAGACGATTGCAACTTGCCGAATGTCTGCACTCGTTTCGTCTGTTTTGACATTTAACCCAAAATGAAACGATTTGCTCAACTCGTCTGAAACAGCTGATAAATTGCGAACAGAGTGTCTTTTAGTTATAAACTATTGTGCAATTATAACTTTGTTAATTATTAAATAAATATTTGTGAACTATGAGTGAAAAAATGTCGCACACATTGAACAGCTGTTGTTGACGAGTTGAGACGCTTAAAGTTCGGTTCTTACGGAACAAAACGTTTTGTCAAACCGTTTCGTTAAGGTTCGATAAGTTGTCGTGTGTCTATTTTAGACAGCAATATTGAATTGCATTTAAGCGAACATTTTTGTCTTTACTCGTTACTTATCGACTCGTATATTTTGGTTAGGCCTTAAATTGGTGCGTCAGCGTCATTTATCTGTCAATATTGGTTTATGTACATCCCTGTAGGAAAATCAACTTATTTAAAAGTAGTTGAAAAAGTAGTTTTTTATTAACCACAACTAGTTGAAATTCTGACTTTTTTCCATAGAACGAACTAACATATTTTGTGAGGTGATGTCCGTTAAATAACACAATTGACTTTCGTCTGCATGTATTTTCAACTACTTGTTAAATTAGTTAAATTTAAATTATTTTTTACTACTTTAAAATAAATCAATTGAAAACCGCATATATTTTCAACTACTTGTTAAATTAATTAAATTTAAATTATTTTTTTAATTACTTTAAATAAATCAATTGAAAACTAGTTAATATTCCACTCACTGAAGATGAATTTAAAGAGCATAACAACCCTATAGGCACAAAATAACTTGTTTTTAAAAACAACTAAATAAAACACTAATTTAAAATTAGCTAGTTTATGAACTACTTTGAATTATATTAAGGCGGCATCCAATTCAATTTTGAACAGTTTTTATTGCATTATATATGAAGTAACTGAAAAACTACTTAAAAACAAGTGGCTTAAAAACTACTTTCAATTATGAATTAAGATTGTGAGCTTTAGATCAAGTAAGTTTTCGAAGGCAACAACAACAACAACAACTCTGTATAGAGTCAATCACTTTGCTGACTAGACAGTCTGTTTCGGAAATCGCTACATTTTCCTCTTCAGTAGTCTTTGAGTGATTAAGCTGTGATCAAACTCACTGTTTAAACTAGCATATGAATGTGCAGATTCTGGAAATCATTCTTATGAATTGTATGGCTGCTAATCATATGACATTTCAAAGCAGTAGGCTATTTATAGATCACCGCTATCAACTCTATCAAGGGTTGCCATCTGTTCTAGTTGCTTCTTCATTTATTTCAATATTCATTGGTGTTTGATTGTTTGTCGAAATGCACCATAGAACAGATGGCAACCCTTGATAGAGTTGATGGCGGTGATCTATAAATAGCCTACTGCTTTGAAATGTCATATGATTAGCAGCCATACAATTCATAAGAATGAACTTTAAGCTTTCACTAATATGAATTTATGTATATATTTTTCAAAAAAATAAAATAAATTATCTCTTTGATGCATAGCAATTTAAAATTTTTATGCTTTTAAATTTATCTTCAGTAAGTGGAATATTAACTAGTTTTCAATTGATTTATTTTAAATTAATTACAAAAATAGTTTAAATTTAACTAACTGAACACGTAGTTGAAAATATATGCTGTTTTCAATTGATTTATTTTAAAGTAGTAAAAAAATAATTTAAATTCAACTAATTTAACAAGTAGTTAAAAACATATGCAGACGAAAGTCAATTGACTTATTTAGCGGACATCGCCATACAAAATATGTTAGTTCGTTCTATGGAAAAAAGTCAGAATTTCAACTAGTTGTGTTTGACAAAAAACTACTTTTTCAACTACTTTTAAATTAGCTGATTTTCCTACAGGGAATTTTAAATTTCTATACATCAAAGATATAATTTATTTTATTGTTTTGGAATAAAAAAATACATAAATTCATATTTGTGAAAGCCTAAAGTTAATTATATTTGATGAAATAGCATGGTTAAATATATATAAATTTGTAATCTTATAAAAATTTGCAATAAAAACATGTCAAAATCAGAGTAGTGGCCGCCTTAATATAATTCAAAGTAGTTTTTAAACCACTCGTTTTGAAGTAGTTTTTCAATTACTTCATATATAATGCAATAACAACTATTCAAAATTTAGTGGATGCCGCCTTAATATAATTAAAAGTAGTTCATAGACTAGTTTATTTTAAATTAGTTTTTTAATTAGTTGTTTTTAAAAACAAGTTAGTTTGTTCCTATAGGGATACATTTTGCATGAAGCCTACCAACCATGGTAGAACTAGTGAAGGTATATGCATTTCAGACTGCTCTCTTTTTCTCATAGCCAGAATTGTCAAACTCAAGCATTTTGCTATTCTTGCCTATTTTTGCTTTCTTATCGCATTCTCATCGTTTTCAGATTTTGTATGGGCTATCAACTTCGTTTTGACAGTTCCGGCAGTCTGTCTCTCCGAAATGCATCTACCTTCTCTAATTCTACTATACTACCAACTCGATTCGAATTTTCAATTTTGACAATGCGTTAGGTAGTGAAGTTGGCTGCAACAAAGTAAACGAAAAGAAAAACAAGAACAAAGGCAATGATTGTTGAAGTTCGCGTAGCGTTCAGTTTCGGTAGCGCTCATAGAACATTTGCGTGACGCTTTTAAGCGCAAATGTTTAAAAAATTGACCCTTAGAGTTTAATATTTAAAAGGCATTACAATACATTTGCTTTTAGTTTACTTAATGCTAAATAAAATTAAACTTATTATCGATCTTTTCCAAAAACCTTTGAATTTCTAATTGATAATGAATTTTTAGTTCAGTAAAGAAGTTTTTAAAGAAAAGTTATCAAATTATAAAATAGCACTTGATTATTTTTCGTACAAACAACAAAAGTTATTTCCGCTATAATTACTTTTTTTTTTTACATATATAACGCTTGAACCATGTTTAAAAGAAGTTGGACCTGAATGTTATATTCCATTCACGAAATAATTACATAATTTTATTGTTATTATTGGCCTATTTTAAAAAAATTAAAAGAGTTAAAAACCATCATCATGACACCACCATCATTTTAGAGCCACCAAAAGACAAACACAGCCTTGTGAAATTAACTATATTAAATTAGAGTCTAAGGTCAGTTTGTATTAATGTTAGAGAGTAATTCTAACAGGTATTCGCAAAAAAAAAAAAGACAAAAAAACTGTCGCTTACAACGTTATTCGCGATTATGCTTCAATTTATTAACAATTCCTCATCTAATATAATAAATGTTTCTTCTGGAGTCCCACAAAGGAGTCATTTAGGTCCCCTATTATTATTACTATATGTTAATGATATCCCATTATCCTTCCAACATTCACAATGATTAATGTATGCCGATGACCTTAAACCATACTCTCCAGTTTAAAATATTTCCGATTGTGTTAAGCTGCAATTTGATTTACTCAATTTATCCTTATAGTGTAACCTTAACTGGCTTCCGCTTAATGTTGCAAGGTGTGAATATTCATCATACTGTAGGCACAACTCTCCTATTCTCTTCACTTATGTTTTAGGAAATGTGAAACTGAAAAGAAGCTACGTAAAAAAGGATCTAGGTGTGGTTTTTGATACTAAAATGAAATTGTCTAAGCATATAGCCTTCATTGTAGCAAAGTCAAGTTCAATGCTTGGCTTTATTATAAGAAACTCTAAAGAGTTTTGTGATCCCTTTACTCTTAGATCTCTCTACTTTACGTTTGTGCGATCTGTTTTGGACTATTGTTGCGTGGTCTGGAGTCCATTCTATTCAGTTCATTCACAAAAAATTGAATAAATTCAAAGGCGGTTCACTAGATCTGCTATACGACTTTTACAATTCAATTTCAATTTCAATTTTATTGAGTCTTTATAATATTGGATTGTTACAATGCATTTTATGAATAATGTAAATTTTTAGACTATATTGTATTGTCTAAAGCGATGACAGATATGTATTTTAATGCAACTAGCTTATATTGAATGTTAAAATTAACAGATATAATATAAATTTAATATAGTTTAAAAAAAAGTGTTTCAAGTTTTGCTCAATACTTGGTAGTTTGACATGGAGGAGCTATTCTCAATTACATATAACTTAAATCTAATATATAAAAAATTTTACTAAATTTTACAAAAAAAAAAAACACTTATAAATATCCTAAATAATTAATAACTCCTGAATTAATTTAGTATACGTAGTTATAAAAGTCTAAGAAAGTTTTTTTTTTTTTTTTTTTTTTTTTTAAACATATAATTAATATCAACCTCTGTGTGTGTTTGGCAGTTTAATTTTGTAAAATTCGGGCAGAGAGGTGGGGTTAGCAGAATAAGAAAACGTATCATTTATGATGCCAATTGGAGACAAGTAACATGAATTAGACCAATTGTGTTCCCTTTCACGCAAATATATTTCACTAATTAAAGAGTTTTCATGAAATTCAAGTTTATTAATAAATGTTTTTTGAAGATCAAATGCATAAGTGCAAAGGGGAGCCACAAGAGCTCTATTATATATATAGTAATTACTATATCTTTTAGTTGGTGATTCAAAATTTCTGTTCACACAAGATCTGAGGACTTTTCTTTCAGAAATTTCTAATTTTCTGGCAATTGTTGGAGAGATTGAAAACCAGATGGGAAATGCATATAAAATTGCAGTACGAATACTTACTTTATATAAAAGTAATTTTGTTTTTTGACTAAGTGACTTGCTGTAAAATAGTCTTGAAAACATTGCTGTAATTTTTGCAAATTGTTTAATAGCTAGTCTTCCATGTTCATTGAATTTAAACAATTTATTAAAAGTTACACCGAGATATTTTATTTTATTTTGAAAAGGAATATCGGATTCATTGAATCTTAATTTAAGATTTTTGCTCTCTGGAACAACCTTCCTATTACATTTACCTGAAGAATTTCTCATACATATGGCTTGCGATTTTGCAGCATTAATAGTGATACCCCAAGATTTATAGTAGTCATTGATAACTCTAAGATGAGTTTTAACTAAACGAAGAGCATCAGCAGGAGATTTATTGTGAGCATAAATAAGTGAATCATCTGCGTAAAGAATGCTTTTTGAGCCATTTATTTCATGAGGAAAGTCGTGTATTAGGATATTATATAGATGGGGGGCCAAAATTGCACCTTGAGGTACTCCACTCATGATGGAACCACAGTTTGAATTTGAGTTATTAATTTGGACAAAAAAGGCCCTGTCGTTAAAAAAACTTGAAAATAATTTTATTAAAAAAGGATCAAAACCAATATTAGTTAATTTATAAATTATTCCTTTATGAAATGCTTTATCAAAAGCTTTTTCTATGTCCAGAGAAACTGCTACTGTGCAGGATTTCTCTCTTAAATTATTTGTTACGTCATCGTGTAATTTAAGCAGTGCATGAACTGTTGAATGGCCTGGTTTAAAACCAAATTGATGTTCAGGAATATATCGTAAATTTATATTTATATCCATTTTAGATTTTATTACTCTTTCCAAAAGTTTCCCTAGGTTCGATAGCAATGATATAGGCCTAAAATTATTCATGATAAAAGAGTTTGATTTTTTTTTAATTGGAATAATTTTAGCAATTTTCCATGCTAAAGGAAAATAACCATTATTGATGCAATTGTTAAAAATTATTGATAAGAATTTAAAAGACGAACGTGTTAATTTTTTAATAATAAAATTTGAAATTAAATCAGGGCCGGCAGATTTTTTTGAGTTTATATTTTTTACAAGATTTTGCAAGATATTCGCATTGATAAAATAAACGTTGGGAATACTTTGAAGAGAACTAAAATTTTCATTAAAAGTAAAAATGGGATTAGTACACTCCGACAAAACTTCATTAATTTTTGTATCAATCAAGTTGAAATTTGCTGTAACAGGTATATTTTCCCTGTAGATGTTCTGAAAGTAATTTTTGAATTTTTCTCCAATTTCAAAACTATCATGAATAAAATTGCCATTGTATTCTATCTTATTGCAAAATTTAGAATTTCTTTTTCCAATGAATCTATATAACTCTTTATAAGCAAATGGCCCAGGTATTATTTTAGATAATTTATCATTAAGCATAATTGCTTGATGAGTTTTTATTTGGTTTTTTATCATGTTGTTAAGTAATTTAATTTGCGCTGATAGTAATTTATATTCAGAATTTTTTCTATTATAGTTAATATGATAGATACTTTTTAACTGGCTTTGCCATTGATGCTTTAAATTAAGGAGAATTTTGATATTATCTGGAACTAAAAATGTTTTACTAGTAAGATCAATAGTTTCAGAATGAAGATTCATTGTAGAGACAACTGCTGTAGTAAATAATTTAATTGACTGATCAATTTCTGAATTTGAAAGATTTTTATTTGAAGGTGGAATGATTTCTTCCAATGCAGTGTCTAAATCCGAACAAAAATTGGTCCAAACAGTATTTTTAAATGATTTGAAAGAACGTGGAGAATTTATAATAAAATCAAAATCTGGTAACGTTATTTTAATTTTTAGGGGGAAGTGATCTGAGAAAGTAGGGATGCTCGAAATTGAAAGATTATTATTTATGGTGTCAACACTACTTGTTTTTATTAAAAAATGATCAAGGTATGAAGAACCATTTGGGAACGAAGGATTTATATTACAGATTCTATGAAAGTCAAGAGAATATGAATGAAGCCAGTTTTTTAATGTTTTGCCATTAAGGTTCTCCAAGCAATCACCCCAGTCTGGGCTTTTAGCATTCAGATCACCCCCAAGAATTGTATTGTCAAAATTTATTCAAAAGTTTCGAATTTTTGTTAATGCATCTAGTATTTGAGATGGTGAAGCATTACTTGGAAAATATAAACTTCCCAATAATATTTTTTTCAAAGCAAAATTTATTTTTAAGGTTATAATAATCAAACAGTTAAGAAATATAAGATCAGGAATTGACGTTGTAATATATATAATATTCTTTTTAATGGCTATAGCTGTTCCAAGTCGGGAACTGTCACGAATAAAGTTATAATTATTTATGAAAATATTTTTTTGTTTAGAAAGATGAGTTTCTTGTAGAAAAGCAATATCTATATTATTGTGATTGAGTGTTGTCTCTAAATCAATTTGTCTACTTTTATCAATTAAAGATCCTACGTTAAAAGTAAGAATTGTGAGTGAATTATGGCCCATAATTAATCAACACTTCTTTGAGTAAAATCATGTACTCATTTTTGGCTTGATCCTTAGGAAGATTTTTGTAAGTGGAAATGAAATTTCTTATTTTATCTTCAAGGGTTAATATTGACGTGTCTTTAAAATAATTAGATAAACTTAAAAATTCATCTATAATTGAAGATCTTTTATCTTTCATATTGGCTGATCTTTTATGAGATGCTGCTGACAAAAAGTTGCTTGCATACGATTTCCCAGGAATCACAGAACTTGATCCGTGAATGGCTGAGAAAACGTTATTTTCAACAGCCAACTTTTTTTCCCTTGCTTCCCTAAGTAGGAATTTTTTTTTTTCAAAATATTTTTTAAAAGCTGGACAGCCACGGTAATTGGCTGGATGTCCTTCTTGATTACAGTTAACACAGAACGGTGGGGAAGAATCATTATTTGAACGTGCACACTGACCTGGGTCGTGATTTTGATTGCATTTTATGCATGCGAATTTTTTATTGCAATTTTTGGCAATGTGCCCCCAGTACTGGCAGCGTTTGCATTGAATTTCTTTAAGATTAGATTTAGGTGCTTTCCATGTTATTACTTGGTTTAAGATGTGTTTAATTTTACCCAGGTCCCCAATCTTTCCACCAGTAACCAGAGTAATTAAGAAAAGTCCAGAATCTACGTTGTTTAGCTTAGAATTCCGCGTAAGAAATTTAGAGACCTTTTCCACTACTCCAGGAGCTTGGGAATCTATATCAGATTTTATTTCTTCAACAGTGGTACCATGATAAAGCCCTCTTAGGACTATATTAGGCTGCTTAAGCTCACTGGGTGTAAAGGAATAGGACTCTATACCCTTTTCTCTAAGTAAGATCATCATTTCATTATGAACCTTTAGATCTTCAAAAAATATTTTACTTTTAAATTTGCTTTTATTTATAATTTTATAATTAATTTTGGGGGTTCTAGCATTAAGTTGGTCAACGAGTTTTTTAATGTTGATATTAAAAAGAAAAATTGGTGGACAATATTTTTTCCCATTTTTAGGAATATGTTTCGGTCCCTCTCTGACCAAATTTTGTACAGCAGTATGCTTAGCACGTGTATTGTTATCAATATGGTTATCAATATGGTTATCAAACGATAAATCTTGTAAGATTTGAAATCTATTTTGGCTTTTTTGAGTAAGTCCTGTATTGTTATCTAAATTTAAATTAGGTAAGGATACATTACCAGCTGTATCAGCATTTTGAGTAGAACTAGAATTGGGACGTTTTCGCTTTGGAATCTGGAATCCATCAAAAGTAGTTGGTAAGTTTGAATTTTGTAAATGTGCATTGAAGTTCAAATAGTGATCTGCAGCAAAAATCTTGTCTGGAGAGTTAGAGAGAATATTAGTTGAGTCCATTCGGTCTTCAGGAGATTGTTGATTATCAGATCCACCAGGGCGCAAGACTTGCGATGACGTATCGGGTGGTATTAGCAAACTATTATTACTCATACTCGAATGATTGGAAGTAATTTTATCTGGAGGTTTTTTGATCTTCTGGTGGCTTTTAGAACACGAGGTGTTAGGAACGTCCTTCTTTTTCATGGCAGAATTCGTTTATAAAGCTTGACGAATATTTTATTGTCAATAAATTGCAATAAAAGTTTGCACACAATATCGTCTATATATGTATTTGTTTAGAATTCAATTTATTTTATTGAAAAAATATGGAACGTAAAAATCAATTTTTTCAATATAATTTTTATTTTATTGTTGTTTTTATTCGACTGCTCAGTACGACTTCTTCATAAAAAACCGAAATATAAAAATCTACGACTTTTACATTGGGATATAAATATGCCTTCTTACTACACCAGGTGATTGCTTCTTGGGATGCAAGATCTTGAATCACGACGGAAGCACTTTGACATAAAATTTGCTAGAGATATCCTTAATAACCATATAAACTGTCCCATTTTGTTGTCTTGGGTTGGTCTTTATTCACCTAGTCGACAATTAAGAAGTCGGAATTTATTTTACGTTCCATATCATAGAGTAAATTATGGCATTAATGAACCTATCACCAGTTTGTAACTTTATTGATTTTAACTATCCGATTAGTAGGAATGCATTCAAGCAATACTTAAGATTAAATTTATTGAACATTGGTGGTTTAAGTTAATTGAATTAAATTATTTTATTTTATATCATATAAATATATAATTGTTAACGGTAATATTTAAGAGTTATGTATACTCTGTTTGATGAAATTACTAAATAAATAAATAAATAAAAAATGTCTTTTTTGTTAAAACTTTGAAAAGCATTATAAGGGACTTTATGGCATTTTAAGACACCTGAAATGTTTGAAATGTTTCCAACAGGTGTTGGAGAGTCTCAAAAGTACAGAAAATACATTAAAATAGCGACACCAAATTCTTAACGAGCGTGTATCTACACTCTAACAATCAACGGGAATTTATTTACAGCAATTATTTCTGCCAACACATTTCCTTCATATAATACAGTTTTAATTCAAACAGCCAAATTGAAAATAGTTCACGCTAGAAATGCGTAAAAACTATATCCTACAATAATTACTTTCGCTCTCTCTTTGAAAAACTCTCTTATAAATTATCTCATTAACTCTTATCTTTGCTTATAAAAAAACGCTAGAAATACGTGAAGTCTGTAAAGTTATTTTTCAAGAAGGCAACAACAACAACTGTGTATAGAGCCAATCACACAGCAGTTTAGACAGACTATTGCGGAAGACGAAAGATCTTCTTTCCCATCTTCAGTAGTCTTGAGTAATTTAGCAGTGACCAACCCACTTTTTAATTTTTATGTATGTAATTTGGCACTTGTTCGCATAAACTCTTCGAAATTATGTGACACCCTCTCCAAAAGTCCAAAATATTGCTGCTGGAGCGCTTTTAGGACTCTCTGAGTAACAACACGCTGAAATAGCGTGAAATTTCACAACATTTATTGAAGAATCGCTCGCGTGCAACATTTTTGAGGCACGGGCATGTACGAGCGCGACGACCATTTGCACGCATGAAAACAAAATTGATTTTTCTTACTTGCACGAAAACGGACAAACACGCAAGACAAAGCAAGAAAACGCACGAACACACACGAAAAGCACTATTTAGAACTTTGAAAAGTAACTTTTTTAAAATTTAAGTTTCAACATAAAAACATTGGAATTTTTTATCAAATTAAAAATATTGGAATTATACCAAATGAACCAAAACTATCTTTTTTGAATTTATTTATGAACCTTTTCGGGTAAAAAAGTTCATATTTGACACTCATAAATTAACGTTTTTAAACTCATTCGTCGGACTAAAATGCTTTTCAAAAGCCAACTTTTTTTCTTCAGAAATGAGTTAAAAAAACAGAATCGTTAATTGTACTTTTTTCTGTTCGGAAACGGGTTGAAAAAATAAGTATTAAAAAGTTCTTTTTCGGCACTCATAAATTAATTAAATTAAAATTTTTGAATCATAAATTGTCTTATTATTGTCTTATTATATCGATAATAAGGTAAAAAAGAAATAATAATATTAACAAATTATTTTAATTCTTTTTGAACAAAGAAGTAATATATCAAAGGCCGTCGCCATCGAAATATTGCTCGCAGAGCTACTTTTATTCGAAATTAGAAAACAATAAAATTAGAATTAAAACGAAATTTTTAGGGGCGTTGCACTTACTTTTTTCAAAATAGATTTTTTTCTAAATATATTTTTTAAATAGATATATTATTGATTAATAAATAGGCTTTTCCGAACGTCAACAGAAGCTTTTTATGAATTTACGATGAGTTTAATGCAAATAGTTTGATAGTAATGATCACAAAAATAATATAAGAAAAAATTAACTTCAATAAAAAGATTTAATAATTAAGACATTACTATTGAGAATCGTCGAGTAGACTTATATATTTCATTTAAATATTCAATAACTAATTAAATTAATTACGAATTAGAATTTAGTTGAGAAATTTGCTTGATATTGTGCCTCCTTGAACGTTAATGAGGGAAAAATTTCAAGAAATATTTGTTTTGTCCAATTGCTTCAAATATATTTTTTTCCTTACAAAATCAATTTAAAAAAAATTTAATAGTGACTTAAAAACAATTTTAAATTTTTTAAACAAAAAATATTAATATTGCGATGATATGGCGAATTATGTTTTTTTGTTTATGCTATTGTTCTTTAAAATATTTCAAAAATAAATTTGTACGAAATATGGCATTTTTAATAAACCTCAATATTCGAAAAAATGGCTTCAAAAAATGTGCAAATATATTTCAAAGTGGACTTGTTATACTTCCATATATATATGCTCATATATACTTGAGCTCTGTAATCACGATTGGAAAAAATCGTAATATCGAATGAAAGTCAAGCCAACTCCCATACAAAGTGACTTAGGGCCAGTATTTCAGTACGAGTTTAAACTTTAGTTAACTCACCAAAATTGCACCGAGCTTAACTTACCAACTCGGTTTAACTAGATATTTTAGCATTCGTTGAAGTTAAATTAACTTAAATTATAATTATCATATAATGTGTTTCTATTTTGCCTAAACCGAGCTTAAACGTCCAATTTTTGGTGAGGTAAGCTCGGTTTAATTTGACTAGACTTTAAAATCGTTCTGAAAACTAACCCTTAATTGTAAGAACGTAAAATTTCTCCAAATTTTCAAAAAACTTCAAATTTAAGTACGTCAACACTTAACTTAGATCAAGCCGAACATAAGTCCATTCTATTTGTTTGTCTCTTCAACTTGAATCCGTTGACACGAGTCTGTAAATTTGAAAACAAAAATCGAAATTGTCGTTCAATGAAAAATGTATTTTTTTCCAGGAAGCAATACTAAACCTTTAACTATAATTCTCGAAATTTCTTCAAAAAAAAAAAAAAAAAAAATTAAAAAGACTTCTTAATTTAACTGGAATCAAACTAAACATTACTCCACTCAATTCCATTATTCAAGTTATTGCTTCCCCTGTCAGCTCTGGAGCCAAAGTAATAATTTAAAAATGAAATCGATTATGCATCAATTCCAAACAATTCAATTCAACAATGGAATATATTAATCCTGTTGATTTTCTTTTTTGTTTTCTGTTTTGTTTCAACGTTAAAGTGACAAATTTTAAGAGATTGATTGTTTTAACACCACACAAAAAAGTCAAACCAAACTGATATGAATTTGTAATGCGTGCCATAAATCAACTGATATCGGACTTTTCTGAGACGAAATTTATGATTATTGCAAACGAGCAAAAAACAAAACAGCATTTTATTATTGATCAGCCTTCACGAACAGCGGCGCAAAACCCACGAAACAATCAAAAGAAAAACGTTGGCAATTTAATGAAGAAGTTGCCAATATTGTACAATTACGACAATGCAACAATTTTGAAATTATGAAGAAAAATTTGCATAATTGATAGTTAAATGATTTCAATAACTAACCGATTTCCAAGCAATCTTTTTCTGTTGCCAACTAACAGCAATTTAGTATCTATTAAAACGTAGTAAGAAGAAGCTGAAGAAGAGAAAAAAACATGCGACATGAAATTGGATGTTTGACTAAACCAAAATTCGCATCGTTGTTGCAGCAAAAACCTAATAAAGCTTATAAAACAACAACAACTGAAAAAAACCAAAAATGCACAACTACCGAAAAAGTGAAAGTTCAGATTTGCGGGCCAGGCCAAACAAAAACAAACCAAAACAAGCCAAATCGAACTGAGGAAAATCGATATTAAAGTCATTTAACATTATGTCCAAAGCTGCTGCTGCTGCTGTAAGCCACAAAATTAAATTGGGATTTATTTTGAGATTGCCGGGTGCTTCAGCAGCAATTATGCGATACCAACGAAGTTGTTGCCAACACAAAAAATCAAATCCACACACATTTTTGCGACTGTCTTCACGTAATAAATTTGCTCTTTAATTTGTATTTGTACTCGTATTGAAAGTGTGGGAGATACACTTTTAAGTGCTAGTGTTGTTGTTGTTGTTGTCGCTATTGTAGTGTTGTAAGTACGTTTATTGGCAACAGGTTTCGCACTCGATCCCCGTTACATTGTATTTCTACGATTAAATTTCAAAAACATTTTTTTTACCTGTAAGATTGCCATATTTCCGCAATTTCTTGTTAACAATTTCTCTATACTTTGATTTATGAATGTTAAACTTCAGCAACTAGCGGACATTGTATCTATTCATGATTTCTATTACTTTTACTGCGTTATTGAGATCAGTGATGTGCGGCGTAGAGAACATGATGTCGACAATACTATTGTCGACGGTGTCGACAATGTCGTGTAGACAATTGCTTTTAACGATGTGTAGATAATTAATGTAAGAGGCTGCATTTTTATTGTAATATTTGATTAAATTGAGTCCAAGTTCGAAGTATTCCTTATTTTGACGCCTTCAGGGCATGGCTTTTGTTTGTTAAATTGTAAAATTTGTTACTTTGTGTTAATTAAACGACTTTTCAAAAGGTTTTAAGAATCAGCAATATCTAAATGGAACTTGCATTTTCGCAGTGTTGCATTTTGTTGACATTGTTTACACAATTCTCGACATTGTCTACATTGTCGACACATTCTGCATTGTTGACACCAAAATGTCGACAATTAAAGACGACGCGTCGAGGAACATCACTGATTGAGATGTTTTGTTGTAAATTATTTGATTTGTTCAGCGTGAATCTTTGTTGATGGCAACAAGTTGTTTTTATTGCAATTTAATTTGACATCGTTTTCAAGACGTCAGACTTACAGTTTGCTCTATCTTAATGCTAGTATGGTATTCCGTTAAGTGCTGAGGTTATAGACGTCACTCTATCTCCCTAGAACCACTTGGTTCAATCATATTTCCATTAAATTGCATTCAATACAATTTGAACAAAAAAAAACCATTCAAGTAATTGCTCAAATGAAAGTTGCAAATAAATTGCCAACCACTGCCAGCGTCACGTGAAAGTGATGAGCCGAAATCCACACGTAATTGTGTAAAACTAACGCTGCGTAAGGTCATAAACGGCATAACCTCATAAAAACAATTGCCGCAGCCGTGTAGTTAAATATGGCTGACAAAGTGATAGCGTGTTTCAAAATGTAAATATTTTATTAACTTAACCCGTCTTCCACACAAAATTTTAAATTAATTTGTGTGCGTG
Source organism: Dichetophora obliterata (assembly GCA_963920525.1). Lineage (NCBI taxonomy): Eukaryota > Metazoa > Arthropoda > Insecta > Diptera > Sciomyzidae > Dichetophora > Dichetophora obliterata. Next base: position 115,702,765 of record OY986438.1, on the reverse strand, counting down.
CTGCTTGAATATAAATTTAGGAAAAAACTAAAAATCAAGTAAAAATATCGAAGTAAAGATCTATGTAGAAAAAATGCACTTCCTTTGCATGCAAGATTTTGTTGTTTTCCTTTTTGTACTCCGTGATATGGTCAAACGTTATTCGTTTGCAAATTCATTACGTTTTGAAGTGAAAACAAAAAGAAGAATAGCACTAAGTTTATCCCTCCCTTTCTTGAATATGCCACAAAAATAACACCTGTTCACGAAAAGACCCTCCATTCATCGGAATCAGTTTTTAATGCACATATTAAATTTTTGTTTTCATTAAGGGGAGGTTCTCATGAAACTCTACCAAAAAACAAAATTTTATTTTTTTATTTTTCGATAGCTTATGATAAGTAGAATAAGTTCCCAAAGCGGTTTAACCGCTAACGATTGCATAAAAAAGTTGTCGCATACCCGGAGAAAACTGTTTGCTAAATTTGTATTGTTGAGCAAAACTTGCGCTTGAATCTCAGCCATTTCAAAATTATGCTAGATTTCAGCAAAAACTAATCAAAATTTGCTATTCAAGTTTATAATCACAAAGCAAAATTTTTATTATATAAAAAAAAAACTGAAAAGGCAAATTTCTACTTAACTCTAGCAAATATTTGCTTAGTTTTTTAAATTCGAATAGCAAATTTTGATTAGTTTTTGCTAAAATCTAGCATATTTTTGAAGTGTAATAATTATTAACATTAAATTAAATTGAAAAATTACCATTATCAGGAGACTTGAACCTCGGCCGCGTGAGTGTAAATGCATGGGCTTATCCATTCGACCATAGCAGTTGTTAACTAATCGTTGCCTAATTTTCTTCATTAAGAATATTAGCCCTATTCTGGTTGTTAGCTTAACAAGAAATAGTTAAGGAGCTCTTGTTAAGCTGATTGTTATGTTATATAAATGTTGGTATTCTTAAAAATCATAAACAACATAAAAGCTTAAAAAGCTTTTAAAGTTCACCATGCATGGTGAAAATCGATATACCTATTGAAAGAAGAGATGCGCTATATAAACAGATGCTTCGAGCAGCGTTGCCATATGGTCTGATATATCGGATATGTTACAATATTAATACTTGAATCCGACGTGCCGATATTTGACCAAAATTCTTCAAAATGTTACGATTTCAGAAAAAGTAGATCCGGCGTCCGATTTTGTGTATATTTTTATGTACATATTATGTGAAAAGAAAAAAGTTAGTATAATAAAATTGATGGCAACTTTAAAATAAAAATATGCGATGGTACTTCTGCATTTCCAATAATGGGAAAATATATTTTTGAATTCCTGAGCTTACCGAATTCCTCAGCTGACGTTGAGCGAACTTTTAGCCAAATAAATATTAATAAAACTAAAGTTCGCAATAGATTAGAGTTAGATACAATGGAAGGAACTCTGCGTACAAAAGATTATCTGCGTATGAAATCTTATAACTGTTTTAGTCTTGAAATTGATAAAGCATTGATAAACAAATTTAATAAAGCAATGTATATATGACTTCAAAAAACTTATATTTTTTTACACATATTTTTTTTTCACTAAAATCTAATTTTTTTGTAGTTTTGCTGGCTTAAAACAACAACATTTTTTCGTTAATTTACTTGAAGCAAAAGCTTTACAATTATAGAGTTAAAATTGAAAAATTATGTATTATAGCTCTATGCATTTCATTTTTACCGATTTGAGAGATCTACATTAATCCAAACTGTGTTGCAAATGTGTTTAATTTGAATTTTACTCTTCGTTTGTATGTTCAATAATATTTTCAAAATGTAATTTATTATAATATATTTTCTGTATTTATAATGATTATTGAATTGACTTTTAAAAAAAATTTTATTTTTTTACATAAATAAACCTTACATAAATAAACGTCTACTAAAATGCAATATTTTATTTGTCTTCTTTGTTGTAAAATGCGACTGAAAATTTTTTAGTTCTTGTTTTCAGAGTTTCACAAATCCGACGAGAAATCCGACGAGCAGAATGCAAAAGTTACGCTGTAAAATTTTTTTTCTTGGCAACACTGGCTTTGAGTGCAGCTTGTGACTTTGCAAGCGCTTGAAAAATTTGCCACGGCTACTGAAAGATTTCATTATCAACACTTAAAATAAGTAAAAAATTCTTCCATTTTACAGTTTAATGTATTTAAACTCAGTATTATATTATAATTTGTATTTTTTATTATTTTCACAACAATTTTCTATCCAAGCACATACATTTCATTCGTTGTTAAGACTCTTTCTGTTATTAACAAAATTGTAAGGAAAAGAGCTTTTAAATTTGCAGCAGAATACGAAACCTTAACAAATTGTTAATATCAACTATTTTATTAATGTAGTGAGCTTAGTTAAGCTGCCAGAATAGGGCTGTAAACGTGTGCTCGTGTGTTTAGAAGAAATTTGCTTGAATTTAGTAAAAATTTGCTATTTGAGCGTATAATAACTTAGCAAATATTTGCTTGAATTTAATAAAAATTTGCTATTTGAGCTTATAATAATTTAGCAAATATTTGTTTGAATTAAGTAGAAATTTGTTTTTGCAGTTTATAGTAACTTCAGAATTTAATCAACAATTTGCTTTTTCCTAAATAAATTTCAATTTAATATTTTTCTAAAATCCCACCAAAGTTTTGCTGAATTACTTTTAAGCAAAACATTTTCTTGATTCAAGCAAAATACTTATCTCTGTGGACAAAAGGAGCACATATTTTCGTAAATGAACTCGATAAAATCGTTAACCAAATCTTAAAACGCGCTTTCTAATAAATATTGTTAAACTGGATTCCACGATATTTCTAGAACTACTCTAAAGATTGACTGGTATTTTTTTTCTATTTTAAAGTAGATAAAATTTGTTGGATCCTAAACAGGGACCGAAAATAATTGTTATTCTAGATTTCACAGCAGAAAAAGTTGGGCAATTTCAACACATAAAAATTTTCGTTATGAATAACTTTTATTTTTAAGAAAAATGTTTTTTGGTTGCTGGATAACTTTTATTTTTGAGGAATAAGTTTTTTAGTTGGCTGATAACAGTTAATTTCTGATATTATTTTTTTTCGCTTATTAGTGTCAAAAATCAAGAAAAAGATGACCTTTTTCTTTTGGAATGGACTCACACCTCTTAGCCGTGGTCGATATGGGATAATCATCTAGTTATCGTCGTGATGCTAGTAGGGATGTGCAACTGCCAGCAAAGTCGACTTCGACTTTTTCAACCGTTGAAAATGCAAAAGTCGACTTTTCGACTTTTTGAACCCTTAGAAGTCGACTTTTCAACTTTTTTCGACTTTTTTAAAAATATTTTTGTGCCGGTTTTGTAGGGCAGGTAAGAAACAAATGATTCAATATGAAAAATGTGATTTATTGTTAAAAAATAAACTAAAACATGGTACTTCAGTAAATAAATAAAATAGAAAATAACAAAATATTGCAATTTTAGTTCTTTCGTCAGATAATCAGACTTCTTATGAATAATTTTTCCCGGGTAATAGTAAACTGTCTCTTCCGATTCTCGAGGAAAAAATATTAATAATTGAGCTGAATATCAAGCCCTAATCGCCGAATTAACGTAAGCCTTACAAACCAAATTTTACAAGAGAAGCATTTTCCTTGTTTTTTTTTTGCATAAGTGGTACATGTAAATTTTATTTTTGTGTTAGATATAACTTTAGAAGAGTTTGTTGTCGTTCGCCATTTAAAAATTAATTTCGAAAAAGAGGCGCTTACGTTTATTCGGTGGTTAGTAAATATAATAAACTGGCCATTTCAGCCCTTGGAAGGACTTTGACCTAGCTTCTATTGATCAATTGTGTTGTGCGTGTTATTAATTTTTGATCACAAGTGACCGGGAACTGGACCTACGTGTTTTATGCCGACTCCGAATGGCTTATGTTCTCAAGAAGTTTTACATGGCAAATTTTTACTCTCTGAGGTTTGCCATTGTCTGCAGAGAGGTGACGACCGAACAGAAAAATTAATTCAATTGAAAAAACTTTCTGTCTGAGCTGGAATTGAACCCGGGCTACCGCGGTTCTTTAGCTTAGGGGCCACGCACTCTACCAACTAGGCTACGGTCGTCACCCTTCGGTGGTTAGGGCTCGATATATTTGTGAACAAGTGAACGCACAATTAAGAGAACCACATTTCTTCACCAACTGAACGTAAAAAAACCAACATGTTAAGATGTTCTGGCGAAAGCCTGCTTTGCAATTTGTTCGCTATGAGTCCAGCATGAGAAAATAACCTTTCGGATGGCACCGAAGTTGCAACAATTGATAAATATTTTTTTGCAAAGGCCCAAACAAAAGGAAATTCAGTTTTCATGCATTTCAAGCCAACAAGCGGATTTTTATTAAGTTTTCGATCAATAGCTCGGCGAGCCAGATAAAGGCGCAGCTGAGTGGGCATCCCTTCAATTTCATCAGTTGTAGAGTCCATATTTGTTTTAACCACCTCATCCAAAAAACATAATTAGGGTATTCACAAGGTGTGCTATCATGTCATAATATCATATTGTCCTAAAATTTTACACTTGTTTAAATATTTTTTTGTTGCCTTCCATACAAAAAAGTAGTAATATATTACATATGTATGTTTATAATATATATATGTTTATTGAAGTGTCGTAATTAAGCAGCTGTCTCTTATTTGCATTTATTTATCTTGTAAATTTTAGTTGTAAAATTTTAGGACAATATGACAATATAACATGATAGCACACCTTGTAAATACCCTAAATATGTCACTGCTATCGGATTCTTGATTATTAGATGTCGATGCCGCTTTCAAAACTTCTTCATTTGAAATTCTTGTTTGTCTCATCTCGGCATTCATAAGAGTACCTAAATAGAGGGGGAGGGGGGTAATATTTGCAGTAATTATTTATGTACTGCTGCTTACCAAGGTAAAAGATTGCTTGAGAACACTCACAGATATTTTAAAACGTGTGATTTTTGAACCTAGGATCTAGAAGTATTATGGAAGTGTATGCTTTTACCAATTCAATATTGTAAATTTTTTTGTGATTTCAATGGAAAGCACTCTTTTTAAATTCTTGCTAATTTGACTTGAAGCAGAACATTCCTCTGTTTTCTATAATAAAAAATTAATCGATTTGAGCGAAGTTTGAATATTGTGAATATAAATTTGTATTAACAGCCCTATTCTGGCAAAGCAACAATTGTGACCACTATTCTTGATATTTCTAAGTATTTGTTGTAATGTTTTTTTTTCAAATCACAATTTTGAGCTCAAAAATAATAAATTTTGATAAAAATTGTCATCTGCTTTTTAAATAGTGACAATTTCATTAAAACATTTTGTTACGCGCTTAACGTAATTAGATGATACGCAATTGCTTTGTCACACTTCCACTTACAGTCTTTTTTTTAATGTTGCCGACCACTTTTTTACACTTATCGAATCAAGAGTAGCCAACGCAGCTTTATTTGTTGTTAAACAGCTATTTCGTTTATTAGTTTAGAGAAGACAGTTCTCAGATGAGCGCTAAGGTTTTTGATTCACATAAAATGAAAAAAGTCGAAAGCAAAAGTCGACTTTCGACTTTTTTCAATATCAGAAAGTCGATTGCCAAAAGTCGAAAATTATCAAGCAAAAGTCGACTTCGACTTGCACATCCCTAGATGCTAGTATTTCAAAAAGTTTTGTGACACCGTTGTGACCCTATAAAGGTGTTTTTTTATATTCGCTTCCCTTTTTAGAATCTTTCCCAGAGAAACCGGTTACCACATCGATTACCGACGACTGACTACCTAACCGAATACAAATTACTTAAGCAAATTACAAATTACTAAGCAATTACATAACCAAAGACTGATTACTAAGGTAATTACCAAGTAATTAATTAGCCGATAAAAACTGTTCGTTTTAGCTTTTTTTTTCTTTTTCAATGAACTTGTGCTTGAATTTAGTTTTACAAACATTATTTTTATCTCTCATGATCTCTCACGAAATCAGCGCGAAATTTAATAAAAGTTGCATCAAATGCAACTTCAATTAATAAAATCATGTTATTACATTCCAGAATTAATGCATCTGACATCAGTAATGAATTAAAAAAGATATGACAAATTCTTAAACTAATTTCACTTTTTTGCGTAAAGTATTTAATCAACTATAGAAAACTATTGAAATAATTAAAAAGCTGAGAGTACCTCATACAAAATTATTTTTATTACAAAATTTTAAGAAATCGATTTTTTTTAATAAAAAATGTTTGCTTAGTCATTATCAAAGAAATTAAATAATGTCATTTTTAATATTAATGTTTTGTTTTTGTTTAATAATAAATGTTTGCTTAATCATTATCAAATGCATTTTTACTATTAATAGGCCTTTTAATGTGTGGTATAATTCCACAATGTTATATATTTTTCAAAATTAGGTAGATGCTTATATGAAATTTATGCACTTTTTTTAATTCCAACATCAGATTCGAAATGATCAACCAGCGAATCTACAAAGATTATAAAAACAAAAAACACTTTTTAGGGTCCACCTTAGTTTCAAAAAACTTTGAAATTCTTAAATCAGATTTGAATCAGTATGTAGGGACATACTGGCAGAACATCGTTCATTTTTGACAGGGTTTTATACACAGGCTGAGGTAAAGCTCAGTCGCACCATGATCCTGTGAAAGATTTAGTAACTCTAAAAATGATTTAATATTAATTAATTTATGTCTTTATTAAAAAATGTGTTCTTATAATAGTATCTTATGTGTGCAGCGTTAAGTAACCGGGGCGTGGGTTACTCGTGCTGTCGCTTTTCCGCCTGTTCAAGCTGTTCCTTTGTTCTCGTAGTCACTTTAGTTATCGGTATTCAGCTAGCTAATAGCTTGGTAGTCACTTCAGTAATCAGTCTTCGGTTATGTAATCACATAGTAGTCAGTATTCAGCTAAGTAATTTCTTGGTTATCGCTTTAGTAATCAGTATTCAGTACTAAGCGATTATATAGTAATCAGTATTCAGCTAAGTAATCGCTTCAGTAATCAGTCTTCGATTATGTAATCGCTTAGTAATCGGTATTCGGCTAAGTCATCGCTTGGTAATCGCTTCAGTAATTTGTATTCGGTTAGGTAATCAGTCGTCGGGAATCGATGTGGTAGCCGGTTTCTCTGGGAAAGATTCTAGAAGGGGAAGCGAATATAAAAACACCTTTTAAGGGTCCACCATAATGTCAAAAAACTTTTTTAAATTCTAACATCACGACGATGACTAGATGTAATCCCATATCGACCACGGCTAAGAGGTGTGAGTCCATTCCAAAAGAAAAAGGTCATATTTTGCTTGATTTTTGACGCTAATAACCGAAAAAAATTAATATCAGAAAATAACTATTATCAGCCAACCTAAAAAATTATTCCTCAAAAATAAAAGTTATCCGGCAACCAAAAAACATTCTTCTTAAAAATAAAAGTTATTCATAACTGAAATGTATTTTAACCCATTTTAATAATTAATTTTAACCAATTCCAAAAGAGTTGCATAACAGTTCTGTCCCTGATTCTAAACCTATATTCAGATAATATTAACAGGTTTTTCTTTTTCAGAGCACTTAAAAGTACGAAAACTGTGAAAAAACGGTGCTACAAATTCACATGTCCGCCATTTTTGTAATTTTTAACTATTTATTAATATAACATGTTCAAGCAATACAACACATATAACACAATTTATAAAATTGTTTGCTTTTTTTATCAGATGACATGAACGTGCTGTGTGATGGAGACCGTTTGGGTACCTTTTTTCAACGTGACGTTTAACGGCGTATTGACACTTCACATTACACTTTTATGCACAAAGAAAAATACTTTACTACACTTTTAGAATCAATAAATAACTGCCATAAAACTATGATGTTCATTTACATCCTTCTATAAAAAAAATTAAGAACATCACCGTGGTTTTGGTCCTCTAGATGAGAACCTGCCCTAAATTAATGTTTCTTCGGTGCTTATTTTGGTATAAAAGACCTCTGTTGATTGCAATAGAATTGCATCCTGTTGGAAAAAGTTTATCGTTTTAACGAAAGCAAACAAAGTGGTCTGGTCTTAGAGATGGGGTTACTTAAAACATTTTAAAATTATTCAGTTTTTTAAACTTTACAAGTAGTATATTCAAATCCGCTTAAAAATTGTAGCTAAAAAGATTATAATTAGTGAGGTTACGATGTTTGGGACATTAAATTTTTCGGTTTTCCCTTTTAATTTAACTTTATTTTAATGTTTTACTATAGTATAATAATAATAGCATTATTCTGGTGACTGACAATTGTCAATTATTAACAACTATAAAGACTCCTTATTCTAAAATGCAATGAAGAACTTATAACTTGACAAAACTAGAAAAAAAATTTTTCTGTCAACACTAAAAAAAAAATTTATAACAAATAATTTTGCCAAACATTTTGGAAGTTTCCAACTCCAAGGACTAAAAATATAGCACATAAAAGACTAGCTTGTAAATGAATTTACAGTTGTCAATCTCCAGAGTAAGGCTATAATAGCCTAAATGTAATGTAAAGGGTGATACAATACGAGGTCCGTTTTTCAACTGGGTTGTTTTGACAGCCGTTATGTGTCAAATGGCTTGTACATATGACGTTTGTGTTCAGTATTCAATACGACTTAAAGCCCAGTTATAATAGACGTAACGTAATGTAGTGAAATGTCACTGCAGCAGTGTGTTCTGTCACTTACTGTTTCAATCAATACTTTTCTTATACAAGTGATTATAATAGAAGTAACGTAATGTAACGGAACGTAAAGATCCGTTGGATTTCGATTTCTACGTTACTTTACATTACGTCTGTTCAAAGAACAACTAAACATTGAGGTTAGATTCGATTATTGCGCTATTTTATATTGTTGAACAACGCTTTTTGTTGAGTTTTCGTTATTAATGTGATAGTTTTATGTATCCACAGCTATAGATGACGAAGATTTAATTGTATTTGTACAGGAACGTGCAATTATTTGCGACAAACAACTGCCTGGCTACTGCCTATTATAATTGCTACAACGTTTTCTTACATTACGCCCCGTCACGATGAGAGTTGACAACATTACGTTACTTTACATTACGTCTATTATAACTGGGCCTTTAATCATGAATAGACTCACTCATGAACAACCTTTATTAGTTGTGGAAACTTACTACCAAATCAGTAATCAGTAAGAGAATGTTATAGAGTTCTTCAACATAATTTTGGTCGTTATAAGCGTCTAAACCATCAAACCATCACCAAATTTCAAACCAATTTTACACTACTGGACATTCATCAATCATCAATCAGAGTGCATAGAGCTCGTAATTTTGAGAATATTGCTGCAGTAGCAGAGAGTGTTCGTGACAACCGTGAACAATCGATTCGTCGCCAACCTCGAATTTTGTCGAAATTTGAATGTTGGATCCACAGAATGGACCATTTAAGAGCTAGACGCAGGCCTGTAGCCACACCAAGAAGACAGAGGGGGCAGGCATGAATCTTGGGGGGCATTTTTTTCATTTGAATAAAAAAAAAACAATTTTTTAATGTGTGAAAAGAATACATAACACATATTTATTAAAAAACAGTTAATTTTATAATATTAACATGGATATGTAGAGCTTTTTATACATGAGATTAATACATAAAAATAATATAAAAATTAATTCAGGACTTTTTAATAAAATAAAGGTAAAAGATTTTTTAAGTGGCTAGAAATACAAGAAAGAGTAGCGAAATGGGCTAACTTATGTATAAGATATTTTTTAAGTTAAACAAATAAAAAATTGAATTAACCCGCATCCGTCATTTGCATCAAATTGATGCAAATTTTTTATTCAGATTTATATATTAAGAACAAACATGCATGTTTTGATTTAAATCTTTTGCTACTTTAAATTTTTGCTAGAATTAAGATTTGCGGTTTTTTTTATTTAAAAATTAGTAAACATTCATCATGCATAAAAAAAATTTAAAAATTAAAAAATTTCAATGAATAATATATTCTTTTTGTAGCTGCATCAAATTAGTGCACAACGTGCTTTTCATTTCTAAATAGTTCCTATGGATGCGGGTTAAAAAAATTATTAAAATTGAAATCTTATTTTTTGGTAGCAAATGTTGGCGACCCAGTAGAAATTTGAAAAATTGTAACAATTTGTCTGAAATGTTTTGTTAAACAAATTTCATATACATATTCAAGTCATGAATAAGGTGAATGTGTATATTTTTTGTTATTTTAAACTAAACTAATTTTAAAGCAATCAACAAATACATCAACAAAATGCATATTAATTATTAATTTAAAGTTTTTCATTATCTGATTTGGCCAGGGGGCAAACGGTTGTAGTAGGGGGCATTGCCCCCATCCCCCTGGCTACAGGCCTGGCTAGACGTGGGCAACATTTGAACGAAATAATATTATACGAAACAGTTAAAGGAATAATGAATTGTTTATTACGTGATTTTTTTTTTCTGTAAATCTTGAGCAACAAAATCTCTTGTACTCTTTTAATAAAAATTCATCAAAATCTCGAATTTTCTACAACAGATCTAAACTTCTAAAACATCAATTAAAAAAATAAATCAAATAAAAAGTTTTGAAACCGTTGCAGAGCGCTTGAAAGGCCCTGCTATCCCTAGCTTTTTAAAATTCGCTTTGCTTAATTTAAATTTATGAAGTGTTCTTAAAATGATATTAACAATGCCCTCCGCAGTAGAATCTTCTAATTCTACTAATTTCAAAAAATTTGATATAATATGCTGTCGGCTTTTACAATAAAATAGTTTTTCTTACAGAAATGTCAGTAGACTCTTCTAGTATTAGGCTGGAAGGACTATTTCCAATATCGGAAATCAATTGCGTAGTAAAATACAGCAACAGAATATTTTTATAAGTACTCTGTAGTTTGGCAGCATATCCCTTTGGACATTGCATCTTCCGGTATGGCCCAATGGAACAGAAGAACTGTAAAGCCCATAGTAATGCATGGTAAATACGAGGCGAAGGACATGTGAATTCTCATACCAAGTATTAGGTCGACCGAACTACAAGGTAAAGCTACGTTTTTGACAGTTAACCAAAAAGAAAAAAAAGGTGTTTTCAAAGGGCAAAAAGGCTAAAAGAAAGCCATGAAGCTAAATCGTAAATTTACAGGCTAATCTGCTAAAAACCACGCTAAATCTAGCTTGGAAAAGATTTAAATGGCTACGCTGGTTATAAGTGCAAATTGTACAGTTCAGGCATAATTTTAGAGTTAAGAAAAGGTACTTTTCTTTGCATTTGTTTCGAAATATTAATCGGTCTACAATCGTAAACGAATAATTTTTCGACAATTAAATGAATAATTTTTCGGCACGCAAGCAAACCTTCACTTACGAAGTAACCGTTACGTCCGCCAAACGTATCTTTTTCCAATCCCAATCGATATCGTTATCGTTAGTTGTTATGGATGTGTTGTCCCTGAGCCTAACCCATACAATTCGTCGCCTGAGAAAATAAATGTCGTATGTGAAAATTTTCACTTTTGACATTATTGAGTAAACGGGGCTATAAATTCTAAAAAAATAGCGGTAAGACCACAAAAATTCGTAATCTATTGTGAGATATGTCTGCAAATAGGCCTGAAATTCTGAAAAATATTGCTCCGCTAGATTTTGAATTATAACCCTTTTTTCTCAATAATCTCAAAAGTGAACATTTTCACATACGACTTTTATTTTCTCAAGCGACGAATTCTGGATTAATTTTCCTCATTTTAGATTGTTTTGTACATTTTTATCCGTATAGTAGAGATGTTTCGTAATCTTTAGATTGTGTTCTTAAAATGATTAAATGCTAAGAAAGTGTGAAGAAACTGAAGGAGGATGACGCTTTTGTGCATGTTTAGTGAGAACCGGGAGCCTTCTTGAATGATTTAAACATAGAATGCTTGATTTTTCATTCTGATAAACTCTTTTTAGACTCCTTGAATTGAATAAAAGATATTACCAGCTTTACTTCCTTTACAGTTAAGTTTTAACCGACTTAAATATATATATATTTATATATATTTAAAAAATTATAAATTGACAATTGAAAATTTTATGTTCTTAAAGTCAGATAAGTTGTGCATATTTCAAAATAATATTCAAGTTTAAATCCTTCTTTTGTAAATTGGATGTTTTGTAATTCTGCTACTTGAATCGCATAACAAAAGTAAACAACATATTTCTCATATGCTAGATTTCTTCATCTTAATTAGTTGAAAAAAAAATGCGTAAGAAAATGTATGTCTTTCTTTTACTTCCGTTTGGTTGTTGCTTTATGAATACCAACACAAAAATACAACCTCGTTTTATACACTCTTTTTTTCCAAAGAAACTCTTGTAGCTCCCGGGCAGCACAAAAACATTATAGAATAATGAGTTCAGTGGCGGCTCTAGAAACTGCTAGTTTTTGTTGACAAGAACAACAAAATTTTGAGCGTCTGGGGGCTTTATCCCCATTGTCTCCCGGATCCGCGCCTGAATGAGTTAACATTCTTTTGAAGTTGGTCACAACTTCACACAACTGTCAAATGTAGGGTATGCGGAGAATATGAAGTAGGTAATAGACTAGCAGTTAAAGCAGGCGAAGCTAAGGTAATAAAAAACAGAAGTAAGAAAACTTGCTAAAGAAAGAACTAATTGAAGTGAGTCTTGAAACTGCATTATAATGCGTTTTTTTCTCAATTAAAGTGACGATACTCGCATAACCCAATCGTTAGATAAATTTGCTTTGATGCATTTGTTTTTTGTTTTTTGTCACTTTATGTTTGTTCTCTTCACATAGTTATATTTAGTAGAGATTTGGGTACGTGTACGCCCAACAAATAGGCAGATTAGACTAATTCACAAAGTTGCGTTCGTGCCGTCGACCTTGAATCGTACTCTGATAAACTTTGAAGAGATTTTATGAGATGAACTGTCAAAACGCACGACCTTATAAATTTGTCAAACAAAAAATCACAGTGTTTTTTCGTAAATAACGCAATTTATATGAATGCAAAGTTAGTTTTTTCAGCGACGTAAATAGACAAATTACTAGACTACTAGAGAATAGAAAAAACCCATTTTTTTTTTAGTAATCTAACTAGTGAAATAAATCATAAATTACCTTAATGATAAACTGAGACGATAAAATAACAAAAGGGTAGAGTGCGTGGCCCCTAAGCTAAAGAACTGCGGTAGCCTAGGTTCAATTCCAGCTCAGACAGAAAGTTTTTTTCAATTGAATTAATTTTTCTGTTCGGTTGTCACCTCTCTGCAGACAATGGCAAACCTCAGAGAGTAAAAATTGCCATGTAAAGCTTCTTGAGAGCATAAGCCGTTCGGAGTCTGCAGAAAAAATACGTAGGTTCAGTTCTCAATCATTTGTGATCAAACATTTAATAACACGCACAACACAATTGATCAATAGAAGTTTATTTTTTTATAGTGCTTTTAAATATTCCAAATATTTACTATATAAATTCCGATCAAAGTTTAAGGTTGCATTTAGATTTTCTTCATAGGATTCGTTGTTTCTAGTCTCGCTGTCAACGCACGAACGGCATTAAGTTGTGGAAAAGATTCTGGGTCTATGGCACGCTTATGAATAAGTTATCTGTCATGAGGTGTTCATTTGACACAATTTGAATTGTTTTCTTTATTGTATTGTTGTTTTTTATATCCAATTTCTTCTCGTGTTTTTGGCTTTGTTCTTATTAAGTTTGAAATGCAAGCTATCATGTTGAGAGCATAAATAATATATTCAAGAGGTCAAGCAACTTTTATAATGGAGAGATGAATGAAGAAACCGTTGTTGTTGTTGTTATTATGTTGCAGGCAGTCAGTCATCCACCGTTGGGTCAACACGGATTTTTAAAACCGGAGAGAAACAATGTCTAGGTAGACATTTCGAAATAAAGAAACAGAATCATTTAAAAATGCATGACAAATGCTAATGGAATGTGGATCGTGCAGTATTTGGGTCGGAAAAGCTTAAAGAAGACTTAGCAGTAACACTATTTTATGCATCCATGCAATTTTTAAGTTATTTAGTATTGTTCAATGAAAACAACTTACAGACAGTCTCATAAAAAATGTAATTACTACAAATCTTTACTTAAGTTTCACTAAAGTATTTTATTTATTTAAAAATTTTTAGTGCATTTTTGGTTTTAGTTTAACCCAGATATGCCTAATGTACTACATATAGTACACCTCAAAAAACAATTTTGCTAAACAATTTTGAGTTGGGCACCTTATTTGGTTTCATGATATCTTAGAAAAAATTCTTCAATGAAGAACAGTTTTAATTTTGTTATATTTAATTTTTACCAATAGTTGTCCTTTTCATTAGTGAAAAATGTTGGAAAAATCAAAAATGGTCTTGTACTAATTTTAAACGGAAACGTTTTGCTGTAATTTAACATGTACATTGGCCGTTATAATTAGCAAAAATACGAGGTGAAGATGAAGATACCGGAGTATAATATTAAATAAAAAAAAACAATAATTTTTCGTTTATTATTTTTACTGTCTAATTGAATTGAAGGACTTAAATGTATGGCGTATACCGTCATCATATTTACCGTATGGCCGTCATCATATTTTTTAAAATTATAGCGACAAAAATTTTTTGTCATTCTTGAACCAACAATTCTTTGGTTATTATGACAGCAGTGGAGCTTTTATAGCAACAATGCATGTGCTGTTGCATTCCTACAAACGTTAAAATAATTGCGCCCGTTAAAATTGCCCATCTATATGTACTCACACTTTTGAGTGATAAAAAAACAATTTTTTGTCGTTCCTAAATAGTTTTTTCTTAAAGTTTATGTAATAACAGGTTATTAAAAAAGTAATTTTGTAGGTAGAAATGCCCAAAATAGGACTAAATGTCATTCCTGTAACCTGTTTTCGATCAAAATTATAACAATTCTCTTTATAAAAAATGTAGCTTCCGAAATTTGTATTTCTATTTGCATGTTTTAGATGATAAGTGTAATATTAAACTTTTGTGTTATATAATTCATATTTAAAACAAAAAAGTTGTCATTTCCGTAACCAACTATGTAATTAGTATATAATTACACGGTATAAAAATTCCTTCAATGAATCAGACGTATCGTGCACTGAGAAAAAGCATACAAAAGTCAAAGAAAATGTACTCATTTTTTATGAAAATTTTGTTTGTAGCGCCAAGAAATTATTTTTTATTTCAAATGGAAACTTTTCTTTGAAAGAAATAATTAATACTTTGTTTTGAAATTTAATTATTTCCTTAAAAGAAAAAGTTCGATATGTAAAAAAAAATTCCTAAATACAATTTTCTTAAATATTAAGTAAACATTTAATTTACAAATGTTTTTATTAAGGGTACTATTACAATGTGTTAAAACTTAAAAATAATATTTTATCATACAAGTATGATTTAAACTATCAAACATTTAGAATTTGTATTTAAATCATATAAAGTCAACATAAATAATATTTTTCGTTAGAATAAGGTCCTTAGAATACGCATACAAAATTTTAGAAAAGAATATCAAATAGGAAAAAAATTATAACATATATTATATTCGTATGTCGAGTGATATTCAAGAACATTTCGAAATAAGGTTTTTCGAATCAGCTTCTAAGATATCTGGAGCTCTACTTGATAAATTTTGATGAAGCTTAATTCATTGACCTATAAAAAGCCAAAAACTTTTATACTTTTTTTGTATGGCTGCAAGTTTCGGCAAAAAAGAGGGTTTTTTGTTCATTTTTTTCAACGCATGCCATATTTTTATTTTTTATTTTTTTTTTATTTGCGTAGGTTGAGTGCTTAACTGCAACCCTTAACTCAAGAATGCGTTTTGATTTTTTTACTTTGAGACGCTTTGTAAGTGCTGGAGACGAGAAGCCAATTGCAACAATTTTTTAAACACGCTAACTTTAACGCCCTGTAGAAAATTAACAACAACTGTATAGACAAAAAAATTTTGTTTTTATTTCCTCATGAATAATTCTTCATTATATAAAAAATTTGAATCATTGAAATTAATAATACTAGGTAAAAAAATAATAAAAAGGGTGTTTTTTATAGTTACACACTGTAATAGTACCTTACATTAATTTTAAAAATGTACCTACGAAAAAGAAATTGCTGAATTTCTTTTAAAACGTGCTTTATAAAATGCATACAATGGTTTGAAATAATTGTTGTTGAAACATATTAGGGTTCCATTTGAGCATTTATACATACAAGTTTTTCAAGTTTTTTTAGCTTTTCAAGTATTGACAATAGTATGAATTTTTCATAACTTAATTTTTTTTTTTATTTTATTTAAATTTTCATTACAGGGAATAAATCCTTACGCTAAAGATTACTAGAATCTTATTTAAAGAGCATAAGTCACAAACATACAAAGATGAACTAAAAAAGTACTTTTACAAAAAAAAAATGACAATTATGTGTTTTTGCTTTTATGCGTATTTCATTTATACGTGTATTTTTGCATGTAAAATTACATAAAATCCCATATTACGGTGGGTAAATTTTTCTCCCTTTTCTATTTTTTTTTTTGGACCACTTTTATCGATATCTTTGAGATATTTCAATGGTATTTGGGTTGGTTCTTAAAATGATCTATTGTGGAGAAAGTGTGAAAAAGCTGTAGTAGCTGAACTCTATTGTTATTGCATTGCTTTTTTTTTAAAGACTTATGGCTGCAACATATTATGCATTAAGGCAGCTTTTACATTTATTCGTATTTTACTGTATTAAAACTTTGACCGAAATAACTTTGTTCGTTTTCTTCCAGGTTTTCAAAAAGTCGGATGGAAAGAGTTAGACTATTCGATATTTGAATATAGCAATATAATGCTTGTAAGCTAAGGAATAATAATCTTTAATGATTTTAATTTTTCTGATTTTTTTAAAAAGTCTATAAATAATCTTTTTTTCTTGACCAATTTTACTTCGATCAAAAATAAAAGTTATAATTTGACTTTTATTTTTTCGATCAAAAATAACAGTTAAAATTGTTCTTTTATTTTGTCGATCAAAAGAAAAAGTCATATTTTAATTCCTATATCATCTGCTTGCAGTCGCTGTTCCAGTCGTTTGCGAAATAAATGAAAAAAGAATGAGCAATGAATGATAAGTAACTATGCGATGCAATGCAACGATATAAAGATCGATTGCAGTGTTTTTTCTGTGCAACAATTTTAATAATATCGGTGTAAAAGAATAAAAAATGTGCTCTATTATTTTGAAAATTTAAACTATAGTTTTCAAATTTATGACCTCTGACCCGAAATATTAACTTTGAAAGTGTGTATTATTTTGTAAGGAATCTCAGGGCTAGGATAAGGTAGAATGGTGAATGAGGTATCAAATGAAAGATCTGGCTGCACAATATGACTATATTTTACATTGGTGACCTTCGACCTGAAATAAGAGCGTAAAAAGGGCATTTATTAAATAAAAGCTTAACTGTAGCAGATGGAAGAATATAATGTAAGAAGGAATTATAGACATTGATAAGGTGTACAAAAAATACATCAGACATTTTGCGCCATCACTTACGGATACCCATTTCTTATACAACAAGAGTGAATGTATATTGTGATGGTGAAACTTCTAACAAATAATAAAAACTGAAAAATTTCCGCTATTTTGACATAAAAATTATAGCGATATCTCGAAAACTATATATGTTCTCATTACAACGTATTTTTGTATGAAAAGTCGTTGGTTGAGGAATATAACGGTACAGGAAAGATTTCTTGGTAATATTTTCCACATATAGTATGTTAAAAAAATTACCTTAAAATGACATTAAAATTATTTAGATATCTCGAAAAATTTATATGTTCTCAGTACAACGTATTTCCTTGAAGCAATGCCATCGCCTCAGAATGAGAAAAAACTGTTGAAATTTCAAGTTTGACTTTGCAAGCAAATATCTCAGCCACTTTTTAATCGATTTTCAACTAATTTTCTTTGTCTGAAAGATCAATTAAATGACTTTGAGAAAAGATTACCCGTTTTCTCATCTATTCAATGTTTTATATTGTTTAAAAAATTTAGGTTTTGCTCAAAAAATAGTCCAAACGTTTTTTTTTTTGTTGTACTTTTTTTTTCTTATTACATTTTCTTTTTTCACACTCTTTCATATGACATATCATGTATTTGCAAAAATTGCCTCATTTTGACTCATAACTCAATAAACAGTTCGAAATTCACGATCACGAACATCGAAATTCATGATTTTTTTTTATGAAAATTAAGTTTTTTTAAATGTTGTTTTTACATTTTTTACAAAGTTCTACAGCTCAAAAAATAATTTCTGTGAAAAGTTATATACACAAATCTATGTTTTAAGCCATTTCGTTATATATAGAAATATACTTGGGAGAAACAGTTCTTCCGTGTTTCTGAACCGATTTTGATAATTTTTTTTAAAGAAATTAGAGTACACTGACGGAACTGGCGATGTTATCAAAACATCGCTTCTTCTAGCCGTAATATTACGGTTCTTAAAAATTTAATACATGAGACTGTGACAACTTCCAAAATGGCTGCTAGATTCCAGTTTAAGAGCTGTTTTTTAGGTTTTGACAACCTCACAGGAAGTTGTAATAACTTACAATGGTGAGAGGAATTCGGTTTTGATAGCCGAATCGTGGAGGGGCCATAACAGCGCCTTTTGTGGCTGCTATAAATCGTGATGTTGACAAATCGTGGAAAAATGTTTTGTGATGAAATTGTGAAAGTTAACTCTTGTTTTTTTAGTTTTTGTTTTAATATAACGCAGTTTCTTTCATTTCTCTTCACTGTTTCTGAAAAATAAGGTACTTGTAAGACTGCCACAATTTTGCTCAAAACAAAAGTTTTCATTCACGACTTCTTGAGAATTATTCCCGATTAACTTATAGCTTATCGTATTTTATTTGTACTTACAGTGTGTTTTATTCAGTTGAAGTTATTTCAAGTGTTTATAAATACTGATTTATTGCAACTTTATAAATAATTTTTTGCTTTTTGCCAATAAGCACACTGAAATGTCAAAACTAAAATAGAGTTATTCGTCTTTTGTGGTTTTAGTATCCGCAGTAAAATCGTGAAAACCGTATTGAGGCTACAATAGCCGTATAAAAGTTACGCAAGACGCAATAATTGAAAATTAGTTGCAGTAGCCACAATACTGAATGTATCACAACTGTAACCACAGCTTTTATTTGCGAAAGACACTGAAAAAATTTGTCGTTTTTGTTTTGTGATTCTTGCAGATTCAATTAGGGTTATGAGAGCTTTTATAAAATTCTTGTAATACGAAATTCAATATTTCCCTGAGTGTTGGGAGAAGGAGTTCACTGAATATTTTTGTGACCTTTGACCTGAAATATTAGCGTTTAAAGAATATTTAAATAAAGCCTTAACTATAAAAAAATGGAAGAACATAGTGTAAGAGAAAATTTTCGACATTAATACAATGTACAAAAAAATTGTTCGCTATTTCTTGCGAATACCCTACAATTAGCATTTTTGTATGTAACATGTGTGAATACATATTGTGATGGAGAAATTTCTTATAAATAGTAAATTCTTAAAAATTCTCTTTATTTTGACATCAAAGTTATGTCGGTATCTTAAATACTATAACTTTTCTCAGTACAACGTGTTTTTATATGAAAAGCCCTGGTTGTGAAAAATAATGGTGTACGAAAGTTTTTATGGGTAATGTTTTTACATGCGATATGAATTATACAATGCGATAATTTGAAACTAAAGATTTTCATAGCATAGCACATTTTCTTGAAGTAAGGTCATGCCTCAGAACTAGAAAAAAACGATTGAAATTTCAGAAGGTTGGTCGAATTTCGGCCACAGGCGATACTAGTAAGAAATAGATATGTTAAATTTTGTATCTCTATTTTTGATAGGAAAAATAGAAGTCAAATTTTAACTTTTATTTTGGATCAAAAATTAAAATTCAAATTTTAACTGTTTTCTTTGACCAAAAATTCAAAGTCAAATTTTTACTTTTATTTTTGATCACAAAATAAAAATCAAATTTTAACCTATATATTTGATCAAACAAAATAAAAGTCATATTTCAACTTTTATTTTTGATAAAAAAACAAAAGTCAAAATTTAACTTAAATTTTTGATCAAAAAACTGAAAGTCAAATTTTAACTTTTATTTTTGGCCGAAATTAAATCAGTCAAAAAAACGATTGTTTGTTGATTTTTTTGATAAAAATCATAACCGTTACGGTTCCTGTTTTCTTTATTTACAATTCGTTAAAGAAAAATTAAATTTGTTTGTCTCAATATATATAAAATTAACTAATTGCAGGATGAATTTCTCACGTTTATATTCGTGATTGTGAAGGACAGAGTTATATATATAAAATATTTAAAGTATTCTTATACTGAGTGAAAATTCGTCAAACTAGCCACCTAAAATAGGAAGTCGTAGTTTTTATATATATAATGGATATTGTTGAAGTGTATATATAAAAACAAAAATTGCAATTTTTTAAAGTTTTTTTTTTACTGAATTACAAAGAATTTAGTTTTAGGCAACTGTTTTAGTAAAATTAATTTTGTAAAGTAAAGGCTTGTTAAAATTTTTATTATATATATAAAAATGACGACTTCCTGTTTTAGGTGGCTAGTTCAACGAATTTTCACGCATTGAAAATATATATTAAGACGATAAGCCTAAAACATTTTTACTCTCCCTCGTTAAATATTCCCTTTACAATTAACAAACGCTCTAACCGATGTTTTAGAAGCTCTACTTCTCTTATTTTTATTTACAAATTGATAAATTTTGCAACTGACTAATTTGCAAACACTAATATTTCAAGTGTTTAAAATATATCAGAAGGTTGAATCAATCATCAGCAATTTTCTCATTTCACATGAAGTCAGAAGTTTTCTTATCTTTAAATGTATTAATCAGTGTTTATTTGATTTATTCCCATAAAACTTAATGTTTCATTACGAATTAAATATGAGTGTTGTATAAATTTACAGTTTGTTTACATTTTCATTTCAAAAATTCTTAGAATTCCTTATGTACTTTGAACAAAATTATTTCCATTTCATTAGAATAGGCAGAATGATAAATATTAGAAAATATTACAAAGACGTAGAGCAATTTAATTGAAAAATATTTTGGCTAATATAAATACGTAAAAACAATAAGCAAACTAAATTAAAAAAAAAACCAAAAACTTTGCTCTGGACAAACAAAAACATTCGTACAATAAAGTTAAGATAAAAAAATGAAATAAGCTCTATAGTAAGTTGAGTGGTTCTTAGTTTTGAGCAGTTTTAAGCAGCTTAAATAGCCTTAAAAGTTTCCTTAATAGCATTGTTTTTAGAAAAGCATAAAAGTTTATAGATTAATAATTTCATTAGAAATTTTGTAGGAAAAAAAGTGTTAATACTTTACTTTTTAAGCAAATATTATTTAATAATAGCAACCGGATTTATTGAGCATGTATAATGTTGCATCCGGTCGTACAGCATTACGTGGTTGTTATATACATATATACTTATGCAACTCTCACAAGTTAACTAACTCATTGTTGGCTATTTCTCTAAACATTCTCGACACTTTTATTTCGAAAAAAATTAGTTATTCAACAGCAACTATGTCTATGTTGTTAGTCTTTAGCTACTTTTTCTTCTTCATTATTTTCTTCTCTTTCTTCTTATCACATATTTTTTGCCATATGTATTGTATTTTTTCCCTGATTCATTTATCATAAATCAATTCAACTCAGCTCAACTTATGCTGCATACCAATTCATGTTAAATAGAATTCCGTTTAAATGGCCCACAGTGGACGTTGGCCACGGCGCTTAAATACGCGTTGGTATGCGTCCAACTTGGCTTAGAGCACGTTTGATTGAAAGAGCTGCAAGCTCAAGCCATAAATTAAAAAAAAATTAATGCCTTATTGTCAAAGGCATTATTAATAATTTTAATGTTTTTCTTTTATTGAAAGTGTCTCGATACGTTAAAGCGTGTCTTCAATTTTATGGGATTTCTTATAAAGCTGTTGAGCTTTATTAATAGGGGAAATACACAAAGTCAATATTTGTTAATTTCTCAAATAGTTTACTATAGTAAGAAACAATTCTTAAGCTTAAATAATATTACATTTTTTTAGCAAAAGCACCAGCTGTTGGATTTGAATACACGTCAGTAGTAAGCAATTTGTTAAATTTAATAGCGTGTGTAAATGTGACACATCTATAATAGCTAAACTTTTGCCTACAACTATTGTAATATATTTTTTTGTTGTGACAATTTTATGCAGTTATTTATTACACAGTTCAACACGAAATAAGATCAACTTAAGATAGGTTGAATATAAATATACGGTCAAAAATACTTTCTATTGTAGGAAAAACAAGTTCGAAATTTTTAGAGAAAATATTTTTCATATTAGAACACATATAACTTGCGTGGGATCAACCGTTTTCTTTGAATTGTCGGCTGAAGTTATAGTCTTCCCTTGGATTTTTTAGGCCAAATTGCTTTGAACCCAGATCAGGTACCCTACTTTTTAACAGTGAGTTTCAAAGTGTACACTTCTCCTGATTGAAAAGCAGTGAGTTTTTGACAGCCCATGTTCACTTTAAGACTCAAAGTTAAAGAATAGTGCCCTTATCAAGCCATAAGCTCTAAGGGCAATTTTGCTTTCAGTATCATTTCGATTGCAGATTTAGAAATATAAACAAATTACTGAACTTAGAACAAGAGCTTACAAAAATTGAGAAATCCAATTTAATAATAAAACAGAAGTGGAGTTCACGATCTAGTGCAAATGGTGTTGCATTAGTGCAAAATATTATTGCATATACTTGCACTACACTAACATAAAATACAGATTTGCTTTTGCTTCGTTCTTGCAAAAATGCACCACTGAAAACCTGTAGCTTATAACTAAAGGGTGTTTTATAGAGTGATACAAGTTTAAATTATAATAGAACATAGTAATATATTTTAAATATCAATGAAACGGGCTTTGTTGGATAGAAAATTTTATGGCATGAATGTTTAAATATGATTTCGGACATGTGGCCGCCACGGCTGGCGCTTACAAGGCGCAATCTGGAACACCAATTTTCACAAACTTTTCGCAGCATTTGCGGCCGTATCTCGCCGATAACTCTTCGAATGTTGATTTCCAGGTGTTCAATTGTTTGTGGTTTATCGACGTAGACAAGTGACTTAACATAACCCCAAAGAAAATAATCCAATGGGGTTAAATCACACGATCTTGGGGGCCAATTAATTGGGCCATTTCATGAAATTATTTTTTCGTCAAAAGTTTCCTTGAGTAAATCAATTGTAGCGCCCGCTGTGTGGCATGTGGCTCTTTCCTGTTGGAACCGCATATCAGCAAGATTAATGCCAGCTAATTGAGGCACGAAAAAACTTCGACTCATGTTCCTATACCGTTCACCATTGATAGAAACATTCTGATCATCATCGTTTTTGAAGACATATGGGCCAATAACTCCGCCAGCCCATAAAGCGCATCAAACAGTCATTTTCAGTGGATGTAATGGTGTTTCGACAAAAGCTCGTGGATTCTCCTCACTCCAAATACGTCAATTCTGTTTATTTACGTACTCATTCAACCAATAATGGGCTTCATCGGAAAATAAAATTTTCCATGGAAACTCAAAATCAATATCAATTTGTGCTTCAGCTCATTCGCCGAATTGGCGGCGCATACGATGGTCGTTTGGCTTTAATCCTTGCACAAGTTGAATCTTGAAAGGTTTTAAGCAGAGATCTTTTCGTAAAATCTTCCATAAAGTGGAAGGACACAACCCCAGTTGCTTAGTTGATTAATTAGGATCATCTTTAATGCTTTCCTATACAGTGGCTACAGATTCTTCAGTGCGCACTGTTCGGCGTCTCACGGGATGCATATTATCAGTAACAGTAAATGTGGTCCGAAAACGCTCTATTGTTCTTCGAATTAGCAACTATGAAGGACGATTATGTACGTCATAAAATGGACGAAGTGCACGAACAGAACCATCATTTTGATTAAAAATTTCCACAATTTGCACGCGTTGCTCTGGTGTAAGTCGATCCAAAATAAAATGTCAAAGCAAACTAAACAAAAAACAACTATCAGCTGTTAAATCAATGGTCAAATAAAGCAGTGATGCCAACTTAAAGTTGTATCACTCTATAAAAACACCCTTTTTATAGAGCAAAATTTATATATATATAGTGGCAAAATAAGCTACATTGTTCTTTGAATCCATGCGAATTTTAAAATATCAAAAAGATAATCTGGTTGCTTTGTTTGCATTATTTTATGCTAAGAAATCTTGATACGGTACTGTAATAAGCTGTTTAAAGAACAGATAGCTATTTAGTTAGAGATGGCGGAAATGTGGGTATATCTATTTATTTTGAAGATAAATCTTGCACAGCTATTGCAGGCTACATTAAGTTTTCTGTAAGACTCTTGATCTAGGTTAGAGAAGAGTTCACAGCTGTAAGTAATGATAGGTAAAATAAAGGACCGAACAAGCTTAAGTTTTACTTCTTTTGGAAAAAAAAATTTGGAGGCTGGATTAACACTTCGCAGGGCACCATATATCTTAAGTAAAATTCGGTTGATATGCATATTCCATGTGAAGTTACTACTCATATAAACTACACTAGGGGTATTCACGGGCTGTTGCGAATTGTAAGAGTGTGAAAATGCAAGATAATTTGCGCAATAACACGTGAACATCAATATTGCAACTTAAATATGCAATAAAATTAAATGTCGAATGAACAGTAAATATATTGCCACCTTATTTCAAAATCATAAAATGTTATTAAAATCTACGTACAAACTTAACCTTTTTAAAGTTTTACCCAGGTGGCAACTACGTTCGAAAACAACCAAAACATGAATCATCTGTTTAGCATCACTGCTTGTGCGTTCTCGCAATTGGTTTGAGCAGTGCGTAATTCAAGAAGAGTTACAAAATTGCTTCCAATATGTTTATTGTTAAAATGATGCGAAAGTTCGCAATCATGCATTTTTGCATCATTGCAACTGCGTTTCGCATCAACCCGTGAATACCCCTAATATTTTTAAAGCTGTCTACAAATTATATTGGGGCATTGGGGTTCTTCGCTATTTTTGCGTCTATCAATAAGCATTGCTTTAGTTTTGGTGAAATTAAGGCTTAGTCCATTTTCTACTGAACATTGAAAGACTTGGTTCCATTCAGCATTGACTGCATTTGAAGCTTTATTTCGATTTGGCTTGGAAAAGAGCTTATATATTTGAATATCATCTGCGTATATATGATATTGACAAGTAGAGAATGTTGTCACTTTATACGTCACTTTGTCACTTTATATGTCAGCCAAATAATTGGTTGCGTCATGTGTCCATTTACCACATTTACCACGCATAAATAATTAAATTCTCATTTCGAATTATCACTTATTGCACTATCAAGCAAAAGAATTTATAGCAACAAGAAAGTTTTTTCTATCCGGATAGAATTATCTATCTATATACTATTATATAAAAGGTGACTCACGAAATTTAATCCAGAATGAGCTCGGTACCGCTTAACCGATTTTGATAATTCCTTTTTTATTCGATTGCTATGATAATATAGATTGTTATAGCTTACCAAGGTTTTCGAAAAATGTATTCTTTAATTATTGCAAATCACGCATTTTATTTGATGCCTTCATTCAACCAGCAGCACAATATAACAGCAAACAAAGCTTTCCTCTCTTTGCCGAGAGAGCTTCTCTCAATTTAACACGACAGCCATGTTGTGTAGGTAAGCTCTTTCACTAAAAACCTTCAGCATGTTTTTGTGTGATTTAAAATAATGTTAATCAAGTTGAGAGCGTGCAGAAATTTTTCTCTCTAAGCGAAAACTTCATATGAAAAAAACTTTCAAAACATGCTGAAGGTGATTAGTGAATCCAGCTTTACTTTCAGGGAGATTCTTGCTTTCATACAGTGTTAATTAATTTTCTTTCTTAATGTTTTGAGGGGAGTTGCCAGAATTTTGTTATTAGCATTAATTATATTTTGCAGCCTTGCCAGCCAGCTTTTCCCCACTTGATATAGTGTTAGTCTATCTGTACGAATATATAAAAGCGTTGCGACACTGCACGGACATTTGACAATCACGCAAGAACCACTGAACCGATTAACACGATATAGTTATCAAACGATTTGTTATTCCAACTTTATCGTAATATGCTATGTTAGATTTGGCACGTCTACTTTTTATGCCCACTTTTTGCAAAAAGTATGAGACTAGAATTTGGTAATCTACGTTGCATGGTTACTTTCGCTAACTTTACTAAAAATGGGCATGACCCACTTTAGTTAAGTCCACTTTTCGGGGGATTAGCTTGGAGTAAAGCAAAGCACACTTGGTTTAAGCTTAATTGAGCTGAAATTCAGGCATTCTATTGTTTTGAGTATGAAATGGTTTAAGTGAAAAAATTTTGCCACACCCCCATTATCGCCCAGATTTAATCAAAAATATTATACTTCCAACGGTTTTGGTTGTTTTAGACAAAAATTTGATAATTTAGTTCATACGGCTACTTTCGGCAACTGTACTAAAAATGGCGAACATACAAATTTTTTTTTCCGAACTGCATGAAAATTCTACCGGGCAATACTATACATCAATAAGAATGCTGTATATATCAGAAAATTCTGATCGTCATGCATTGATGATTAAATCGGAAACGTCTAGCATGTGTTTTGTTCGAAGGTCAATTTACACTTTTACAAATTCACAAAACGATCATAAAAAATTCATTGAATTGGGTCAGGATAAATTCTACTATAACTATAACGTTAACTATGAATATATAGATATGGAAATAGATTAAAACATAGATTTATGTATATAACTTTGGAATAGTTTGAAATATTTAAAATAATTTTCACAGAATTATTTTTTTAAGCTATATTTGAAAATTTTTTTCACATAAATTAGTTTTTAAGCTATAGCACATTGCAAAAAATATAACTACATTTTAAGCAAATTAGTTTTTATTAAAAAATCATAGGGGGGTGTGGGGGGTAGGTGGCCCATGATTTTTAATGATAGAAACTGTTTGTGTCAAAAAAGAACAATTTTTCCAAGTAAATTATGTTACATGAAATTATGTTATAAATTATGTTATAAGGAAAATGAAAATTAAAAAAAAAATTAAAATTTAAAAATATATGTATAACAAAAGTAACTCTTGGCCTTTTGTTTAGAACAAGTTGGATATTTAGAGGTTTTTTGAAAACAATATAAAACATTGCATTGGTGAGGTAACGGTAAACCTTTTCTTATTTTCCCAATTTACTTAATTTAACTTTCAAACAAAGAAAATTGGATGAAAATCGATTTGAAAATGGCGGAAATGTTTGCGTGCTAACTCAAAACATGAAATTTCAATCGTTTTTTTCTCATTCTGAGGCTTATGAGTTATGCTGAGAAAATCTATAGTTTTGAGATATCGCAAGAATTTTAATGTCATAATAACAGGTTTTTATTAAAACATACCTTATATCCGTACAAAACATTTCCGAAAAGAAAAAAAATTACCGTTAATTTTATTAATCAACGACCGTCCATACAAAAATGCATTGTTATGCACTGAGAAAGTCTATAGTTTTTAACTGCAACAATTTAAGAAGAATATATTTATTTTCAGAATATTACATATATAAATTACATTTTTGATTACTAATTTTAAAATCATTTTACCCAAATTTTATTCTAACGCTGTTATGCAGGACTTTTTCAAAAGTAAAAAAAGTAAGCCAGGTAAATTTATGTCATCATAACAATTACCGTTTAAATAAGTTATTCAAATTAAATAAAGTAATTTCTTAATATAAATACCATTTTGCATAGTTAAACAAAACAAACACAATAATTTTTATATTTTGAATTTTTTTTAATAACACTAAATATTTTCATTTTAAGATTTAAAATTTTTACATAGTATTTAATATTTTTATTGCAGGCGAAGCAGCGGGTATTTGCTAGTATATATATAAAAGAGAGTGGCGTTAGTTACTACGCTTATAACTCAAGAACAGCTGGACCGATTTCGATGATTCTTACCAATTCGAACTGGTCTCCTGCCAAACAAAGAGAATACTTTAAAAAATTCCTGAAAAATCCCCGAAAAATATGAAGAAAATGCATTTTTCCATACATTTTGTATGGAGCTACTTTACGACGCATTCTGGAAGATCGATGACGTTTTTCAGCAATTTTTTTTTTGTCAAACATTAAAAACGAACATAATTTTTAATGCTGGTTCCGTCAGAATTTTTCAAGTTTTAACAAATTTTTATCAGCTTTCGACAGTTATTGAAATTCAATTTGATTCAATAGATTCTTTTGAAACGATTTTTTGTAAAAACTAGCAGCGAAAAGTGATTTCATAGAAGTGAGTTGAGTTTCATGAAGTGCACATTGTAAATGGTTATGTTCTTTGTGATCAACAATCAATCGAAACGTTAACTTGAATTGTGCATTTTATTTTTAGGTGCATTTCTTTGAAAATCAATACGAATTCGCTGTTCATTTTATTCCGATTGATCATTGCGTGTGCAATTCTATTTTCAAACGGTAAGTTGCCAACGAAAAGGTTTTTTTGTGAGGTTATGACATGTGTGCACATGTATGTATCGATAATTCCATAATTGCTCTTATGACATTAATTTCTCAGTGTTATTCACAATGCTGCGTCCCAGAAAATCGAATCTTTCGCATCGAAACTGTAATGTAAGTAGAGTTCAGAATATCGCCAATCAATTAAATACGGATGAACAAGAAATCGCACAAGAACAGCGCCGTGTTAGTATGGCACGACTTCGTGCATCACAAACACAAGAAGAAAGACAGGCGGCAAATGAAACGGCTCAGTTAACAATGAGAAAATGTCGAGCAAATCAAACAACTCAACAGTTTGTTTTTGTTGTAAAAATTAAATCAATTAAAAATTATACATCTGGCTACCTTTCATATGACACAGTATTTATTTGCAAAAATTCTTCCAGTTAAGCGCAAAAATTATATTACTGTTTTTGTCATCAAAAAAATTTTGATTTTTTTTCCAAAATATTGTTTTTATATTTTTTACAAAAAATTTAAGCCTCTAAAATAATTTATGTTAAAATACTACCCCAATATCTCTTTCCCATCAAAAGTTATGGCTTTTATGAATAAGTAACTTTATGATTTATCGAATAGCTTTGGAGTTATAGGTCGCACAGCTTTAGAATTCAGTATTCGACCACAATTTAAACATGCCGTTTCACTGATAACATTTGATGGGTGTTTGGAAACGGGGGCGTGGCAGCAACGCGCCAGGTAACAGCTATTTTGTTATAAAACATAAAATAAAAAATTTGTATGATAAGTATGCAAGTTTTTATGCTGAAGCTTAGTATGCTGTAGAAGCGAAAAGAAATCTTCCGTAAGAAATACATTGCGTTTCTGACAGCGAAAAGGTAGCGAAATTTTTTTTTGTTGGTTAGTACGCTGTTGAACCGAAAAAATTTGTTCAATGCAGCCAAGTTCACAACCATGATTGGAGAGTTAAAGTATCAAAATTGTGCTGCCTTTATATGGCCGCACATTTAATTGGCGTGGAAATTTGACATTCAACAATAATGTTCAACTTACAAATTCAACAAACAGGTTATAGTAAGTATGTGTTAGTGTTGAGACTACACTAAAATTTCGCATGAAGAATTAAATGCCCAAAAATTTTCGTTCCTACAGCATACTAAGATTAAGCTTAAGCTTGGTTATACGCATAATAAGCTTGGTTATACGCTTAAGCTTAGTACGCTGTAGAAGCGAAAAATTTGTTCAATGTAGCCAAATTCACAACCATGATTGGACAGTTAAAATGTCAAAATTCCGCTGCCTTTTATATGGCCGTGCATTTAATTGGCGTGGAAATTTGACAATCAACAATACCCTGCATATCAAGGCTTTGTGCACGCATATGTCATCATGATTTCTTAAAGAAACTTACTGCATGAGATACATTTGTCGACCATTTTTTAAAAAATTTTTAAAAAATTGTCTTGTTTTCGTTCATCGAAAACTGCAAGTTTTCAAACAGTGCACGACAAATAAACAAATCAGTATGTTTCGTCAAAGATGAAGAAAAATCGTATATGATTCATTCAAGATTCCTTTAGGACTTGGACTTCTGGATAATGTTCAACTAACACATTGAAAAAGCACGTTATGGTAAGCATGTGTTAGTGTAAAGACTACACCAAAATTTCGCGTGTAGAATTAAATGCCTAAAAATATTCGTTCCTACAACATACTAAGCTTTAAGCAAAAAAAAAAAAAAATCCCATGCAAAATAAAAAAAATTACATTCTGACTTCAACATATATATAAATAAAACAAAAACTAATAACAAAAACTCCATTTTAAATAGAAAAATCACAATCGGCATTCCAATCAGTAATCAAAATTTTTAAACTGTAAGCATCTTACAGGTCGCTGCCATTGATGAAAGACACGAAAAGAAAAAACTATAGCAATTTTTGTGATTTAAAAATAGCTTTCGAACCAAATTCAGTCGGTTTGTCGCCCAATAAAAAGTGGGTCATTTACCCGATAGAATGCAATAATTCGGTGGTTTTTCAAGTTTTTTTTTAAACATCAACACAAACAAAACATCAGAAACATTAATTTATATATATGTGTATGCATGTATGTATGTCACTATAGCATAGCCAGCACAACTAACAAAACAAAATATTAGTCATCTCTTTAAACAAAAACTGGTCTAAACGTAACGCAAGCACAAACATATATACACAATGACATACAATAAATAATGCGGCAGACAAATAGACAACCGTATTAAAATGCAGTTATAAATAGCTGCAGTCGCAGAGACCTGTAAACTTTGGTTCGGTTTCCTAAAGTCTTTAGACTTGGCTATTTTGTAATAATTTCAGCACATATTTTGGCTGACACACATAAATGCTGCAGAACACATCGATGAAATACATATTTTTGTTGAGTTTTTGCCAATGAAATTAAAATAATAAAAATATACGTGTAACTTTCTTAAAATAAGCTGAACTAATAGTTATGTGCGTATTAATAAGTTGTAAATTGAGTCTCTTTTTATAACAAGCGATAAATGAAACTTTTGGCAGCTAGTCTTAGATTGAATGATGCGGTAGATAATTTTTTTATTTTTATTTTATTAATATTACGAATGATTTAATTCCTTAACTCACTGTTCAAACATTTAACAGACGCAAATTTTAAAAATTAATGGAACTTTTTAGATAAAAGAAAGTGTGAAAAGTAAGCAATACGTTCATTTTTGAAATGTGAGGAATGAAGATTTATTCGGCTGGTGATTAATCAGTGTTACCTGAGTTAAAAAAAAACAAATTATAAACATATCGTTGCTTAATGTACACTAAAACCATATGTAATTTCGAAAAGTCCATTAATAAGAATACTACTACTAAATATTATCAACATATCTAAAATCAAGGTCACATCGTCATCATAAAAACTAATCGCTGGCAAAAACAAAATAGCTATATCAAAATAAAAAATTTAAATTCACATTAAAAAACTTTACTGTTATTTCAAGCTATAGAAGGAACGTTCCCACTCTCTGATTTCCATCGTAATATCTATAGCTTCATTCTAATGGATTTTAAAAGCACACTCAATACTTATCACTGCAAAATATAAATAGAAGTAACGGAGGGGTAAATAAACTTAACAATAAAAAGTGATTAACGATATTGCAAATAATAAAAGCATGACGCAAAATATTAGTCAATTTTGCAAAATTAATAATTAACTAATGGAGTTGCATATGAAAAAAAAGAAACTGACGAGTCAATTTTGATTAATTCAAAGGTTAAAAATACTATTAAATAAAAGAAACATAAGAAACAGAGGAAATCAGTCAAGCCTGTATAGTTTCACATGTATTTAACCTAAATAAAATATAACAAATTTTCAAGAAAAGATAAAACATAAACTTTATGTAACACCATGCGAACAACCCTTGGTTTTTCAATGTTAATTAGTGGTAGACATGAACAGCATGGGGCACCTCCAAGCTATATGTAAACGTCGTATTAAAATGCAAAACCGAAAAGCCATAAAAACTAGCCACATAAGGAAAATAACACAAAATAATTAAGCATAAATTATAAAACGTACTAAGCCAAAAAAATCAATATTGCTTGCAGAAAACTGCAAGCTGTAAAAACAAAATTGTATTTTTACTCGTAGTTAAGTACTTATTTACATAAATAAACCCTTAGCTAAGTCGCTCTAGTTCCTGTTCTCTGTTGTTGTTGGTTGTTTTGTAAACTGCAATAAAAACTGACCTCAATATGGAATGAGCGTATTTACAGCCATGGTCACATAAATAGCACAAATTTTTATAAACTACAGATTTTGGTTAAATAGTTCTTATCAGATGTAAGAACTTAAATTCAAATTCACAGTTTCAAAAAAAAAAAAAAAAAAAAAAAACTGTTTGCCTATTTTTGATATTGTTTTGGCTATTTAAACTTACTAGTATCGCCTGTGGCAGAAATTCGACCAACTCTCTGAAATTTCAATAGTTTTTTTATCATTCTGAGGCGATGACCTTGCTTTAAGAAAAATGTGTTGTACGAAGAAAATCTTAAGTTTCAAATTATCGTAATGATTTTGATATTGAAATAGCCGAAATTTTTTTCAAAATATTATCTGTAACAGCATGACCCAAAAAAACTTTCGTACATCGTTATTTTTCACAACCAGTGCTTTTAATACAAAAATGCGTTGTACAGAAAAAGCTTTAGTTTTCGAGTTATCGTCATGTCAAAATAAAGGAAATTTTTTAGAATTTACTATTTGTAAGAAATTTTACCATCACAATATATATTCACACATGTAACATAAAAAATGCTTATTGTAGGGTATCCGAAAGAGATAGCGAAAAATGTGTTTTGTACATTGTATTAATGTCTAAAGTTTCCTCTTACGCCATGTTCTTCCATTTCTTAAAGTTTAGGTTTTACTTCAGAAATATTCGTTCAACGCTCATATTTCAGGTCAAAGGTCACAAAAATATTCGATGAACTCCTTCTCCCTACTCTAATTAATTAAAAAAAAAAAACCAAATCAGTTCAGAAACACGGAACAACTGTTTCTCCTACGTCTATTTCTATATATAACAAAATGGCTTAAAACATAGATTTGTGTATATAACTTTGGAGTGGTTCGAAATATTTGAAAACTTTTTTCACATAAATATTTTTAAGCCGTAGAACTTTATAAAAAATAGAAAAACAACATTTTGAAAAATTTAATTTTCATCAGAAAAAAAATCATAGGGGATAATTATAATATAATTATAATTATAATTATAATGAACTTAAATTATTATAATTATAATGAACTTAAATTATTATAATTATAATGAACTTAAATTATTATAATTATAATTATAATAATAGCTCATGATTTTCGATGATAGAAACTATTTTTTGCAATATTTGCAAAACTGAAGCAATTTTTACTAATCTATATATATAAAATGGAATGTGTGTTTGTTTATTTGTTTGTTTGTACCTTATAGGAGACCAAACCTCTGGACCGATCTTCCTGAAATTTTCACAGCATTTAACTGGGACTCTGGCATGATTAATAGGGTACTTTTTTCGAACACGCCCACTTTTACGCCCACTTTTTTAAAATTATGTAATTGCTCCCATATAGTTTTTAACAGATTTACTTCAAATTGTATACACATTATACTCCAGGCGAGGTAGAAATAAACATTTCTTACGCCACGCCTCCTTTCACGCCCCTTTTCACGCCAAATTTAAGTTTTAAACTTTTTGTTCTCTGTACAAATTTGTTCCTTCCAACGGAATTTTTTTTATTTGGAAGTATATTGCTCTTAATACTGTTAACGTCGCCATATTACTATGAACCACGCCCACTTCACCGCCCTCTTTTTTTAATTCAGATACTAACTTATACCACTGACAATGTTTGCTATACAAAATACTTTTTTGTAATATGTATTTACCTAAAGTTTTATATACTTTTTATCTACAGGGGTAGACATAGATTTTTTTATTACCAAATCCCCCTTTCTCGCCCCATTTTACTTTAATTATAATTAATCTGCTTTCAATCTATATATATAAAAATGAATGTCTGTCTGTCTGTTTGTTTGTTTGTGCTTTATAGGAGGCCAAACCCTTGGACCGATCTTCCTGAAACTTTCACAGCATATTACTATGACTCTGGAAAGAATAATAGGCTATTTGAAGTTTTTATTTGACAAAGGGGCGTGGCACCACCCATATAATCCACAAATTTAAATCGCCATATTTTGGGCATTTTTTGACCTACGTCGATGATATTTGGTTCATATGATATTGGCATAATTAGGAATACGTACCAGGAGAAAAGTGGGTGGTACCACGCCCCTTTTTAGGAAAATTAAAAATCGTAATATAGTCTTAACTACCGGACCGATCGTCATTAAATTTTCACAATTGGATATTCTTACGAAATAATAAATTCTTGACTATATAAAGTTGTGAGTGGACAAAGGGGCATGGCCTCGCCCATATAACCCAAAATTTAAAATCCTCATATCTTGGGCATTTTTTGACCAACGGCGGCAGTATTTGCTATATATAATTGGCATGAATAGAAATACGTACCAAAAGAAAAGTGGACGGAGCACGCCCCTTTGTTTGCGATATATTGGAGGCTGGACCTGTTAACCGATCTTAAATTTTCACAGCGTGCAGCTTTGACTCAGGAATACTTATTACATGATAATATTTTTCGACCATGCATACTTGTGCACCTCCTTTTTTACTACGTTTATTAACGGCTTTACCTCAAATTTAAAATACATATTAATTAAAATAGTGGGGCAACCCCATTCTCATTCTCCCACAACTGACTGCGAAACAGCTGATTGTGTAATTGCTGCTTTTTGATTTGTCTAAAAATAAAAAGGGGAGCATGAAGCAAATTACATGCGGTTCAGTGCTGAATTCCAATTGGTTTACAACAAAAAAAGGGGAGAAGCATTGCAATAATTAAATTAAAATTAAATAAATAAATTTTTGTAAATTTATAAAAACTTTTAATTTTATTTTATAACGAGGGGGGTAGCGAAGCACACCGGGTTCAGCTAGTAAATTATATGCCATATGAAAGAGTGTGAAAAAAGAAAATTTTACAAGAAAGAAAAATTACAACAAAAAAAAACGCTTGGCCTATTTTTGAGCAAAAACTAAATATTTATAGGTTAATTTAAAACAATATAAATCACTGAATTGGCAAAAGAACAGTAAATCTTTTCTCACTTTTGCAAAGTTATTTAATTGATCTTTCAGACAAAGAAAATTTAATGAAAATCGATTAAAAAATGGCTGAGATATTTGCTTGCAAAATCAAAACATAAAATTTCAATCCTTTTTTTTTGCATTCTGAGACGATGACCTTGCTTCAAGGAAATACGTTGTACTGAGAAAATCTACATTCCTTGAGATATCTCAATAATTTTGAAGTCATTACAGCAGCGAATTTTTTTAAGCATACTATCCGTGAAAAATATTACCAAAAAAGCTTTCATATACCGTTATATTTCTGAACCAACGACGTTTCATACAAAAATACGTTGTACTGAGAACATCTAGAGTTTTCGAGATATCACAATAGCTGTTATCTCAAATTAACGGAAATTTTTCATAATTTACTATTTTTAAGAAACTTCACAATCACAATATATATTCACACTTGTAACAAATAAAAAAATGCTTATTCCGTAAGAGATGGCGAGAAATGTCTGAAGTATTTTTTGCACATCTTATCAATGTCTAAAATTCCATTTTACATCATGTTTTCTCTTGCTTAGCTTTTATTTAACAAATGCTATTTTTACGCTCATATATCAGGTCGAAGGTCACTAATCTAAAATTCAATCATACTGTGCAGTAGAGCACCCATGAAACATATGGAATGTGCCTTTTTCTGATTTTGTTCGCTCCCCGCCCATTTTCTGTTAGATTGAGGCTAAAAAAAAGATCTGCATACAAAATTGGATTTCGGTGGTGGAAAAAACCCAGGCCCCTTGGGGTTAAAGGCCCAAAAATGGCTTAAAAATAGTACTTGGCTTATTTACTCTATATCTCTTAAAATAACAGTTTTGCACTCTTTAAATGCAAAAACATTTTTATGCACAATTAACAGATACACATTTTTTCATAAACAACTTTGACCTTGGAATGTGACCTTTCGTAGTGTTTTGCGCAGTGAGCAGTCAGATTTGTACGTAATATATTTTTTGAACAACCCTCGTAAATTTTTGGAAAGAGATATTTCTGAACAGTTAACACCATATCAAAGAGCATTAAATGAAGTTTAATTCACAGTTAGTTTTTTTCTTAAGTATTGATTTTTGGAGGTATGAGAGTATTTCAAATTTTTTTCAAAGTATTTTTCAAAGCAAGTGACTAATTTTCTTCATTGCAAGCACATTTTCAAATGGATTGACACGCTAAAATATCATATTTTCAGGAAAGTAAATACATTTAGCTTAAAAAGTCTAGCTTAGCGCGGCTTCCCGCCAAAACCAATGTATGTATTTAAATTTTTTTTTTTAGACTGTATATCGATAAACAATTAATTCTTTTATAATAACATTTTCACATCGCAGTTTAAATGTAAGTATAGCGCCATTAAATGTACGAAAATCGGCAAAAAATTATTAGTATGTAATATAATAGCAACTTTTTACCGAATAAAATAGTTTTGGCTGCCTCAATAGGTGCAATACCCCAGTGTGCGCTGCTAATCAAATTTTTTTTTTGCAATGTTGAATAATGTTGAATATGTTGCAATGGTCGTACAGTGTTAAAATCAAATAACATACTTCAATATAAACTATTTTCCGAATAAAATAATGTTGGCTTCATAAATCGGTCATTCGTCAATCGCACATTGGGTGCGCTGCTAAACGAATTTTCTCAGAAATGAAACCCAGTTAAATCGATTTTTCGCCCCCGAAAACTCTTATACTGAAAATTTCATCGAAATCGCTTGGCCCGTTTTCGAGAACTTATTTACAAACAAACAAATATATAAACATATATTGCTCGTTTAATAAAATAAGAGAATTCCAATGTTCATATAATTTTATTTATTGTAGGCAGAAAAAATATGCTCCAACGAACAGATGCTCCCTTGTAAAAAAGGCGTTTTCGCTAGAATACTATACTTGATACAAGATGAAAATAAGAGTGTTAAGGAAGGTGTTTCTATTGTCACAAACGAATTATTAAAAGTTTATAAGGCCTTCGAAATTCCAACAAAAAGAAAAGACGGCATCGAAAAATGATTTCAAGACATTTTACGGATCCATTCGATATATCCCATTAGGATAAAAAAATTAAAAAAAAATTAGTTAATTAGTTTTATGATCTATTAAAATTATTACATGAATTAAATTGAGATAATACATTTGGTTGTGAAAATAACCACCTTTCAGTTAGAGCACTAGCTTCTGGCAAGCAAAAAACTCGTTTCATTTCTATGGTGCATTTCGACAAACTGTCGAACACCAAGAATATTGAAATAAATAAAGAAGCAACTAGAACAGATGGCAACCTTGGTAGAGTTGATGGCGGTGATCTATAAAAAGCCTACTGCTTCGAAATGTCATATGATTAGCAGCCATACAATTCAAAAGAATGAATTAATAAATCTGCGAAGTCATATACTAATTTAAACAGTGAGTTGGTCACAGCTTAATCACTCAAAGACTACTGAAGAGGAATATGTAGCAATTTCCGAAGCAGACTGTCTAGTCAGCTAAGTGATTGACTCTATACAGAGTTGTTGTTGTTGTGGTTGCCTTCTTAAAAGCTTACTTGATCTAAAGTTCACAATTTAATTCATGTAAAAAAAATTAATTAACTATTTGAAATAATAATACATTAAAAAAAATTGTTCGGAAAACAATTTTATATTAAACTTCATGCACTCTAAAAAATAGGTTTCTTTTTTCGTTCTGTGCATAAGCGTTTTGTGTTTTCATTGTGTTTTGGTCACCTTTTCAAAATGATAATTAATTTTAATAATATTAAAAAATACTATTATGTTTTTTTCTAGTAATGCAGCTTTCAAAAGTGTGCTGGATTTTTTAAGCTTAATGTATCCACTTTTCTGAAAATATTATATTTTATCGTGTCAATCCATCTGAAAATGTAATTGCAATGAAGAAAATTAGTCACTTGCTTTGAAAAAATCTTTGAAAAAAATTTAAAATGCTCTCATACCTCCAAAAATCAACACTGTAGGAAAAAACTAACCGTGAATTAGACTTCATTTAATGCTCTTTGATATGGTGTTAACTGTTCAGAAATATCTCTTTCCAAAAATTTACGAGGGTTGTTCAAAAAATATATTACGTACAAATCGTGACTTTGACTGCGTAAAACACTACGAAAGGTCATTCCAAGGTCAAAGTTGGTTATGAAAAAATGTGTATCTTTTTACTTTGCAGAAAAATGTTTGTACACTTTAAGAGCGTAAAACTGTTATTTTAAGAGATGTAGAGTAAATAAGCCAAGTACCATTTTTAAGCCGTTTTTGGGTCTTTAACCCCAGGGGGCCTGGGTTTTTTCCACTACCGAAATTCAATTTTTTTTTTGCAGATCTTATTTTTTAAGCCTCAATCTAACAGAAAATGGGCGGGGAGCGAACAAAATCAGAAAAAGGCACATATGGATACTCTAATATTCATATATAAATTAGCAATGTATACAATCATGTTTATTGGCTGATTCAAATTTCGGTTCTGAGCTGACCTCCTCAAAGATTTAATTATAAGCCTATAGTATAACTTTGGGAACTATAGATATCAAAATCGCGCAGAAAATTTGACATTCTTTCGGCGGGTGAGCGGTAATCTTGATAACCCGTTCCCTAAGGATACTAAAGTAAGTTAGGATTTTATGCTGTAGATGAAGATTAATAATAAAATATTGTAGCAATGCTGCATAATACAAACGTGGTGACTTTTTTAAAAAATAAAACAAATTTAGTTTTATTTAAATCTGTTTCAGCTTAAACAGATTTGTACAAGTGTGCCATTTTTGAGGTCAACCAAAAACGAACCTGTGTATGCTTAGATAGCTTAAGCAAAACAAAAAACAGGGAAAATGTTAATTTTTTTTTTCGTTTTTACGAAACTATAAATTCGAAATTAACTTTTTATATTATAATACCAACCTATTAAACCTTAAGTTTTTACCATGGGTCGCACAGCGCCTCCAGACAACCTTTAAATGTAAATTAAAGTATTAGAAAATAAAACAAACTCATAAATAAGAATACCATTCAAAAGATTGAACCTTTAGCTGCACACTAGTGAATTTTCATATTTATATGTGTATGTATATGTGAGATATTGACTCAATTTCAGGTGCATTTTGTTACCTGACCAAATTCAACGACCCTTATACGCACGAAAGAAGTGGAGGATTACCTGTTCACGATGCAGGACCATCCACACATGAACCACGTGCGAAAGTCCGTGACGCAAATCTATAATAATCTAAGTTCTCGTGTTATTATATGCAAACAAATTGAGAACATTAAAAAATAACAAAAAATTGAGAAGTTATTGATTCATTGAAATACAACATATGTTGGCAAAACATGGCACAGACTAAAGGTTAAGCATAAAAATTTAAATTGTTGAAATTATTAAATTGAGTGCTATTTGTGTGACCATAGCTGTAAGTGAATTCCGTGTTATTTAATGCGTTTAATTAACTGCTTCGCTTCACGCACTAACGTGACCAGTTGGAATACTTTTTACTTGACTTTTTACTTAAAATTTAATGCCACAAAAAGTTGAATGTCCTGTTCTTTAGATAAAAAGTAGTTATATGAGCTTTATTTGACAATAAAAAAATACACAAAAAAATTAACCCTATAAAGTTTCATCACATTTTTGTAAAGTTCTCTTTAAAGTTCACTAGAACTATCTTTAACTCTTTTATTTTTTTAAATAGAAAACTCTTCACTTATCTTCTGTGATCATTGATTATCCCTACACTCTTTCTTTTATTCTTTCTATTTTGAAAATGTATCTCCTATCTGGCTCAGTCAAGCACATTACACTTCGGCTAAGAACAGGCAGACTCACCTTAAAGCCCAACCGAAGATGTTGCTGAATCTTGTCGCTTACCTTGACTTTGAATGAAGCAACACTTCTAGCTATTTCAAGATAAGAGACTCAAGATAAATATAAAATTTAATTGAATATTACTTAGACGATTGTGGGACTAGCACGAGTACCAACTTACAGTGATAAAGGTACTCAACATCTGTTTGTCTGTTTCTCTGTTTGCCTTAAGTGAATTCTTACTTGATGTCAAATTTATTTCTTAAGTTTATTCAAAGTTTACTTATTTGTTTTCAAGTTATCTTTATTAGAAGTTATGATAAAAATTCCACGAAGTTTATATAAAGATAAAATTTTTTAATTTCTATCGTCTTCAATGGCGAGCAACCATAAATGAAATGTTAAATCTTGAGTGCTTATCAATTTTTGTATCTCAGCATTAGATAAATAGATACTTTTGTACAAAATTATCTTTTTCTTAACGAATTATTTTAATTCCTAATTTTTTAGCTATAACATTATTCGGATCTACTGTTTATTCGAATAAGATTATCTTTATAGTGGCAGTGGCATGCTGGTTAGAGTGCCTGGCCCGTCTGCTAAGAAACCGTGGTAGCTTGGGTTCAATTCCCATTCGAGACAGGATGTTTTCTTAATTGAATAAGTATTTTTTTTCGGCTGCCACTACTCTACAGACAATAGAAAATTTCAGAAGCTTTATTAAAATTGGCTTGTAGAAAACCTAAGCCTAAGCTTTCTGAAAACATAAGCGGTTTGGCATAAAGCTCGTAGGTCCAGTTCTCAATAATTTGCGTTTAAAGATTTAATAAAAGCACAAGATAATGAGCAAAAGAAGCTGATCTAATAAATTCGTTTTTTATACTTTTGCAGTAATAAAAGATTTATAATAAATAAAAGAAGGTTTTCGTTTTCACAATAGAGAGTTGAATAATGTTGAGGAACAGTTTTTATGCGTAAGAACCTGTTCTTAAACTTAAGAATGAACTCAACATTGATTCAATGAACTTGAGTCGTAAATTGAAGCAATCTTAATGATTGATTAATTTTAGTTTTATTTTATTAAAAGTTTGAGAAGACTTGCATGATTGAAATACCGCCTATTTTACCAAAAAACACAGAAGAGTTGTTAGATCCTACTCTTTGAAATAATACTAGCACTCAAAAAAAAAAAAAAAAAAATCCGACTTCAAATTTTGATAACACATGTTCTTTTTTTTAATAATAATTACAAACCACATTTTATCTTTTTAGGTAACTTTGTTAGATTTTGGTAATTAGCAGGGCCCGGATTTTGTTGAATTTGCCTTTTTTTGTAGTTATATTAACTCGGGGATAAAAGACTTACACGTTTTCAGTCTCTCTGATTTTACCTTTTTTTGCTTTTTTCAACACATTAAGCATTAAGCACGTTTCACATTTTTTACACTTTTCAAATTTCGTTAATATTATTTTTAAAGAATTTATTAATTTATAATTTAGGATTTTTTTTAATTGCATTACTTTTTCTGTTGTGATTACAAATCTTTTGCACACAACATTACATTACTTTAAAAGTATTTGAAATGAGTATCCTAACTTTAAATGCTACATACTTAGTTTTTGGTACGTCCTTTCCGAAATTTTTCAACTTACGGTAATTTTGATATTATAATACTTTTCAGTATAGGAGTTTTTTGTGTATGTAATTTTAAAAATTTTTTGTTTTTTTGACATCAAAAACACTCACATATAATCAAAATTGTAGAAATTTTCAGTACATAGCACATTACACAAATGAGTAATGGTAAGTATGTGTTCGTGTAGAGTCTACACCAAAACTTCGCGTATAGAATTAAATGCCTAAAAATTTTCGTTCCTACAGCATACTACACGCAGAGAAAAACCATAGTTGCAACAACCATGTTTTAAGATGATCATAGTATGATTCGGATTATGATTGTTGCTAACATGTTCTTAAACATGTAATATTTTCTTTGATTATGATAAAATGATATAACAACTATATTTAGAAAAGGAACTTTTTTGTAGCAACCAAAACATTATTGAAACAACCATTATTCTCTTATAATGGGTCGAAAATAGAATGATTGCAACAACTATATTATGAATTTATTTTTAGGATCCAGAATATTATTGAAACAATAATTTTATTTTTTTTATTTTTCACACTATATTAATTAAGAGATATTCTCTCCAGAGGTTTGCCATTGTCTGGGCTGAACAGAAATATTAGTTCAATTAAAAAATTTTTTTGATAAAATTTTCTGTCCGAGCTGGGGTTTGAACCTTGGCTTTGTCGCTTACGAGCCACGCACATTACTAGTAGGCCACAGCCGCTACTACCGCTCGCCTGACTAATGCCATTCATAAACATGGTACATTAAGTGCATTGTCACAAAAATAGCAATATTTGTGATAAACCAAATATAGTCAGAATTGCAAAATATATTTACGATAAATAGAAGTAGTATGTTTGCTACAATTAAAGTAAAAAATGTCACTTTTCTGCGTGCTGTTATTAGAATAAGGCGATTTAAAACAAAACACAATAATTGAACAGTTGACAAACGAAGCGGCACATAGCCAGGAATCGATAAAACTTATTGTGTCTGAATGAAGTGAAAGTTTTTCCTGCAAACTGTTCAGACACAATAAATTCTTTCGATTTTTGGTAATGTTCTGCTTTGTTTGCCAACAATCAAAGAATAGTTCAGACAAACATTCAAAATTCTAATATGTTTGTCTCTATAATAATATTCACATTTATCATGATTGACAGAACTACAACATTTTTGTTGCAACTAATAGTTGAGGCAAGCATTGTATGTTGACGATTTCAATGATGTTATGATTTCAAATATAATGTTATTTTTGGTACCACCATTAGTAAATAATGACTTTATTAAGGCAAAAATTTTTGTTTGCAGAAATAATACAATAATTTTAGTAAAAAAATTATTATCGCAGTAATCATTTCTCAACCATGTCTTTTCTCTGCGTGTAAGCTTTAGTCGTGAAAAGCATGCTGGAAAATGTTATAAATTAGAAGTAAGCACTGCATTAACAACACGGTTCCAATAATTTAGAGAAATCGGTAACTGTTAGTCAGTTTAGTTCTTTTCGCACTCAGTCTAAACTTGTAGCAAAAAACATAATGGCACTTCTTGCATTGTTCTTGCAGTTTTTTCAGCTGGATTTATGTCGATCAACTGTTTACGTCGATAATATTGTAACAGGTTGCTGTATCGACTATAATTGGATTTTAAAAAGCTACTGCTTTCTTAACTTACTCCTTTTTGCTAATTTACATTAAGAAGCGACTATACAATTTTTCGCATAAAAAAGGAATTTTGAAGATTTAAGAAATTGCATCAACTTTTAGACTCACTTTAGTTATTTTTTTTTTTAGACACAAACCAATTGTTATTTTCCAACTGGAAAAACTACTAGAAAATTTAGAAAGTTTGGTGTCCATTTTCCTTTTTTTACAAATTTGATTTTCATATGCGAAGTGCAGGCAAAATTTTTACCAGTAAAGTATAGTATGCTGTAGAAGCAAAAAGAAATCTTCCGTAAGAAATGCGTTACGTTATTGAAAGCGAAAAGTTAGCGAAATTTTTTCGTTGGCCAGTACGCTGTTGAACCGAAAAATTGTTCATTGCAGCCAAGTTCACAACCATGATTGGAGAGTTAAGATGTCAAAATTTCTCTGTCTTTTTTATGTTCGTACTGTCTCAACAAAAGTGGTTTCGATAAAAACGCGTTATAATTTTAAGTAGCTACTAAAAATTCGTATAATATATTCTTATAATGTGTAGCGCAGAATGGAAAATTTAGGCATGTAGGCACTTTTGCCGGACTCTATCTCTTGGTGCATTATTTTTAAGACCCTAAAGCATCTTTAAAGCGAACAAAATTTTCCATTTTTTAAAAATTTTACTTAGGTTTCCCGCCTTAAGAACACCAACTTCAGCGCCATCTTCATACACGGTTAGAAATCTTGGAAACAATTTTAATACAAGCAAGATTTTTAATTCAAAAAGTATTCATTTTAATACTCCTCAATTGATTAAAAAATTTTTAAATATATT
Organism: Dichetophora obliterata; assembly: GCA_963920525.1. Taxonomy (NCBI): domain Eukaryota; kingdom Metazoa; phylum Arthropoda; class Insecta; order Diptera; family Sciomyzidae; genus Dichetophora; species Dichetophora obliterata. The sequence goes on along the minus strand of OY986438.1, from coordinate 115,658,332 downwards.
ATGATTTACATTTTAATACAGTTCAAATATTAAAACGATATTTCTGTGGTCACAAGGAATAATGACTAAACTCAATTGAAGGATTCCAAACTCGCGATATGGAATTCACTTTATTGCCAATTTTGGAAGTATGCAGATATCCTTTTTTTGCCTAGAATTGATCTTCACTTATGTCTGCACAAATTTTGTTTGTAAGAGTTCATATATTTAAAAAAAATGGGTCGTGGTTCGTGCAATTAAAATATCGTTTTTTACGATACTTTGAGTTTAGTCGTTATTCCTTGTGACCACAGATTTTATACCCTTTGAAATCAATGTGAAACTATGGTCAATATTATACCTTATTTTTAATGCCAAATTTTATCCGCTTTGCTTAAACTCGTCCTTAATACCATATTTTTTTGTTATAAGCTCCTTTAAAATTCAACTGAATAAAAAAAATCGAACCATACCGATCAAAAAAAGGTCACGATCAATAAGAATTTTAAATATCCTTCCAGGAAACATCGAAAAGCTTCCATCTAAAAGTGATAAAGAAGCATTCCCCACCGTATCTTTTGGAAGCTTAAGAGTAGTTTTGTGTTAATGTTGTTTCCAAACCGCTTTTCTCTTGTAACAATTCGAAGACTCACATATGGAAGTGATGAATAAACATTCCCCATCATACCTTTTGGGATTATATTGGAAGTTTTGAATTTATGTTCTTTAAGAATGCATGTGGAAACTTTTACTTATTGTCAAACAATGACAACAGAAAATATTAATATTATTGTTTCCTATCCTCTTATTATAGAATTCATGTTTACTGTTTAAAAAAAAAATCAGTTTTAACGGCCTCAACAGTCTAATGGTAGCACGCTTGACTGTCGCTCAGGGGTCCCGAGCTCGAAATCCTGGCCGGGCATTTTCATAACAAGGGAGGGGAATGTTTCCACATTAATTTTCAGAACAGGGGAGATGACTGCTTCCAATTTCCTTTTTAAGACAGCGGAGAGGAATGTTTCCACTTGAATTATTAACACAGCGGAGAGGAATGTTTCCATCTAATGACATGCTATGTAAAAAAAGCAATATAGTGTGCAACTAGGGGAATGCTTCCTACATTCCATGGAATGGTTCCTGGCTGCGTCCGGGAATGCTCACATTTCCTGAAGAGACTATGTTCAAAAAGCAACTTACATTCTCGAAACATAACATGCAAAAACATATTAAAGAAAAGAAAATGCTTTGAAAAAATTTTAGCTCGGATTTTTTTTTGAGCGCGTGTGTAGGTTAGTTTAGGCTTAGACCAATCCAGTAAGACCAGAGCTCTCATCACGTATGATGGGAATCGTCTAATGACATTGGCGTCGGAAGCGGGGGGTAAGGGTGGCAGTTGCCCCCACCTTTTTTAGCTAGATAAACAATTTAAAAGGAAAAGTTATTCAAAATATCAGTTTTTTTACAACGATAATATTTTTGCATTATATATTTTCCTTTTCTTTATCTCTTCTTCATGTTTCATGTGAAGAAGTTTTGGTGAACTTTTTTTGCACCACCATTTGTACTGACCCCCCAGATGAAATTCGCTTCCGACGCGCTTGTCTAATGATATCGTTTCAACGATACTTTAACATCACGTAACCCTGCCAACATTTTGAAGTGCCATTCGCCACTCGCCAAAAGTTAACGCTTAAGGTACGTCTTCTAAGATCATTTGACAATAGTTTGTGTTTTAAAAAAACAAAATACACGAGTTATTGCGTGTTTATCTTCTCAACAGGCACTCAGGAGAAATATGTTCGATTCCTAACGGTTTGTTCGCATTTTTGCGTCGTCACTTTAAAGGCAATTCTGGATGATCGCTTTTGAGTCTTCGTTGAAATCACCAAAAAGAGACTTCTTGAAGTGTCTATTACGAGAAGCCATCAAAGTGACGCCGGCGGGTAACAGTTTCTACCAACAGAAGTCACTTTTACGAGGAAAAAACAATAACGCCAGCGTTTAATCTCAACGCCTACAAGTCACGCTTTTTCGACGATAGTAAATGTCGGCAGGGAACCTTTAATTTTATGTATCGTCTAAGCGAAATCGTTTTGCTAGCTTCATGTATGGAAAACAACTGCCAAATGATATCGGCGAAACGATTGCTTGGCGCGATAGTAATTGAATATGGGATAGTATCGTTCAAGCGATAGTCTTTTTAAAAGTTACGCGATTAGGGCCCTGATGATTCCTCGATTGTCATACCACATTTCGAAAGAAGCTTATTTTGCATTAAGCTTAAATATAATTTTAAAAAAATTATGATTTTTTTAAAAAATTTTAAAAAAATAATGATTTTTTTTAGAATTATTAAAAACAATGTAGTAATTAAAATATGCCATCATCAATTTTTCATGAAAGTAACTTGGGCTAAAAGTTAATGTCTTATGCTTAAACAGAGTATGCAAGCGCGTCGGAAGCTTTTTTCTCCTTGGGGGAGCAGTACTAAAAAATTACCAAAATTTCTTAAAAGAACATGAATATGAATAAACACATTTTTTATTTTGGTTTCAAAATAAAAAAAATATAAAACTAAATAAAAAATATTAAAATTTGATTATTTTTAATAGTATTTCCAATCACGGTTGCTACCTGCTTATTTTTCGTTGTACCAAATTCTCCGAAAAAATATACCAAATAGGAAAAAATTTACCAATTTTTTTTTAATATAATAATTTGCTAACATTTATTATAATAGTTAATTAGTTTTTATGATCTATTGAATAATTACATGAATTAAGATTATGAGCTTTAGATCAAGTGAGTTTTCAAGAAGGCAACAACAACAACAACAACTCTGTATAGAGTCAATCACTTAGCTGACTAGACAGTCTGTTTCGGAAATCGCTACATATTCCTCATCAGTAGTCTTTGAGTGATTAAGCTGTGATCAACTCACTGTTTAAACTAGCATATGAATGTGTAGATCCTCTAATTCATTCTCATGAATTGTATGGCTGCTAATCATATGACACTTCAAAGCAGTAAGCCATTTTAGATCACCGCCATCAACTCTATCAAGGGTTGCCATCTGTTCTAGTTGCTTCTTCATTTATTTCAATATTCATTGGTGTTCGATTGTTTGTCGAAATGCACCATAGATTATTAATTAAATAATCTGATAATTGATCGATTTTTCGGTCAAATTCATGTGTAATTGAACATTTGGTTGTGAAAATAGCCACCTTTCAGTTAGAACACTAGCTTCTGGCGAAGCAAAAACTCGTTTCATTTCTATGGTGCATTTCGACAAACAATCGAACACCAATGAATATTGAAATAAATGAAGAAGGAACTGGAACAGATGGCAACCCTTGATAGAGTTGATGGCGGTGATCTAAAATGGCTTACTGCTTTGAAGTGTCATATGATTAGCAGAAATACAATTCATGAGAATGAATTAGAGGATCTACACATTCATATGCTAGTTTAAACAGTGAGTTGATCACAGCTTAATCACTCAAAGACTACTGATGAGGAATATGTAGCGATTTCCGAAACAGACTGTCTAGTCAGCTAAGTGATTGACTCTATACAGAGTTGTTGTTGTTGTTGTTGCCTTCTTGAAAACTCACTTGATCTAAAGCTCATAATCTTAATTCATGTAATTATTCAATAGATCATAAAAACTAATTAACTTAACTATGGCAGAGCACGGCCAAATAAGTTTATTTAATGTCAAATTAATTAAATAATTTGATAATTGATCGATTTTTCGGTCAAAGTCATGTGTAATTGAACATTTGGTTGTGAAAATAGCCACCTTTCAGTTAGAACACTAGCTTCTGGCGAAGCAAAAACTCGTTTCATTTCTATGGTGCATTTCGACAAACTATCGAACACCAATGAATATTGAAATAAATGAAGAAGCAACTAGAACAGATGGCAACCCTTGATAGAGTTGATGGCGGTGATCTAAAATGGCTTACTGCTTTGAAGTGTCATATGATTAGCAGCCATACAATTCATGAGAATGAATTAGAGGATCTACACATTCATATGCTAGTTTAAACAGTGAGTTGATCACAGCTTAATCACTCAAAGACTACTGATGAGGAATATGTAGCGATTTCCGAAACAGACTGTCTAGTCAGCTAAGTGATTGACTCTATACAGAGTTGTTGTTGTTGTTGTTGCCTTCTTGAAAACTCACTTGATCTAAGGCTCATAATCTTAATTCATTTATTATAATAATTTACTGGAGTATATTTGTTTACATACCTAACATAACAAAAAATATTAAGTTATGTTATACGCTATTAACAAAATAATAAATACATCAAAATAGTTATTTTGCTGGCCAAATATAATTAGATTCATTGCGCACGACACACAATTTTTTAGAGTGCTTTATGTTGTTAGGTGTTTTATATTCCAATTTATTTCTAAGCTTAGTTTTATTCGTGCTAAAATAAAGAAAATATTGGTTTAGCAGCTGCTGAGCTGTGTGGAAGACACATCAGACTGTTTACAAAATTGTTAAAATCATTTAAACAAATTTCCCCCAATTCATTCTTCACAACACAGACTTTTTCTCAAAATACCCCTATTTGTTTCCCAACATCATTACAATTTAAAAAACTGACAGCCCTATTCTGGCAAATTAACAAATTGTTAAACAGTATTTTCAATATTTCTATGTCTTTGTTGTAATTTTTTTTATTTCAAAACAAAATTTGGAGCTCAAAAATAAAAAATTTTGATAAAAATTGTCAACTGCGTTTCAGTCATTGACAATTTCATTAACAAATTTTGTTTTTTGAGATTTAAATTTCGTATTGAAAACAACAAACACATAGAAATATTAAATACTGGTTAACAATTTGTTAATTTGCCAGAATAGGGCTGTAATATTTCAAACCTAGGGCTGTAATATTTGAAACCTGAACAAGATTTCTTTGAGTCACAATAACGTCAGGGTAGCATTCTAAGAGATGATATTTTAATATGAATTATTGAATTATGTCAATAAAGAAATTTTGTTTTCTGACATAATTTGTGAAGATGTTATTATATTCAAAACATTTAGATCTTCTACGAGAATTTTTGAAATTCTTCGATCCGATAATTTTTTAAAAGATCTTTCATATAGTATTATGAAAATATAAGAAATAGTTGTTGCTTTTATAAAGCAAGACTAGGTATATCTTTACATGGTTTAAATGCAATAAGGTGCAAAAAGTAATATCAATTTAAATTATTCCAAAATTTTTCTTTCTGTCCTTGCGAGAAACAAACTCTATCACCACCTCCATTGAATTAAATTCTTCGGTTTTATCTTTGTGAATGTGTATAAGTGCCGCATGAGTGAGTCGTTTCTGTGTCATAGTTGCTCGAAGATACGTTTTAAGTCGACGTTTTCTTTTTAAACTGTTTATCTAACTAAATAAGCGGGGGGCAACTGCCCCATTTAATATGTGATATTAAATCTGAAGCAAGTGTTGTGTCTTAACCTTAGTGAAATCAAGTTACTAAGCGTTTCTCTCCACAAACTTTGTCTGCCTGCAACTGCAACTTTTTGTCGTAAATTGATGTGTTTTAAAGTTCCTTTGACTAGAACTAAGGAAAGTAAGGTTATAGCGTAGGACCATGGCCTGGCCAGGATTCGAACCCTGGACCCCAGAGTGACAGTCAAGCGCGTTACAACTAGACTATCGAGGCCGCTTAACACTTAAGGTTAATAACAAAACAATTTCCCCAGATGCTTAAAAACTTTAATATCTATTTTCCATGTTTAACTTCAACATTTTTTATAAATGTTCATTGTATGCTGTACATTTTTTGTATAACCAATGCTTTCTATGTTTACAATATTGTATCACGTTTAAATAACATGTAACTGGTTTTACTAACTTTTTTTACAATTTCATCATTAGCTTCTAACAGTTTCTTGCAATATGGTAACAAATTAAACTAATTTAAGGCCTAGTGCAAGTTATAATACTTAATAAATATGTTTACTTCTCACCTTTTTCGCTTTCCACAAATAATTAGGTAAATCCATAGCAACAAAATATATACATATTATCCTACGACATTGTTCGAAGTATATTTTTTGTTTTTGGTCGTGACTGTGTTGTTGAAGAAATGGCGCTGGATACCGGTTTCACGTTTAAAACATGGCGACGAGCAGATTTACTTTATAAATAGCTGCTCACAACACTATTCAAAGGGTTTTTGCTTTATTGAAATTTTTGAAACAGTTTAAAATTGTAACAACACGCAAACTGAGTATTTTTCACACTAAATATTTTAATGAAAGAAATAAAAATGAGATAAACAAATACAGTTAAGAGCGTTAAGAGCAAAGCTTAACGTTTGGTTTCACTTTATTTTCGAAGGTCTTGCATTGTAGTGCTCCTATGTGGAGGAGGGGAGGGGAGGCTTAAGGGGAAAGTAGCGATAAGCAGCTGTTCAAATATGTTAACTAATTATTTAAATTGGTCTGTGTGTGGAGCGAGGGAGGAGGAGAGGAAATGAGAAAGAGGGAGAGTTAAGTATTTTTTATTGCAGCTTAACTTCACTTAACTTCCAGCTGTCACCATTCACACACATGTATGTTTGCGTGCCTGTGTGTGTTTTAACGATATCATCTCTTCTCAAATTTCCTAACACGATTTGACAAATATTTTTTGTTTTTAAAAAATAATGAAGTTTAGAAATTAATAGCCTTATTCTGTTAAACGCATGCAATCACCTCACTTGGGGCTTTTTGTTTATAGGAATTAGAACAAACCCTCTCTCTCTCACTGACATTTTCCTTTTAAATATATTGCCAGAAAACAGAAAAATGTAACGCAAGTGACTGCGTTCGTTTTACAAAATAAGGCCATAAGTGATATTTTATCACCATTCCGAAAATTAACTAAAAACCACCAAAACAGCAAGCTTAGAAATTTTATAAAACTATGTATATAATTTCTCTGTGACTCTTTGGTTTAAACTCGTTTTGTGTGTAAAATTAAAACAAGAAATTAAGTGAATAAAAATAATTTGCAAACGTGGGGTTGTTGTTGTGCGGTGGTTGCAAGATAGCAGCAATAATAACAATAATAATAGCAATAACGACAACCTCTACAACCACAACAACAACAACACCTGCGCAGCTATGAAAGCAGACACAACGTCCCAACGAACTTTAGTAATTAAATCAAGTATTGTTTGGCAATTAATCACACTCACAGCAATTATTAATAAAAACACCTAAAATATGTATTAATTTAACTCTTTTTTTTCTTTTCTTCTTCGTTAATTAATGGGTACACATTTAACTTCTTTTTTTTTACCAAATGTTCAGAAAACACAAGAAAAAAAACGAACACTGGGCAAAATAAAAACCGTTCGGTTGACGCTCAAACGTCTAAAACATCTCCACACTTAAGCACAGTCAACGAGCAACTAAACTGTGGATCCCATTTAAATTATTCGGTGGCCGCCGCTGCTAAGTTCTCTGCTGCGTCGCAGCTAAGGTAAAAATGCACGAAACAGAAAGACAGAAGGCAGAAAGAAAAACTTTTTTCTGCGTTCAGCAAAAGCACAACAAACGAAAAATAATAAGCAACAACATGAGAAAACAAAGTTGGTAAGAAAAAAACACACGTACACACACTTCTTCTCGCGGTGGTTGCTCTGTTGTTGTTGTTGTTGCTATTCAGGTGCAAAAGACCGGTCGATGGCGACGGTGACGGTGACGGCGACGCAGCGTTGGGTGCTGACTTCACTGGGGCCGGTTTTGGTGTATTTCTTTTGTTGCTGTTGTTGATATTAATATGGCTTTGGTCAACAGCGACTAACACTCTTCCTCTTCTTCAAGCACTAGTGCAGGCTTAAACTTAATTTATTTACCTTTACATGCCGTAGTGGATCGCATTTGCTCTCACCCGAAGCAAATTTCTTCAAAGAGAGCCCCTCTCTTTTGTGGAGCTTGTTAAGAGCGTGCAGCAAACTTGACTGTAATTCTAGCCAACATTTTGGATTGGCATCACATTTGAAGAAGCGCTAAAAATAGATGTTCGGTGCGTGTGCCACAGGTTGCTGCTCTGTGGCTTTGATTAAGTTTTGCTAGGAAATCATTTTGTTTTTTGCTCATTTTCTTAGAGTTTTGATTGTTGTTGTAAATTGTTAAAATTATCACTTGTTGTTGTTGTTGTTGTTGTTGTTGTTGATGCTGTTAAAAAAAGCCGGTGTTGTAGCATAGCTTGAGCGGGTGATGAATGTCTATGCGCTCTATAAATACTCAGTTCCAAATGGGGAGGGTTATTAAAATTTTTCATATTAAAGCTAAATTTGGTTAAATCGGTTAATAAGTAGAATATCAGTATCCTAGCCAATCAAGCTCAACCACTCGTAAAAAATTGTTAATCCCTTAGTTTCTTATTTCATTTTCAGGGTGATAAATTAGGAAATTTTGCTAATCCAACTGGAACAATCTAATTAATACCCAAAACAATCTATTAAAACTAAGTGCATTACATGCAGAGAAAAACATAGTTGCAACAACCATGTTTTGAGAGGATCATAGTATGATTCGGATTATGATTGTTGCTAACATGTTCTTAGACCCCTTTCAGATTGTTCAAGAATTGAATTCAATTTTCATAGTTTGTAGGCAATTCTCCGCAAATCGGAAGCGACGAAAGGGAGAAAAAGTTGACGGTACCGGTGTGTCTGTACCGGTGTCTCTGTACCGGTGTCTCTGTACCGTCAACTTTTTCATGTTCCTTTTGTGCTTTTCTCCTTTTTTGCAGATTGCTTCATTTTCTTTTTTGTGTATCGGCGTGCGTTTGATGTACTGAAACTTGAAAACAAGTTATTTTGTTGAATTATTTTCGATATTTATTTATAATAAGCATATTTCCATCTCTTATGTATTATAATTAATATTTTACGAACAATTTAAGCTGTTGATGCAATCGCTTTTGTTTTTAAGAAAGCAAGCATAGATGACAAACAATTGAATTCAATTCTTGACAAATGTGAAAGCTTTCGTCAAATTCAAAAGAGAACGTAAAAAAAAATTGAATTCAATTCTTGAACAATGTGAAAGGGGACTTTAACATATATTATCGTTAATTAGTTTTTATGATCTATTGAATAATTACATGAATTAAGATTGTGAGCTTTAGATCAAGTAAGTTTTCAAGAAGGCAACAACAACAACAACAACTCTGTATAGAGTCAATCACTTAGCTGACTAGACAGTCTGTTTCGGAAATCGCTACATATTCCTCTTCAGTAGTCTTTGAGTGATTAAACTGTGACCAACTCACTGTTTTAATTAGTATATGACTTCGAAGATTTATTAATTCATTCTTCTGAATTGTATGGCTGCTAATCATATGACATTTCAAAGCAGAAGGGCTTTTTATAGATCACCGCCATCAACTCTATCAAGGGTTGCCATCTGTTCTAGTTGCTTCTTCATTTATTTCAATATTCAATATTTCAATATGGAAGAATGAATTCCAGAATCTGCACATTCATATGCTAGTTTAGACAGTGAGTTGATCACAGCTTAATCACTCAAAGACTACTGAAGAGGAATATGTAGCGATTTCCGAAACAGACTGTCTAGTCAGCTAAGTGACTGACTCTATACAGAGTTGTTGTTGTTGTTGTTGTTGTTGTTGTTGCCTTCTTGAAAACTTACTTGATCTAAAGCTCACAATCTTAATTCATATAATATTTTCTTTGATCATGATAAAATGATTACAACAACCATATTTAGAAAAGGAACTTTTTTGTAGGAACCAAAATATTAATGAAAGAGTCATTATTCTCTTATTGGGTCAAAAATAGAATGATTGCAACAACTATATTATGAATTTATGTGTAGAATCCAGAATATTATTGAAAACAATAATTTGTTTTTCTATTTTCATGCACTCCAAATTTCCACAGATATTAATTAAGAAATATCCAGAGTTTTGCGATTGTCTGGGCTGAACAGAAATATTAATTCAATGGAAAATTTGTTGATAAAATTTTCTGTCCGAGCTGGGGTTTGAACCTTGGCTTTGTCGCTTACGAGCCACGCACATTACTAGTAGGCCACAGCCGCTACTACCGCTCGCCTGACTAATGCCATTCATAAACATGGTACATTAAGTGCATTGTCACAAAAATAGCAATATTTGTGATAAACCAAATAAGGTCAGAATTGCGAAATATGTTTACGGTAAAAAGAAATATGTTTACTACATTTAAAGTCGAAAATGTCACTTTTCTGCGTGCTGTTTTTAGGATATGGCGATTTAAAACAAAACACAATATTTGAACAGTTGACAAACGAAACGGCACAGCCAGGAATCGATAAAACTTATTGTGTCTGAATGAAGTGAAAGTTTTTCATACAAACTGTTCAGACACAATAAATTCATTCGATTTTTGGTTATGTTCTGCTTTGTTTGCCAACAATCAAAGAATAGTTCAGACAAACATTCAAAATTCTAATATGTTTGTCTCTATAATAATATTCACATTTATCATGATTGACAGAACTACAACATTTTTGTTGCAACTAATAGTTGAGGCAAGCATTGTATGTTGACGATTTCAATGATGTTATGATTTCAAATATAATGTTATTTTTGGTACCACCATTAGTAAATAATGACTTTATTAAGGCAAAAATTTGTGTTTGCATTTCAAAACTTAAGCCGTGGGAATAAAAAAAGTCACAAAGAGCCATATCAGGTGAATACGAAGCTGACGCATTAGTACGGGGGCAATTTAAGAAGTTAGTTAATTTTTTAATTTCCCGCGTAGTAACTTTATATGCAACACTGATCCTGTCAACTACCATCTGTAAATATACTACTGTCAAAGTTTCAGCTCAATATGACGCACAGTGTAATGTGCCCATAAAGAGTGTGGCCAAAAATAGAAGGAGTTGCTCAAGAGTCATAAAATGTTGAGAAAATGCGTTTTATGGTAGAGGAATTATTCTCATAAAATTCCGAATGAATTGAATTCAAATTGAATGAATGCCGTGCCCACCTCTCATATAACCGAAATCGGTAATCTGCAATAGCTCCCCAACAAATTATCCTAGATCAGTGAAATTTGGTGCGCATACAGAGGCGAACGAAATTGTTCACACAGCACCCATTTTTTCATTTAATTAGGTATATATTAAAAATAGATAAATGTTTTCAAAAATCTTATTCTAGGAAAAACTTATGTCTTTATTGTTTATTTAAAAATAAAAAAAGTAAACAGGATTGTTTTCCATTAAATAAAAAATAACACTAAACATAAGCATGTTCATATTTTAAAAGGACAAAATTATTCACACATTCCACTTTCACCAAAAAATACAGGGTCCGCCATCTAACGTTTTTTTTCAACTAGTGCTTATTTCGTGAATGGTAACACTTAGCTCATGTCTGATTTGACAGATAATTAGTTTTATTTTTCCGCTGAACGAATATGGTAGTGTATACGCTTGAACAACGCTGGGAAATATTGCGACATTACTTTGAAAATCATGGTAATGTTGCAGAATGTGTGCGAAAATTGCGTACGGATTTTGGAAGAAGAGAAGCACCGTCAGCTCCGTATGTTCATTATCTTGTGAAAAAAGTGAAAGAAACTGGCATCCTCATCGATAAACCAAAGCGTGAAAAGCCAAAAGCAGTGCGTACACCCGAGAATATTGCTGCTGTGGCAGAAAGTATGCGTGAAGCGCCATCAACATCAATTCAACGTCGTTCTCAACAATTGAACATTTCGGAGACATCATTGAGACGAATTTTGCATAAAGACCTTGGTATAACGACATACAAAGTCCAATTGGTTCAGGAGTTGAAGCCAACTGACCATCCAATGCGTTTTCGCTTCGCTAAGTAGGCCTGCGATCGACTTACAGAAGATGCCAACTTTGCCAAAAAAATCATCTTTTCAGGTGAAGCTCATTTTGATCTTGGCGGGTATGTAAACAAGCAAAATTGTCGCATTAGGGGCACAGAAAACTCGCACGCATACATTGAAAAGCCGCTGCACCCAAAACGAGTCACTGTTTGGTGCGGATTTCGGTCCAGAGGCATAATTGGGCCATTTTTCTTACAGTCAATGGCGATCGTTATCGGGCCATGTTGAACGTATTTTTGTTCGCAAAAATTGAAGAGGAGGATATTGGCAACATTTGGTTTCAACAGGACGGCGCTACGTGCCACACAGCCGAAGCTACACTCGATGTTTTGCGCCCTGTTTTTGAAGATCGCATGGTCAGCCGCAGAGCTGATGTCGTTTGGCCACCTCGGAGCTGCGATTTGACACCGTTGGACTATTATTTGTGGGGTGCCCTCAAAGATAAGTGTTACGCCGACAAGCCAGAGACAATTGACGCTTTAAAGGACAATATTCGTGAAGCCATTGGTGAAATACAGCTGCACACAATCGATAATGTGCTTAAAAATTGGACCAATCGTGTAGGCTACTGCATGGCCAGCCGAGGCAGCCATTTGAATGAAATTATTTTTCATTATTAACCGGAAGGATTGTACTTTCTAATAAAAAAAAAAATTTGAGAAAATATTTAGTAATTTTTTTTTATAGAATTTTCAAAAAAAAAAGTTATTTAGCGGACCCTGTTTTAGGTTCTGTAAAATATTAATATATAGCTGGCATGGCTTTTTGCTTGATAACTACGTTTAATCTATTTTGAATGGAGTGAACCAATTTTTTAGTTACACTTTCATCCAAACTCTTCCATTCCGAATGGAGTACTTGTATTAGTTGGGCTTTGCTGGTTATGTTAATTTTAGCGACACGCCTCTCGACTTCATCTCACAAGTTTTCGATGAGTTCAAGTATGGAAATTGTGGTGGTGTTGGAAGAATGCGAGACGCTTATTGTATGATTCACATACGCACGTCGTGGTCAGTATGCTTGAGGTCATTATCTTGTTGGAAATAAAAGATGTTAACAAGGCTCAGGTTCCGCACATATTTTAAAAAATTTTCTTTTAAAATTTTGAGGTAAACCGCTTTGTCCATAATACCGTCAATAAATACAAGATTTCCCAAACCTGCCGCTAGTATAAGCCCCCAACCAATGACTCCCCCACCACAATGTTCCACTGTACCAATTGTATTATTGCAGCGAAACTTTTTATGACTCGTTTTGTGATTTGCTTGAGTGAAATTTGAAAAACGACTCTTTTTTCCATACACCTTTTTCTTAGAACTGTTGTTGTTTTTTACTTGCGTCTATTACAACAAGAGGATATAAAATTAAAAATATTTCTTTTTAAGCGTGATGATCAAACTCTCGCCTTCCGATCGCGAGTTCTTCACACCAACCACTACTCCAAACCAACCATTTTTGATATCATGTGATTCATTCAATATTAAAGGAAGCTATGTTGCAGTAGATGACAGGAATTTATTAAAGGGATTGTTCATTAGGTGCCCTGCATATTCTATCGTGAATGCGTGAAGCTATAATGCAGCAGATCACAATTATCGATCAAATACTACGTTTCCATGGCGAGAGTTTAGTCGAGGTTGACTCGGGATTAACTTCCTATGGAAACGCGAGTTGAGTTGAATTTCGTTAAATCCACAAAACTCCGCGAAACTTCTTAGATTTAACTAAGTTAGATTGGATGCGTTAAGAATATGAAACAGTTGCTAAACTGTTGGGTGAGGTTTTCTTGATTTTTTATTATTTTATTTTATTTCTGTCACTGCGCTGACATAAAATCTAACAAACCATTCAACAGACACACAAATTAGCGAAAACTAGTACTGATCAAAGACTCAATATGTGTAGTAAATTTTGCACCTTCTGAACGCACACATTATCCCTTAACTCCGGAGGTGGTGGTAAATTTTATCCCCTCTTTACATATTTTTGTCGTCTTTAAAAAAATGCTAGTGAAATAAACTGCAATTTTTTTAAACTAAAATAAAATATATTAAAGTTTTGTATTGATTTTAAATAAAAATATTGAAACTTGTTTTTAAACAAGATACAATTTAAAAGACTTCGTTTTATTAGAATTTTTTTGTAAAATAAAAAAGGGGTAAAATTTACCACCACGTCTCGGACTATGTAAAAAATATTCACCTCCGTAGTTAAAGGTTATACTAAGCAAAAAAAGGCGAATAGAATGGCAGAAGTCCAACTCGACTCAATGTTGTGCATGGAAGCACTATCGAGCTAGAAACGCCATTATGTCAAATTGAAGAAAAGCCAACCTAGGATCAACTCGCCATGGAAACGTAGTAAAAAGCATTTTGCATTAGCTATCCAAACAGCAGAAGCAGCAAAGTTCCATTGAACGAGTGGATTTTAATTGCGAATTCAGACATAAATGTTCATAGGCACTTAAGGCGCTCGAAAATTTAAGGTATTTTTAGAATTTTTTCAAAAAGTTAAAATATTGAACAACGATATTTTAACTTCTAAGGTGTATTGTAACTCTCATTCATCTTAAAAAAAATATTATTTCATTTAAAAAATTGTTGATCTGGTTCAAAATGACGGTCAATGAGACGCTCTCAAGGAAATGTTTCATGGGCGATGTTGTAGATTTTGACTGTTCTATTTATCTGAAAAATAAAAACCTAGAATATTATTAATCACTATGAGTGCAGCTATGCTGGCCCTAGAAAAAAAATATGAAACATTGACAGAATGACGCGCTTTTGAAAATTAAGTTCTTAAAACAGCTTGTTTTCTACCGGTTGTTAAGTGTAAAATATACGATGTTTTTTAAATAATACTTTGATTGTAGTTCCAGCGATAGCCACCGTTGTTATAAATAGCATATTTAAATTTCAGATGATTCGGCTAAATAGTTTTTGTTTTTTCTACAACACCATGCCGAAAAAAGTAGTTTCGAGATAAATGCATATCTTGTTGCGTGCTGAGCAAAAATTGTTAAAAATTTAAGTATTTTGTGATTGTCTAAGGTTGCAGGATGCAGGTGAGCAACAAATCACAGTTAGAAGAACTGGTCTTATTGATGGAGGCAAACTTTGACTGCAAAGGATATTTGTTCCAAAGTTCAGGCGACACAGACATGGGAAGCAGAGAACTGCACAAGCCTACTTGAAGGATATTTCAAGTGCTTGCTTAAAATATAAGTTCATGCTAGCTTGAGCTTGATAATTTTGAATCAAGTACAGCTTGTAATTGAATATAAATAAGCCCACGACAGCTTGCAAGTATTCTAGCTTACAAGCGAACGGCATGAAGTTTCAAGTAAAGGAAAGCTTGATGCCTTCGGAAAAAAGCTTGAAAAGCTTGAAATTGAAGGCAAGTATCCAATTAAAGCAAGTATCCAAAAAATTAAATGAGCTTGTTTAGAGAGAGCTTAAGCGTAATAGGACTTTTAAGGATTTTTAAGCGTAAGGACTTTAAGGAAGGTTGGAAGTTTTAGGGGTAAATGATTTCGAAGATGCTGTCAAACTTTAAAATTTAAGATGGCGGATAGAGTTGCCACCTAGATTTTTTTTTATTTTTGCGAATTCTTGTAATTTTGAAATTCTGACAACGGATTTGATTTTGAATATAATGTCACAGTCTTAAAATTTAAGATGGAGGTTAGGGTTGCCATCTAAATTTTTACCACAGTATTGCCACCTAATAATATGTATTTTTAAGAGTTTTAAACATCATTTATCAGTGTTTAGGGGCCGCTGATTTCGAATCTAAAGTCAGAATTTTTAAATTCAAGATGGTGGATAGGGTTGCCACCTTAATTTTTTGTAGTTTTACGAATTCGGGGCTGGCAAAAAATGGTATTCCAAAAATGGATTGCTGAATCCGAATCCGTTGTCAGAATTTCAAAATTATAAAATTTTGAAATAATAGGGTTGCCACCTAATAATATGCCTTTTCAGGAGTTTTAAGCGTCATTTATCAGTATTAAGGGGTCGCCGATTTCGAATCTAAAGTCAGAATTTTAAAATTCAAGATGGTGGATAGGGTTGCCGCCTTAATGTTTTGTAGTTTAATGAATTTGGGGCTGTCAAAAAAATGGTACACCAAAAATGGGTCGCTGAATCCAAATCCGTCGTCAGAATTTCAAAATTATAACATTTTTTAATAATGGGGTTGCCACAAATTCTGTCGACGGATTTGGATTCAGCGACCCATTTTTGGTGTACCATTTTTTTGGCAGCCCCGAATTTATAAGACTACAAAAAATTAAGGTGGCAACCCTATCCACCATCTTGAATTTTACAATTCTGACTTTAGATTCGAAATCAGCGGCCCCTAAACACTGATAAATGACGTTTAAAATTCTTGAAAAGACATATTATTAGGTGGCAGCCCTATTAATTCAAAATTTTATAATTTTGAAATTCTGACGACGGATTAAGCGTAAAACATTACATCACTTTTTAAAAAGTCGCGCTAAATTTTTGCCTATTGGGCCAAACTTTATAATTCTTGTAAAGATTGTAGCTACAAGTACCCTTATTAAAATGCACTTTGATTTTTTTTTGTTTCCGATAAATTGGGCCCAAAATATCTTGACACCGGCTGAAAAGGACTGCTTTTTTATGCCACCTGTCAACAAGAAGATACATTTAAAAACAAAGAAAATATTTATTTTAGAATATTTTATGTTTATTATTTACACTGAGAATAAAAACACACTTTGAAATTAAACAAATAATTTTAAACTAGAAATTTAGCGCTTTTGCGTTTCCACAAAACAATTTTAAAATAGGCGTATTAAATTTTCAACTACACTGAGAAAAAAAACATACTTTAAAATTAAACAAAAAATTTTAAATAAAAATTTAACTCGTTTTGCGTTTCTACAAAAAAAAAAAAAAAAAAATTAAAACAAATGTGTTTAATTTTCAACTGTGAACTCATTTCTGTTAGTTGTATTATTTTCTCTTATTATTTCCTTCCAATAACAAAAAATACGTCACTATCAGAGATTGAATTAAAAAATGATGAACAGTAGAATCATCGAAAATTATTGCCAGACAACTGAGACCCCGATTTTACATTTGATTGTTTGAAAATATTTTTGAATTAGTCTTACAAATATTGAACAAATATTAGTCTTACAAAATATTTTATCTCATTATAAAATAATAACCTATTAATTATATTAATATTAACGATATTTCAAGCCGCAATAAAACACAAACTTCATCGAATAAAATTAAAATATGGTATTTGAGTGGTTTCAGGGGTAACTGATTACGAATTTGTCGTCGAAAACTCGAAAATATTGCATCGAAAAATGGCGGTTTAATTTTATTGTTTTTAATTTAAGAACAATATTTGAAAAGTAGGTTTTAAAATATTTGTTTTCAATACTAAAGTTTTTGTTTTAAATTTTTTTTTAAACAATTGTTTTTAAACTGTAAATGTTTACTATAAAAGTAAAAAATGGCGGTTTAATTTTATTGTTTTTAATTTAAGAACAATATTTGAAAAGTAGGTTTTAAAATATTTGTTTTCAATACTAAAGTTTTTGTTTTAAATTTTTTTTTAAACAATTGTTTTTAAACTGTAAATGTTTACTATAAAAGTATATTTAAAAAACTGTTTGGTTTTGTTTTAAATTGAATTATAGAAACATTTGAGTTTAACTTAAATGAAATTGTTTCAAGCTCTATTTCAAAAACCAATTAATTTAATATGAACACAGTTTCATTAAATTTTAACACGTATTTCTTCAGTGTACTTAAAAACATTTTAAGTCTATATATTATAGTCTTTTCACAATAAATGTTTTTTTTATTTTTAATCTACCGTGATCAAGATCTTTGTCGTGACCATAAACACACAACGGCTGCCATGTTGTGCTGAGTATTTCTTTCGAAGCTCGTAAAAACTCGCTCATTTCAGGGGGGGGGGTTAGATTTTAACAAATCCCTTGCGTACGCACCTGTTTTCAGCCTATAAAAATTACAATACAAAAATAACATAAATTGTTTGGTTATCGTGATATTTAAGGATATTTAGAACAGGAAGATATTATTATATCGAATGCAGTGCAGCATTCTAAAGATATGAAAGAGAAACAAGTCGAATGCTGATAAGACGAAATACTTGGTGCCACCAAACAAACAGTCCCAGCGTCTAGGAACCCACGTTAAAGTTGACAATACCTCCTTCGAGATTGTAAAGGACTTCGTCTATCTGGGATCCAGCATAAACTCAACCAACGACATCAGCATTGAGATCAAACGAAGAATAACTCTGGCAAACAGGTGTTACTTTGGGCTCAGTAGGCGATTGAGAAACAGAGCCCTCTCCCAACGAACAAAAATCGGGTCCTATAAATGGCTCATCATGCCCGTCCTACTTTATGCATCAGAAACCTGGACATTGTTCAGATGAAAAGACCGCATTAAAAAGATCACCGTTAGGAATACCAAGTATAGGACAACCTGAAAAAACTTGGAATTTTTCAGTACCTACTGTTGTAGCGCCAACTAATTAAGAAAGTAATATAAATGCGCTTTTACCATTAACTTCAAAATACAGTTTTATTTGTTTCGTATATCAGAAGAAAAGCTATTTACAAATGATTATAAAAATATTGACTTTTTTACTGAAACAGGAATAGTTTATAGTAGCTAAACTCGAAACAAAGAAGCTAAAAAAGCAGCTAGGACCAATAACACATTTTACAGAGGCAAACGAGAAAAAATAAGGTGAGTCTCGCTACTTGGTTTTGGACCACGAATTCAGATTTTGAGGGTAAATTTGATGTAAACTGTTATATTTTTTACCATACCTACGACTTCCGCTATGGCAATTTAACATTTAAAATCCAAAGAGCCTTCAAGGCCTTAAATGGCCAATTCATTTTTATATGATTATTCTAAAATTAAATTTAGTATAGTGTCCTTTGGCAGATGGGTTTCTTTTGATGTTGCTTATATTTTTGACGAGAAAATTATTCCATTATCAGAACTTGAATCGCTTCTAATTACTCAAACCATCAACCGGATGCACCACCGGGTGCACCACCGGATTTTGAAAGTCGTCGAATATTTTGGAGTGAAGTATTTTTAATGTACTTTTCTTAGGTCAAAAAATGAATTTTTTCTAAAATTAGATTTTAATGAAAGGAAATGTGACATGCGGTAACATCAATTGCCAGTACATGAAACCTCAATTAACTCAGCTCTGAAGTGAAAAAAGGCAAAAAAACTTTATATGTATATATATTGATCCCGATACGATTTTGCTGAGCTTGCAATTAATTCAATGATTTATAAATTTTGCATTTCCATCTTATGAAACTTCATCGTGGCTCCCGCGCAGCTAATTCTTTAGTCTTTGCAGTCATACACAAACCCAACAACAACATTCGACTTTGGCATTTGGGGCAACCCACAACGAACGACAACTACGCTATCGAGCTGCATTTAGATGTCAGCAAAAGACAGCAACAAAAAATCTGACTCAGAACACCGCAACAACAAAATTAGTCACAGCGTACCGAAGAAGTTATCGTAATTTTATGCAGCCGCACTCGGTATTCATACAAGCTGGCAGCACCACTTCAGACGTCAAGTTTCAAGATGTAGATATGAAGTGCGTTCTACTGATTCGATTCCCAACTGTTGAATGCTTTATTTTGATTTTTGTTTACTTATTTTATGTTTTCTTGTTCTGTTTTTATTTTCAAATTCTTGAAGGCCTTGGGAACGGCTTTTACGTGGAAATGGTGTGCGCGACTGTTGCGTCTGCGCAATCGCAACTTCAAATCTGCATTTGTTGCTATTCGCAAAATAAATCGAATTGAAAATGTTTAACTTGGAGTTATTCTAACCATCTAGCAATCGATCCATCAGCTGCAGTGCTGAGTGCGTCGGTGGTTTCGGTGATGATGGTATTTTTTTTTTATTTCGTTTATTATTACTTTAAATTTTTTTCTGCATTTATGAGCGATGACGTTAATGCTGTTTTGCATGAATTTCATTCAATTGAGAATGTATGTATATAAATTTTGTTTACTTATTTAATGCCTCGTTCTTGTGAAAGTACATCTCTATCTTATGACTTTAATGTACAATTTTTTGTTTACTATTTGCTTGTTTTAACGTCACCTTTGTTGTTAACCGATTTTGATATTAACGCTTTAAGCAAAAGGCGATAAATAAATAACGAATATCTTATATCGTTCAATAACCTTGCATTAGTGTACAAATATTAACGACAGCTGATAATTAAATTTTTGGAGTTTACTCCTTTAGAATCGATTTCATGACAGCAAGTATTAAAATTATATTAAGAGTGAAAACAAGCGTTAACTAAAAACTCAAACGTTATGTTTTCCTACACAACAACGTGTGTTGAAACCAACGAGAAAAAACCAACAAAATATATCGCTTTTCACATGACAATTCTGTGAGCAATAATTCCTTTCGCCGCAAGCAGTTGGTTAGCTATTCGGATGGAAAGAGGACTGCGACCTCAAGGGACTATTGTAACAAACCTCTGTAAGTTATAGTTTATCCTTAATCGTTAAGTTCGTTAGAAACAGGCGATGTCCTTGGGTGAGCTATTCGCTATTTGGTGCGGTTCTAGGTACAATGCACCTAAGTAGCGAAGTCGGGTACTAAAAAGACCGCTACAGTGACACAAAATGTGCTCTACTGTTTCTTCATCTTTCTTACATAATCTACACAGATCTTCCACTTAAAGTAAGAAATTGTTTCGTTCAAGTGGTTGGCATGAATGTTTTTGCCTGTCTGTTACCTTCGGTTTCCGTCCAGTAATGAAGTGACTCTCTGTTTAGCCACATTTGAATGTTATGGCTCATAGTGCCCCTTGGTAGCTCGCAGAATGGTTCTGGCCTATGAAGGTACTTGCAGCTATTTTCCTGGCTAGTTCGTCCACAATAACATTTCGTATATAGCCGCTATGGCCTGGTATCCAAGTGAGGTGGACTCTGTTATGGGTAGACACTTTGATAAGCAGCTGTAGGCAATGCTATACGAGTTTGGGTGTGATTTTATATGCGCTAAGTGCAAGTAGAGCAGCTTTGCTGTCAGAGTGAATGCAAATGATTTTGTTCGTAGTGGGACTGTTTACATACTCTCTGAGGCAGATCTTCATAGATCTTCTGTTTACATACTCTCTGAGGCATGGACTTCAGCTTGGAAGACTGAGTTGCCTGTGCCCATGCTGGCATATATAGATTTTCCCTGCCTTGAGCCAAAGCTCAACGCCAGCTCCCACGCCTTCATTTGTCCTTGAGCCGTCAGTATACCAGGCTTGATAGTCACCAGTGAACTGTGGCCTTTCTGTTTCCGATATGGTTCTGTAGGGAAGGAGACTTGGAAATGTTTATAAAAGTTTTGTTTTTGGAGGCAGAGATCGCAGTAATAACCAGTAATAACCTTAGATTGTCGTCCGTAGTTATTGCATCAAATAACTCTGTGTGAGTGTTACTTGGTATACGCAAATCTTTGTGAATGATGAGCCTGAATGTGAAGATCAGAGCTTCTTTCTTGACAAGAAGATGTAAAGGTGGTATACCAAGCAAAATCTCCAAGGCAGCAGTTGGAGCAGTACGCGTCGCTCGTGTGATACAGACACAAGCTAGTCGTTGCAACTTGCTGAGCTTGGCTTGAGCTGTTTTTTGGATCGTCTTACTCTACCATATTGGTGCAGCATATAAGACAATAGGTCTCGTGATTGAAGTATACATCCACATGGCTAGTTTGGGGCTTAGGCCCCAGTTTTTACTTAAAAACTTCTGCTAACCCATAAGGAGGCTCTTGCTTTGTTTATGGTGCTGCTTAGGTGTGGGTTCCATGTGAGCTTATCATCAAGCGTCACACCTAAGTATTTGACTTCTTTTGCGAAGTTTATATCTTACCCGAAAAGAGTAGGTTCAGCTAGATTTTCTCTGACTCTTTTCCTGGTGAAGACGATGATATTGGTTTTCTTACGGTTGACATTGAGCCCTGTTTCCCTGCACCATTTAGCTACTATGTTGAGTGCTCTCTGGGAGAGATACGATAAAGTATCCTCGTATTTTCCTCTGATAAGGATCACGATGTCATAAGCGTAACCCTGCACATCGAAGCCATTTGAGCTAAGAGGTTCTAAGAGTTCATCAACTACAATGGACCACAATATTGCAGAGAGAACTCCTCCATGTGGACAACCTTTTGCGGCGAGTACTCTGAGTTCTGCCGTACCAAAGTTGATATTATATATATGATTCTCAGCACGTTATGCACCCAAGTACTTGATGTTCTAACAACACCTTTGCACTGGATGCAATCGCTTATATGAGCGTATTCGTTGTTATCAAAAGCATTTTCAATGTGTAGGAAGCATCCGATAGCATATTCTTTGTTCTCAAGTGATTTTTCAGTCTTTTTTGTAAGGATCTGAAGAGCATGAGTCGTTGATTTCCCTGGTTGATATGAATATTGTTGGGAGTGCAGTGGGTGGTCTTTAAGACAACCCTCTAGGATATGCCAATCAACAATTTTCTCCATAGTTTTTAGGAGAAAGGAGGTGAGGCTTATCGGTCTATAAGATTTCGGTAGATCAGAAGGCCTACTGCCTGTTTTGGGAATAAATAATGGCAAACTGAGAACCATTTGATTTCAATTTCCTCTATATTGGTGTAAGAGTAGTAAACAAATGTGCCTGTATATACAAAAAACAATATTTTCCTCCAAGTCAGAGCATTTTTAACGGTAGTAAGCAAAAACACATGTTTGATTCGTTTGTCGCTTACAACGTTATTCGCGGCGACGCTTCAATTATTGCTCAAGAATTGCCGAGAGAAAAACGGTTCTATGCAAATTTTTTCTTGCTGTCGCAGCGCGATGCGACGACGAAGTCAATTCTACAACACACACAGAAATATTGAACTTGTTGTACGTGAGCTAAATGAGCGGCCACATTCAGCTTCATTCTCTCGTCATTGTAAATACAGGGTGTCCCATATCAACGTTTTGACTAGAGTCCGATCGAATATTCGGTTTCGGTTATGGCCAGTTTCGGCCCTTTTTGTCAGTTTCGGCTAGTTTGATACAAGAAATTTTTGCCAAAAATTTCGGCTAGTAGTCTTTGTATAAATATTAACTTTAAATTTTTGACATCTAATGCAATTGGTTGCCCATTCATTAATGTTTTTTCGCATGTTAGGCCAAAAGTATTTTGTTTGAATTAAGCGTCTAGTGGTTTGAATTCCAGGATGTGAAAGTGAGTGGATTTTGTCAAATATGATTTTTCGCATTGCATTTGGAACATAAGGTCGAGAAGTGTGACTAGAAATATCGCACCAAATTTTTGAATTTAGAATTGGAATATATATTTCTTTAAGATTGCATTTTAAATTTGGGTTTGAAATTAAAGATTTAAGTGTTTCGTCGGATTGTTGTTCTTTGTAAAGTGTTGAAAAATTTATGTCTTGTGATGAAATTGCGTCAATTTCTGGAATGCGTGAAAGTGTATCGGCTACAATGTTTTGTTTTCCTTTTATGTATTGAATATCGTTAGTGAATTGTGCTATATATTCTAAGTTTCGTGTTTGTATTGGAGATCTGTCTGTTTTAGAATTAAGAACAAATTTTAAAGGCTTGTGGTCAGTGTAAATAGTGAAGTTTCTTCCTTCAAGAAAGTGTTTAAAGTGTTTAATGGCTTGATACATAGCCAAAAGTTCTAGGTTGAGTGTTGAGTATTTTGTTTCTGCTTTATTTAGTTTCCTTGAAAAGTATGCGAGAGGTGCCCAAGAGTTGTCTATGGATTGCTGTAAAACCGCTCCAATTGCAAGGTTTGAAGCATCGACTGCTAGTGATAAGTGGGCATGTTTATCGAAATGTGTAACTAAAGTCTTTTCAGCAAAAAGTGATCGAGATTTTTCGAATGTAGCGGTGGTCCAAATTAATTGTTTAAATTTACTTTTGTTTGTAGCTGTAAGCATGTCGTGCAGTGGGCTGAGTTCTGCTGCTAACATTGGTATATATCGATGATAATAGTTTATCATGCTTAAAAATTTTTGTAATTTGTTAATTGATACAGGTTTTTCAAAATTTGTGATAGCATATTTTTTTTAACTGAATTAATTAAAGTAATATTAAAATTAAACTGGAGGAAAAGTTTACAACATTAAGAGGTAAATGATAAATTGATAAAATTATGTTAAAAATTTAATTGTTTGTGTTTTCAGATAAAGAATGGAATAAATGATTTAAGAATTGAATTTGAAAAAATGCATTTTATATAAATACGTAATAATAAAAAATGTACTTTTTGTTTTTTTTTGGATTTTCCAAAATTTTGTAGCGGTTTTAGTTTTAAAAATCTTGCGTTTAATAGAATGTTGTAGTTTGCTTTGTAAAATGCTTTGTTGTTATGAATTTTGCAGTTTTTCAAACGATTCACACACTATACTATCAGCGATGTTTTTAATAGTATTAATAATGTTTCTTTATGTTGAATTTAACCAGATACTATTTTGATTTGTTACTGTTGTAGTTACGGCTGTAGATGCTGCTATTGTAGATGTTGTGGTTGTCTTTGTCAAATGAATGTATTGTAGATTTTATATATTTATTAAAGACAATTATCAGGTTCGTGATTGAGTTCTGGATCGCCAATTTGGTTGTCATATGTATTATAAATTATATTTATTTAATTGTTTAAACTAATTATATAATATTTAATTGACTTCTTATTTTAAGAAAATTTTCTGAATGAATAATTTATTTTTTTTTTTGAATCGACAAATTTTTCAATTGAAAATTGGAACATTTGAATCAAAATTAAAAAGTTATAAAAAGTAAGGTTAAAATTAATATCACTACAGTTATAAACGCTTCCGCTATGAAAGAGTATAGACCAATTAGCATTTTCTGTCTACATTTTCTAAAATATGTGAGTCCCTCCTGGCCAAACAAATTAATAATTATCTAAAAACTCATAGTTTTCTATCTCCATACCAATCTGGTTTCAGAACTGGGTATAGGTGTGCGACTGCCGTGCTTAAAGTTGTTGATGATATTCCAACATCGTTTGATGCAGGACATATAACCTTTCTCTTCTTATTGGATTTTTCCAAAGCCTTTGATTGCGTCAATCACTCTATTCTTATCCAGAAGCTTAGGCTGCTTTTTAGCTTCAATAATGCTGCTGTAAAATTAAAAGCCAATTATCTTGAAGGAAGAAGGCAGAGAGTTAAGATTAACAATAAATTTTCCGACCTTAAAGATATTGTAACTGGTGTGCTGAAGGGATCAATTCTTGGGCCCATGCTATTTAGTGCATTTATAAATGACATTTTTACCGTGTGCAGTGATGTGTTGATGCATGCTTATGCCAACGACATTCAGTTGTATTGTTCAAACCGTGTCGGACTACTTGATGACTTGAGTTGCAGGTTGAATGACGATCTCAGTGCAATTTGTAAGTAGGCGTCTGACAATGATCTCTGCCTTAATGCAACGAAGTCTTATGTTCTGCCTATCTCCAAGGTTAAACTTAGCAACCTTGAAATCATCCCTCCTATACTATTAAATAATAGAAGTTTGGAATTGGTGAATAAAGTAAAAAAATCTAGGGTTTTTTATTAACTCAAAACTGTCATGTTCTGATCGCATCAATAGTATAGTTGGAAGAATCTATTACACGTTGCGATGCCTTCGGCTATCTGCTAGGTTTACACCAATTGAAACCAAAAAGAGACTTGTTATTCAATTAATTGTGCCATATATCACATTCTCTGAATTAGTATACAGTAGTCTGGATTCACACTCAGAGCATCAAATACTTGTAGCCTTTAATGATGCGACTAGATATGCTTACGGACTGAGTCGTTTTGAACATATCTGTGCGATCAGTAAGAATATTTTGGGGTGTAGCATAATAAGCTATTATTTACAGGACTCATTATTTATTTACAGGACTCCTTCATACCTTTATCAAAAATTGCGCTTCTGTGCCTCAAATCGAACCTGTAATCTTATAATACTGAAATTTAGTTGTTTACTTTCTAAGCGTCTTTTTTTCATCAACGCCATTAAACTTTGGAATTTACTACCACTTAATATTAAATCTATCGTCAGTACAAACAAATTCAAACAATCTATTATGTTACATTTAAAACAGTTTAATAAAAGCCTTAAAACTTTTATGTTTTAATTAATTTGCTTTTAGTAATAAATAATCATATGTTATATGTAAAAAGGGTCAATAAATAAATAATAAGTTATCTAACCTAAAGATTTTTATTTGTCATGTATTGATTATGTTTTTTTTATTTTTATGTTTATTTCTATTTTATTTTTATTTATAAAATTACTATCGTTAAGTGATACATTTAATTTCATTAGTTGATTATATATTCTTATGCGTTGTACTAATTAAAGATCTTTTTGCATCTTACTATACTAATTTATGTTCAAATAAATAATAAATAAAAAAAATAATAATTATACCTGTGTGATTAAATTATTTTGATATAACTTCCGTGTATACAACATTTCTAGTAAAAATCATTTCAGAATTTTATACCAATTCCCCTTGTCCCTTACCCACTATAATAATTAGTTTTACATCATCAGACCGCTTGACTCTAGACATGGCTACATAAAGTTGCTCATGACTAAACTCTGGCTCTTTTAGAAAAACTCCACTACCATAAATTTTTGAGGGCAGTATATGTTGTAAAAGCACTGTAATAATGGAAAAAAATAATTACAGTTTGAGCTATCTTGGGCGCTGACCAGCATGCTTTCCCTTAATGTATTAAGATGGCTAAATAATTTGTTTAACAATACAATGAAGCTTTTTTACACTATGTCCTCCCTTCTCTTCAATCCATTTTGATAAATATAAACTATGCGTCCCATTTAAAAAAAAAACAGCCAAGCCTACTTCTTATTGCTTTGAGAAAACCGCGAAAAAGCGGATGCAACCAAATTATTTGGGAAACAACGCAGAAGCTTTAAAAAAATTTTGGATTATTGAAACTTATTACAGGTGCCGGGACTAGCACCAAGGGGCATAATCCCAAATTTCAAATTTGGGATCCTCAAAAAAAGGGGGACATAATCCCAAAAATTGAATTTGGGATTATGACCGCTTATTAAGAATGTAATGTTTGATTTGTAAACTTACTTAAGTATTTAAGTAAGGTAAATATGCCTGAGTTAACAACTTTCCGTACGAACGCAATTTATTTCATTATAAACAAATTTATTTGTCCTTGTACGGAATGATGGTGATAATAACTTGATTTTTTCAAATAACTATTTACTAATTTCCTTAAATGATGGGAGAAGAAAGCGCCGGCATTATGAAAAATCACCAAAAAAAAAAATTAAAAATCGTTCAAATGAAAAATGGCCCAAAAATTGAAATGAAAAATAGCCGAAAAAATAAAAAATCACCGAAAACTGTTTTAAAGAAAATAAAAAATTACCCAAATTTCATTTCATGACCGAAAAAATTAAATGAAAAATCACAAAAAAAAAAAAAAAAAAAAATTAAAAATGATCCAATTTTAAAATAATATTTTAATATTATATATTATTGACAAAAATGATCTAACAAAAATTAATATGATTATTGATTTCCTTAATTAGGAAGTACTGCCTTAACAACACAATTTCGTTAAGGTCGCATTAAGATCAATTTGCACACAGTCTTAATACTTAAACTAAATGTACTTTGTTTTCTCTTTTTAATAGGCAGAATTCGGCCGCTGCTTAGGGATTACAACCCTCAGCAAGTCCAACACCGGCTTCGCTGTCTACAAGGGCAAATTATTTTATCGTAAAAAACCATAAAAAAAATTGATTTGATCTTGTTTATGTTGTTATCACCTGTTCGTGCAAGGGCAAATCATTTTCTCTTATATCTGTATTAAGAAAAAATAGCTTAGGTCGAGCTGTGCTCCACGCACATAACACTATAAATACATAAAATATGGAGCTTTTAGTATGACCTTAGCCAAAGTCATGACACAAAATTAAAAGACCATTTCATAACACTTATATGGCGATTGAAAACTTTGAAGCAAGATTTCTCGAAATTTTAAGATCAGACTTAAGCTGTTATTGCTTATCGACACAGATATCAGTATTTGTTGAAACCACTTGAGATTATGACCTCTTAAAAGCGGAAATAGTCCCAAATGGGGGTTCTGACCTCTTGGGATTATGTGCGATTATGTCTTGGGATATAGTCCCAAATTTGAAATTTAAGATTATGTCCCTTGAGGCTATGTCCCGGCACACTCATTACATTGACTTGGCTACTTTTCAAACTGAACTAGTTTCTATGCTAAATGAGACCTGAATATTTTTGATCAAATATAAATGGACTTAGTTATTTCGTAGTTTTTCATGACTAGGTTTTAAATATAATAATTTAAGTTAGTAAAAAATTTTTTTTTTTTAGTTTCTCGACCTAAAATTTTTATATTAGACACTGCACGTGAACTTTTTTCGATTCGATCTAGCTTGCACTGATCTACCCCATAAATATCTTAAGAGCGGTAAAAAATACCCTTTTAGATCTGCAAATATGATAAACTCACATTATATTTACAAACTTCGCATTAAAATTTTATAAAAGTTACCAACAATTTAATCTTAGTCGTATTTAGTAGGGTCCATTTTTCTGTGCGATCTTAAACTTTAGTCAGATTAAACTGAGGTTAAATACAAAATTAAATGAGTTGGGCATTTCAGTCCTAGAAAGAAGGACTTTGACCGAGCTTCTATTGATCAATTGTGTTGTGCGTGTTATTAAATGTTTGAGGACAAATGATCGAGAACTGGACCTACGAGTTTAAAGCCTACTCCGAACAGCTTATGTTTTCAAGAAGCTTTACATGGCAGTTTTTACTCTCTGAGGTTTGCCATTGTCTGCAGAGAGGTGACGACCGAACAGAAATATTATTTTAATTGAAAAAACATTCTGTCTGAGCTTGAATTGAACTCGGGCTACCGCGGTTCTTTAGCTTAGCGGCCACGCACTCTACCCACTAGGCTACGGCCGCCACTGACCAAAATTCTTAGCAAAATTGATAGTTTAAATTCGGTTTAGGCAAAAACAAAACACATTTTATGATCATTTAAGTCAATTTAACTTCAACGAATGCTAAAATATCTAGTTAAACTGAGTTAAAAGGTCCAATTTTAGTGAGATTATGTTGACTAGAGTTTAAGCTCGCTCTGAAAAATAGACCATTAGTGGTATAAAAACTTGGCCATTAACTTCGTATGCCAGAGATAACCGTTGTCATCATAATGATTTCATAATTTAGTTCAAGTCCTAGGAATTATTGCAGATTCGTCAAATGAAGTAATGCTTTATTTGGATTTATGACTAGCTTGTAACTACCAAGAATTTTAGTGAGTTATAAATATTAGGTAAAGTGTTTTTTCGACCATCATTGTTTATATAATGAATGTTGCATGTTTGAATAGATTTATAGAGCAACTCATGCTTTTCACATCTTGTTACCAACTTCATAAAATATAATTATTCACAAAATCTTAAGTAATCACACGCAATCACACGATTGACCTTAAGTTGTTGTTTTTTCTCCGTATTACTTAAACATTTAAGTACTTTTTGCTCTCGAAATTGGCACAACATGAATTAGTCACCGAAGCACAGTGGAACAAAGCAATACTCTTCCATCCAAATGAGTTTGTGGTCGTAGAATTTGATCAAGCAGAACAAAAATGTTCGTATTGGAATTATCTATCAATTTTTGTCTGGGCGCATTTTAAATTTTCATTTCTTATTTTTCACCGTTTTTATTGAGAAAGTAAGTATTTAAATAAAATCCAAGTTTCTTACACTAATATGTTAAATAATTTTTCTTAAGATACAATTTAATTTTGAGCTCTTTGGCTCCAAAAATTGGAGTTTCAATAACGCAATGACTGCAATAATGACGTATTCTTGACAAACTCTATTTTTTTTTGTTTTAATAAATTCGTTTCCTCTTCGAAAAAAATAATAGGAAAATTGTGTTTCTCCATCATGTTAAGAAA
This sequence comes from Dichetophora obliterata, assembly GCA_963920525.1. Classification (NCBI taxonomy): domain Eukaryota; kingdom Metazoa; phylum Arthropoda; class Insecta; order Diptera; family Sciomyzidae; genus Dichetophora; species Dichetophora obliterata. Next base: position 115,628,327 of record OY986438.1, on the reverse strand, counting down.
TTTATATTTCTTAATTTAATGAAATAAAACGAATATTTAAAATACCTAAATGTCTGATCTTTGCAAAATTTTTACCTTATTTGGTTTGAGGTTCCCAATTAAAAAAATTTAAGCAAATTTTATGTAAGCCTTGTACGAGTACTTAGTTCACATATCTGTGTCGTTAAGCAATAATCGCTTAAGTCAACTTAAGACAGAACTGAGTTATTGATGTTGCAGTGTTCCAAGCATATAGCACTATAAACACACAAAATCTGGACCTGCTAGCATGACTTTAGCCAAAAATATGATACAAAAACAAAGGACCCTTTCATATTACTTATATGGCGATTGAAAACTTTGAAGAAAAATTTCTCAAGACTTTGAAATCATTCGCTTTTATTGCTTATCGACACAGATATTGTGTTTTACATTTTTTTTAAAAAAAATTAACTTTCCGATTTTAATTGAGTTTATATTTTGTAGACATTAATATAAAAACGATTTTGAAACATTCACAACAAAGTTTGTGCAACTAGTGTCTAAATATTCATTACTATTACTATAATTTCAGTACATATAATTTTCGATAATTAATATAACATTTAATTAAACATTTTTTCTGTTGTTAACCTTTTTTATACAACTGGAGCATAAAAACTTGTGATAATGTTTAGAGATTGCATTTTATTGTTTGTTTGTTTTTAAATACGTTTATGAGATTTTCCAAATAAAATGTTAAAAATGCCATAATTTGTTTTCTAAAATAAGTAAAAACAATCAATAAAAAAACGCCTAAAGAAGTTTTCACTTCAAAAAAATTGGGAAACAGAAAAAAAAGCCTTAAATTGAAATATGTCCAATTTTTTAATAATCGCAGATATTAATGTTTTTTCTATATCCTTTTAAACTGAATATTTTTAAATTTTGTGTCATATTTTTCTAGAAAATGTACCAATTTTGAAAACAAGCTAATCGGATAAAATATTTAAATAGTATTTTGTAATTTTTTTAACTTAATTTTTTTTTAAAGGAGCTACTAAAAGACTGGAAATTGAGGGTAGATTTTTCAAATAAAATATATAGAATAGATGAAAATCGATGTTGGAAATGAAGTTTGCCCGTTTTTTACAAATAAATAATTTTTCATGATTTGATTACAACTTCAAATAATTCTGCGTATTTCGTTTTTGTATTGAAATTTCCACACTGAATAGTTTTTAATCTTCAATCCATATGGGAATTTTCTTTATTTTCTCAAATTAAGCATACAAAGCTTAAACGTCTCGAATTTTTATATTGATAAAGATATTTTAAAAATTTCAAATATTTATCTAATTTGTGGCAATTGAGTAACTGTTTTTTGTTGTACCTAACATAACAAATTTATTAAATTACATTTTTTGAGTTTTGTTCCCATTCAACGTATTGGTTTAATTGTATTCTTAAAAATTTAGTTTTTAACCATTTCAGTGGATTTGCCCAGTATATTGAACACGTCAGAAAGTAATTTTTATAAATATTTTGCAAAACTTTTTTTAAAATCAAATCGTTTGGTTCTATGAAAAAAAGGTTCATCTTTGATGAAAGATGAACAAAAAGTTTAGAGAGATATTAGACATTTAAGTCAGTTGGATTTTCAACTTTGTGCCGAAGATAAGCAAAATATTTTTTGTTGTCCTATTTATAAGAAAAAATCAACCGGACAAAAATCAAATATTTTTTTTTATTTTTTTATGGATTTAATTATAAGAATGATAAGAACCCTCTTAATGGGCTTAAAAAACAAAGATCTAGAGGGTTAAAAACATTTGAGGGATTAAAAAAAAAGATTTTGTGACAAACAGGAGCAAAACAATATTTTTTTTGCACTAGCTTGCAAAACGTAAGTAGCGCAGGTAACAATCAATGGTATATTTTTTCATCTTTTTAGGATCTAAATGATAGGAATATTACCTCATAAAAGTTATTTTGTTTTAAGTCTAGCCTAGCCATTGAAAGGGTTAATCAATATTTACCTGATTTTTTTTAATCAGTATCTAATTTGGTAAACATTTTACAAATAAAAAATAAATAACGAAAAACCTACTTAACAGATTGATAGATAATTCAGAAACGAAAATACATAAAAAAGGTGTTAATAACTATAAATTTTTTGACCCTTACGTTTTAAATTGAAAAAATAAAATTGGTTTTTGGTGAAAATTTTCCTTTTCTATAAAAGTTGTGATAAATTATGTTGACTTTATATGATTTAAATACAAATTCTAAATGTTTGATAGTTTAAATCATACTTGATTTTAAATACAAATTCTAGTTGTTTGACAGTTTAAAATCGTTTATCGAGCTTAAGGTCAAAGTTAGAACAATTAATTGTTCTAACGAATTTTTCCAAAGAAACAACAACAACAACAAAGTTTTTTTCAATATGAAAGGAAAAAAAACCACTAGCAAATTGATTTTATTGTACAATTTCTGCGGTGCTAAACGCGTCATCAGAAATCTTTGTGATTGCCCGTGCAAGCGCGTTGACGCACTGCACCATCGGGGCGATGAGATTTTGAAGCTTCAATTTCTCATTTTTTTTTTTCCCCAATTTCATAATGTCACATTCGTTGTTGTATTTCTGTTTACTTTAGTTTCTATGCTTATGTTATATGTAGTCCAACAGCCTGCTGGAATTCTGCACTAACAAAGCATGTTTACTGAAGTTGTTTTTAGAATTTTTGCTGATTTTGTTTTCAGCTGTTTCCGTTTGGTCGAGCTCTACCATTTGATTAAAGTTTTTTCTAAATGACCTCTATATTTATTATGTTGACTTTATATGATTTAAATACAAATTCTAAATGTTTGATAGTTTAAATCATACTTGATTTTAAATACAAATTCTAGTTGTTTGACAGTTTAAAATCGTTTATCGAGCTTAAGGTCAAAGTTAGAACAATTAATTGTTCTAACGAGTTTAACGAATTGATAAATATCAAATGAAAATTTTAAAATGCGGCCAAACAGATTGATAGATAATTTGATTACGAACATTTTTGTTCTACTAGCTCAAACTTTACGATCAGAAAATCAATTTGGATGGAATAGTAGGGTTTTGTCCCACTGTGCAGCACATTCGAGAGATGAAATACTTGTGTGTCAAATTTAAGTTCTTTTTGTTTTTATTTCTGTATTTTTTTACACATTTAACAGTTTTAGATTTGACTAAATTTTCTTGCAACTCTTCGTGAATTCTTTGTGTTTTTTTAGCCAATCAATTTTTTTTCTCTATGTTCTTAACGCCAAGCTTCAAATAATGTGAAAACTTTGTGTGTGGGTGATGTTTTGGTCGTTGAAATGAACTCATTTGATTTATTTAGTAGATCGCTTGCATTTCCCATACAATTTGTGAGCACTACAGTTGCACGGCTGGCATACTTAGTTGCAGCAACCGTTTGCTTTTAGTACTGCGAGCAACATATTTTTAATATTTTTAAAATTATTATTCAGAAAAGCATAAAAATTTAATTTTTTTTTTATTGTAGGAATTTTCTATTGATATATGTTTTTGTATATGTAAAAGAAAAAATTTTTTTCTTTTGTTGGCACTGTTTCCTTTTGTGACTTTGTTGCCGCTGTTGTTGCTACAAATTGTTGTAAAGACCTATTTTTTTCTTGCTCGCAGCTAATATTGCCAAGTCTTTGAAGCATGATGATCAAATGTGTATAATATATAATATACGATCATATGTGTATATAGTTTGAATTTGGCTTGTGTTGTTACGAGTTCTACGCACTCATGCAAATTCAAAGGCGTGACCTATATAGTAAAGTGTATTTCTTTGGTAGTGTGTTGATATAGAGACGGAAGTTCAAAAGTTTGTCAAAAAATTAAAGAATGAATTATCATAGTTGATTTTAAACAACAAAAACATTACGAATTACTCTTTTGACACACATATTTCATGATGTTTTATAGAAAATATTTAGTTTTAACGCTAAAATTTTACACAGCAGATTTAATATAGTGATAATTTTTAAAATTTTGATTTTATATGATTTAAATATAAATTCTAAATGTTTGATAGTTTAAATCATACTTCATTTAAAGTACAAATTTTAGTAGTTTAATAGTTTAAAATCGTTTATTGAGCTTAAGGTCAAAGTTAGAATCACAAAGATTTCTGATGAAGCCTTTAGCATGGCCGAAATTGCAATAAAATCAGCTAGTGATTTTTTCCTTTTTATATTGAAAATACGTTGTTGTTGTTGTTGTTTTTGTTGTTTCTTTGGAAAGATTCGTTAGAACAAGTAATTGTTCTAACTTTAACGTTAAGCTCAATAAACGATTTTAAACTATCAAACAACTAGAATTTGTATTTAAAATCAAGTATGATTTAAACTATATTTTATGTATGTATATGTTTGTTTATAATTTATATATTTAATATATTTTAAAATGTTTATAATTTATCATATTCGACGGAACATTAGACGCATATTTATTGTTCATTGATGTTATAAATTTATAATAATATGTATGTCTCAACCTTTTTAAACCTATTGGGACACGCACAGTGGCTTGTCCCCTTACAAAATATGTCAATAAGTAGTAATAATAGTCGTAGAGTAAAAAAATTTTGCATATGAGTAAGATTTAAAAATATGAAACCATAAAGCAAAATAAAATTAAACCCGTCCACAACCACGCCCACCTTCAATACAACTAGAAAATTTAAAAGGCCATATTTTCTTCATATTGTCCCGATTTCAAAATAACTCGGTGCGAAGATATATATTTATGCGTTAAATTGAAAAAACATTTTCGGTCACGCCCACATCCCACATACAATTTTTCTAAAGTGTGCTTTTTGCAAATTGCAGCTGAGTAAAAATTCGTGAAACTAGCCACCTAAAACAAGAAGTCATAATTTGTATATCTTTTATGGATATTATTGAAGTGTATATGAAAAAAAAAATTAATTGCAATTTTTTTTAAGTTTTTTTTTCAATGAGTTACAAAGAATTTAGTTTTAGACCACTGTTTTAGTAAAATTAATTTTGCAAAGTAACGGCTTGTTAAAAATTTTTGATTTTTGGGTCAAGTGCTCTTAATACGCGTTAAATTGCAAAATTAATTTTTTAAAAAAAATTTTCTTTAAAATTTAAAAAGTTTTTATAAAAAATTTAAAAAACGTTCTGGACCACATAGAAAATTTTTAAAATAATATTACATATTTATACAATTTTAGAAATAGTACAAAAAAAGAAAAAATATTTATTCTCCATAAACAAGTCTGTTATGAAATGTTTTAAATCTGCACTACCTGTCTTGTGCGAGCCACACAGAGCACTGCACAATGGAATGATTGGTACAAACTAGAGGGAATAAATTATTTTGATGACGGTTTAAGTGCTTTAGACACAGAAAAGTACAAAAACAGCACCTCCCATACAAATGTATCTTATTTTTCGCAATATCTGATAAACCAGTAAATCCATAACAACAGAAACGTAGTCAATCATCAAGCGCATAACGGGAAGGAAGTATATCAAAAGTTGGCGTGATTGGACAAGTGGGAGTGGCACCTCCCATACAAATGGATCACATTTTTTCAATATCTAGATAACCGAGTAACGCCATTACAACAAAAACGTAGGCAATCATTAAGTACGTCATTTGAAGGATATGTGCCAAATTAAGACATGATTTGGCATGTGGGCGTGGTACCTCCCATACAAATGTATCACATTTTTCGCAATATCTTGAAAACCAGTAATGTCACAAAAACAAATCTTTGAAAAATATCAAAGTACACTATTTAAAAGACACTTTCCAATATAAAAATTGGACAATTCTTTACTTTTTCAAAATTTTCTATGAGGTTCAGAACTTTTTTTAAATTGTTTTATTAAAAAACTTATTAATTTTAAAGAAAAAATTTTTTACAAAACCAATTTTTGTAATTTAACGTGTATTAAGAGTATTTGGCCCAAAAATCAAGAAATTTTAACAAGGCGTTACTAAGCAAAATTAATTTTACTAAAACAGTGGCCTTATACTTAATTCTTTGTAAATCATTGAAAAAAAAACTTAAAAAAATTGCAATCAACGATGAGAAAGACACAAGAAGCAATACTTTCTTCCATACAAAATTGTATTGCTTCTCGTGTCTTTCTCATCGTTGGTGTGCTTCTTCGTGATACAGAATAATGCAGTAAGTGTTTTTTCATATACACTTCAATAATATCCATAAAATATATAAACATTTCGACTTCTTGTTTTAGGTGGCAAGTTTCACGAATTTTCACTCAGCTTTATCGTGACACTGCATCTTAACGATATGAAATATAGGTTGTCGTTGTTCTAGAAAAATATTTACTGCATCATTTTGTATCACGAACAAGCACACCAACGATGAGAAAGACACGAGAAGTAATACAATTTTGTATGGAAGAAAATATTGCTTCTCGTGTCTTTCTCATCGTTGGTGAGCATCTTCGTGATACAGAATAATGCAGTTATTAATTTCAACCTAAGCCTAAGAGCATGCTACAAAAAATTGGAATTTAAATCAACTAAACTCGATTTTTTTACACAAAATGCATTTAGTTTTTCTTTCATAAAAAAATGTTTTGGCAAGTTTTGGCAGCTAATTTTTTTAAGTTTTAGTATAAATCCAATAATTATGCTAATTTGAACGAGCGTACAATGGTCGACACCGATAGATAGTTGTTTTCTGCCAAAAATTCCATTTACCGCACATGAAGCCATATATGTCATTACATTTTTAAATTCAAATTTCAAACGGATATTAGAAGTTACGAAAAAGAACAGTTATTAAAAAATTTTTTATTATAGAGTGGCCACCTATTAATCAAATTGGATTTTGAAAATTCTGACTTTAGATTCGAAATCAGCGACCCCCTAACACTGTTAGCATATGTTTAAAATTCTTAAAAATACATATTATTAAATGGCAATCCTTAATATTTAATTCATTCAATAGAGTAGAAGGGGGTAATGTCGTGCAGGGGGTAATATCGTGCACTGGCTTTTTTAGCATAAAAAATTGAATGATATATCAGCCGTTTGTAAGGTATGGGCCTACTGACCTACAGAGCTGATGCATACAGTACTAGCAATATCCATGTGTAAGGGCAATATGTGCGAAGTTTTTTAAAAATCGCACGTTCTCGGGACGACGAAGTGTTTTTTTATCGGATCAGAAAAATTATTTGTCTCGCAGGAAAATATACCAGGTAAGTGTTTTCTTAAAGCAAATTTTTTGCCCAAAAAAAAGATGTATTGTGATCGAAAAAATTTTTGTTCCTTACTGATTTGTCGAAGTCAACCTTGAAAACGACCTTTGGGGCAATGTCGTGCATTTGATGAGGGGCAATGTCGTGCACTATACAGAAAAGAAAAGGGAAGGAAACGCGGTCGCCCTAGTGTACCAAGGGAGTCGTGAAGCCATAACAAAATGCTACAATCAAAATAAAATTTTCCAAAATTTTTTCTCAATGTCAAGCACTTTTTGAAAAAATATTGTTTTTCTTTCCGTGTTTCATATAAAAAATTGCCTATTTTCACTTTTCTTTTTATAAAATTGTATTTTTTGATCCTATTTCGGACTTGTGTATATTGCCCTATAATTAACAATAATAAATAAATAAACAATAATGATATATCTTCTTGAATCGAACCACTACCTATCGTTTTTCACACATTCTGATACCTTTACAATACAATGCACGACATTACCCCAGAAATTTTGAGGGGGGTAATGTCGTGCACATTTTTTTTTTAATTTCTACTAACACGATTTCATGCTACACGAATATTGTTACACGAAAATGTTACCAACCAAATTATCTTTCGATCGGATGCTTACTCGTTGTATTCGCTTGTCATGTACGGCTTTACGAGCACTTTAAAGTTGAGTGCACGACATTACCCCCCTCTACTCTACTTATTTGAATACTACTTTGGAAACTACCAAATAACTTTTTTTTTTTTGAAAATTCTATAAAAAGAAACTACTGGATATTTTCTCAAATTTCTTCTTTTATTTGAAAGTACAATTTCCGGTTAATAATGGAAAATAATTTTATTCAAATGGCTGCCTCGGCTGGCCATGCAGTAGCCTACACGATCGGTCCAATTTTTAAGCACATTATCGATTGTGTGCAGCTGTATTTCACCAATGGCTTCACGAATATTGTCCTTTAAAGCGTCAATTGTCTCTGGCTTGTCGACATAACACTTATCTTTGAAGGCACCCCACAAATAATAGTCCAACGGTGTCAAATCGCAGCTCCGAGGTGGCCAAACGACATCAGCTCTGCGGCTGATAATGCGATCTTCAAAAACAGGGCGCAAAACATCGAGTGTAGCTTCGGCTGTGTGGCACGTAGCGCCGTCCTGTTGAAACCAAATGTTGCCAATATCCTCCTCTTAAATTTTTGTGAACAAAAATGCGTTCAACATGGCCCGATAACGATCGCCATTGACTGTAACGGCCACTCCTTGCTCATTTTCGAAGAAAAATGGCCCAATTATGCCTCTGGACCAAAATCCGCACCAAACAGTGACTCTGTTTTGGGTGCAGCGGCTTTTCAATGTATGCGTGCGGGTTTTCTGTGCCCCAAATGCGACAATTTTGCTTGTTTACATACCCGCCAAGATCAAAATGAGATTTATCTGAAAAGAGTGATTTTTGGCAAAATCGGCATATTCTGTAAGTCGATCGCAGGCCCACTTCTCAGCGTTGTTCAAGCGTATACACAACCATATTCGTTCAGCGGAAGGATAAAACTAATTATCTGTCAAATCAGACATGAGCTAAGTGTTACCATTCACGAAATAAGCACTAGTTGAAAAAAAAAAGTTATATGGCGGACCCTGTACTTATTTATACTCATTTTTGTGTAAGTGGCTCATGATTCAAAAATGTGATTCACTTTTTTTCAAATCAATCACATATGAGTACTACTTTTGAAACTACCCAAGTAACATTGTTGGAGCAACTAGGTGCGAGTGAGATCTAAAAGTGTTCTATAGTTGTAAGATATATGGTTAAAGCTTTTCCGCAGCCTTGTTTGCTGCTAGTTGCTTTTAATTTTAAAGAAAATGCTCGATATATGAATTTTTTACCATGTTGAGCTCTAATACTTAATACAGCTCTGTAAAGGATTTTATAAAATCTGCAAAAGAGCAGAACTCTAAAATTTACTACTTGCTTTGTAAAGGCTCTTTTAAAGAAATAAACATAACTATAGAGCTGTTTTGAAACTCGCAGATTTAGTATAATGTTTGCTTTAATATGTATTTTTGTATTGCATTTTTAAATAGCTAATAGATGTAAAATACTGTAAATTAATGCAATAAATTTTTTGGTAATAACAAGTGATTAAAAAATCTGCTAAAGAGCTTCTTTAAAAAGAAATAGCGATCTTATTAAAAATATACAATCTTGAGAGTTGAAGAAAGCTAAGTAATATAGTTTACAATAATATTTTAAACAAAATTTATGATTTCTATGATACTAATATTTAAGAATAAAGTATTTAAATCATTTTAAGTCGATTTTAAGAATGTTTAACATTTTCGAACTATTTTTAAATAATAAACACTTCTTTATTTTAATTATTTTTAAGCCCGTTGTAGTATTTCCAAGTACTACATTCACGTTTCCGATAAACTCAAAAGCTAACCGAAATTCGCAGCATATAACGAATACACGAACATTAGTCTGATATAAGAATCACTTTATTATTTCTTTAATTTATTTGTCATTCTAATCATCACAAACGCTTGTCAAATTTTAAATATTTATTGAGTTTATTTTTAACACACACACACTTAAACGAATAACAAAAAAGAACTTTACAAGAGCTCTTATTTGGGTTTGACAGAGACTCTTTTAAAATTTGACAGCTATTTATACTCTTCATATGAAGCAAAAATAGTGCTTTTAAATTTAAGAAAGTAGCCTTATAAATTCTCTGCAAGAGCTTTAATAGCGCGACTAAAGCTATAGTTGAAGTTTGCTGCTATATAAGATAGCACTTTAAGCTCTGCAAGAATTAATATACGGCTAAAATTGTTACATGGGTACTTATACTTATTCATACTTATTTTTGAGTAAGTGGCTCATGATTCAAAATATGATTCATATCAAATCCCTGATTTGAATCACTGAGTTATGAACGAATATTACTCGAGTACTGCTTATTTTCAAGTATTCATTGCAGATCTCTGATGTGCTGACATAATGTAGCCAACGCCGTAGATAAGGGGGCTCAAAAGTTATTAAGGGAGGAGTGTGGGTTTGAGCCTAAAAAACATTTTTTTGCAAACTGTTTTTAGGTCAGTTTAATAACATTATGCAAATAGTTTATGAAAAAAAAATCGGAAAAACACCCGGTGACAAGGCTTTTCCAAGAACGCCTATGGAAAAATAAGATTTGCGGTGTTCACTGCTGGAAATTATCTGAAAACAAAGATCATTAAAATTTTGTCGAAGTATCATCAAATCTTTTACCCCCCCCCCCCCCCCAACGTTCTGTGATTATTATTTATTTCATTTTTAAATTTTTGGCAGTCATTTAAAGTGAAAATTACTATTTTTCCCGAAAAATTCCGTCATTTTGTAAGTGAAAACCCTCTTTATCTCAAGCTAATTCGAAAACTTAAACTGAAGTGAGGTATTTTATATGTAGAAAGTGTGTACCAAGTTTGAAATGAATAAATAGTAGTTTGAAGAAAATGTAGTTTTTTAATGGCATTGAACACGGACTTTTAGTTTTGAGAAAAAAGTGCTAAAACTGTTCGCTGTACAACATTGCAAGAGGAGAGGCGACTAATTAGTCAATAACTTCGAGAGTTTTGCTCGAATTGTCTTTGTATTTTAGGACTATATTCTACAGATGTTTGAAAAATTTTCAAAAGTGGAAACCCTTATCCCTCACTTAACGTAAAACTGCATTTTATTGCCACAATTGTCAGTTGCACAATTGTGCACACAGTACAACATTTTTCAGTTCATTGATTGCCAACTCAATTCTGAGAACTGTATGTGAAATTAGACCCAAAAAGAAGAATTTCTGCATCATTCGTTTTGTCTTCTTACCTGCCAAAATATTTTTAATATCGATTTGAAGTTAGTAACTATCGTGTAGGGAAATTTTTCACGTTTTATGCACAACAATATTTGGAGAAAACATTGACACTTTTTTTATGATTCTGAGAATTAAAAAAAAGGAATAAGCAAAATAATAAATAAACCCACATTTAAGGGTGCTGATTATTTGGAAAGTTTTGCACAATTTGAAACGTACAAGTGCTGAATCAGGTATATAGCCAGCCACCCTTAAAATATGCTCCCGTTTATATGTACCTGGCAGTAAAATATTGAGAAATACGTAGTATTTATAGGTGTGCATTGATCGATTTTTGTCATTCAGGCAGTGCCGACGAACTTCGCGTTCTGTGAAAGTGATTTTTCAGTGAAAGTGAAGTGAAAGTGAAAGTGATTTTTCTCCAGTTTTTTAAAAGTGAATAACAACAAAACATAAAATATATCAATATGGAAAACAACAAGTTCCCAAACTTGGATGAATTTTGTTACGTTTGTGGTCATATCGTCCGATAAATACAGAAAAAAGATCGAAAAAATTTGTTTACTGAGCAATTCAAAACCACGTATTGTAATTATTTCGATGAAGCAGATTTAAGTGGTGCAAATTTTACGCCGAACACAGTGTGCAACAGTTGTTATACTACCCTTCTAAAGTGGATGCACGGAAAAAGTAGAAAGTTGTCTTTTATAAAGCCAGTAATTTGGGTGGAAGACCTAACTGGACATGATGAATCCAGGTGCTACGCATGCATACATTTTCGTCCTGGATTAAACAGAAAACAATTGAAAGCAAAAGTATACACTGCTGCATTTACTGCCACACTTCCAGTGCAACGCCCTGCTGATACCGATGCACCTAAACCTCCGAGTGCGGATACTGTGTCCTTGCTAGCGGAAGCCGTTTCACCAATCCGACCAATTTGGATATTGAAAATAATGGATCAGAACCTGTAACACAAATCGAAATGGATTACATTGTGGCTAAGATGGGACTATCACAACAAAACTCGGAATGGTTGACATCATTTTTGAAGCACAGAAAACTCACACAGCAAAATGTCAGCGCATCATCATACCGACAACGCCAAGCTGATTTTCAGAAATTTTATTCTGTTGACGAAGCAAATACGTTCACGTACTGCCATGATATACTAGGCTTAGTGGAAAAATTGGGAATGGTTTATATCGCTGGCGACTGGCGTTTATTCATCGATGGTTCAGTTACCAGTTTGAAGGCTGTGCTGCTGCGCAAAAAAAAAATAAAAAACCATCCATTCCATTGGGATTCCGCACAACTATGAAGGAAGCGTATGAAGCATTGGGCGAAATTTTAAAAAAAATCAAATACGATGAACACAAATGGAACATTTGTTGCAATCTGAAGGTGGTCAACATACTACAAGGGATTATAGAAAAGGGCGGATATCCAAAATACTTCTGCTTCCTTTGTAATTGGGATTCACGATACAAAGGAAATCAATATCAATGTAAAGATTGGAAAAGAAGAATTCCCGAGCTCAACAAACAATTAAAATTACGCAATGAACCTATGATAAAGGACCTGGATGATATTTTGTTGCCACCGCTCCACATGAAACTGGGAATAGCTGGGAAATTCGTTGAAGTGGTGGTCAAAAAAGTTAACGGCGCCTTTGACTGTTTGAAATCCATCTTTCCGAAACTCAGTGATGAGAAAATTAAAAACGGTACGTATCGTACTCTGTATATAAATATTGTCATATTTAAATTTGTTAATATCTATACATTCGCATTACCAATAATTTGTTCGTTTTTCTTATGTATGTATTTAAAACAGGTATTCTCAATGGATTCGAAAATTGATCAAAAGTGATTCTTTCACAAATTTGCTTTCAGAGCATCACGACCACCAACATGGATGGAACGCATTGAAAGAAGTAATAGAAGGCGTTCTAGGAAAGAACCGTGTCCAGCGAGAAGAGATACAGCAACGAGTGGACAGGTTTTTTTTTTTTTTTTTTTTTTTTTTTTTTTTAATGATCAAAGAACCAAGGCATGCGCCTTATACAAACAAGGTTTGGTCTTTGACCTGAAAGGAAAGGGATAGATTATTTAGAGGAATTGATTGGAACTATACGTGAATTTTTGATTAGGGGAAACAACTGCGAAAGACACAAATTGAATTGCTTTTTAACCGAGGCTAGTGTTAGGCCTTAACCTCGGCAAGCATTTCAAGCCCTTAGTTGTTCCATTCCTTCACATTTTCCACAATTTAGTTGTGGATTTTTAGTTTTCCATAATTCTTAAATGTAGGACAAAGAAAGAACAAAGAAAGTGAAAAGAACCATGCCCGAGCCCGGATTCGAACCAGGGACCTTTGGGTTGAGAGTCTAGCGCACTCTCCACTAGACTACAAAGGTTGTTGTATTATTTCGAAAAAATCGGTGCATCCATGACGCTGAAATTGCATTTCTTGCACCACCACCTCGATACCTTTTTGGCACAATCACCTCAGGAATCAGACGAACAAGGAGAGAGGTTCCACCAGGTGACCATGCCAATTGAAAAGCGGTTCAAAAGCAAAAAATTGTATGCATTGCTTGCGGAGGTTTGTTGGTGGAGTTCCACAATTATGCAGTTTGAAGAAAGCACCGAAGATGAAGACATTGAAATTGGTGGACACAGTGAATGAAACACGCCCTTGAATAGTATGTGTATCTCGGATGACGATACAGACTCAGACCATGAATATGAACAACCTACGAAGAAAACAAGATCATCAGAACCACAAGTGTCAACTTCTACAAGGATGCATATTGCCAATAATTGAAAAAATGTTCTAAATTTTGTTTTTATGCATATTATAATTGCGTATTAATTGCATATTCTTTTATTTTCAATAAGTTTTTATAAATAAATTTTTTTTTGCATTATAATTTTTTAATTTTTATTTTTATTTTTATTTTAAGGGTGGTGGCTATAACTGATTTTTGAAATTCATACCTTTACTGAATTGCGAATAAAAGCGAAACGCGTGCATCGATTTTCATGATCTTTGTCTCATTTTGCTCATAGGTTATGTGACTTTGCGAAAAAGTAACTAGACTTGAAACTTATTTCCGTTTTGTATTTTTTATGAAAAAAAAATTTAAAAAAAAATATTTTTTTTTCTTCATGCGCTTATTTTTAACTTGGAAACTGTTGCTTTTATAGGAAAACAATATATGAACAAATTAAGGGAATTGTAATTTTTAATTTTTTAAAATTTGTTTCAACTAAATCGGGCTAGTGGTTGTCGAGCTATGTCAAACAACAGGGCCTAAAACGTGATAAATTCCCCTATACGATAGTACTAACTTCAAATCGAAATTAAAAATATTTTGGCAGGTAAGAAGACAAAACGAATAAAACAGAAATTCTTCTTTTTGGGTCTAATTTCACATACAGTTCTCAGAATTGAGTTGGCAAATCATGTGTTGTACTGTGCAATTTTTTGAACTGCATCGTCAAGTGCTTACAAAAAAATTTTACCTCAGATTCCTGAGTCGTCCAACTTCGTCTCAAGTAAACCAATTAATGTGCGCATTTACTAGTCCAGAATATTTGGTTGCAATCCATTTAAAATATTTTGATTTACGTCAAATCTGACAATACATTTGCAAAAAATTGATAAAGATCTAATAGAATGCTGCGAACATATAAATCTCGTAGTTGATACTTTGGAGAATTTTCGAAAGAACGATAAAACAGCATTTAAAGATATATTTAATAAAACTGAGCTATGCTTTTATTAATATTGAACGGAAATAAGTAAGCCTCGTCTATCAATATGCAATGTAACGGCAGAAATAATAGAAGATTTTTATCGAATTAAGCCTTTCATTCCGTTCGTATATCGGTGATTCCATGTCATATCGGACGCTTTTGTCCAAAACTAATTTTGACGATACTGCTTTGATGAAAAATATTCCGATTCAATACTTGTAACGTTGTTTGAACCCCAATTATAAAATACTACACGAGTATTTATCGGTTTATTAGTGTTTGCAGACTAGCCTTTGCCGCAAGTCTTTTTACTGTACCTGCCAAACCATCATAAGGCCCTTTGCCGTGCGATGTTGCGAAAAAGTGCCATAATGCGGGGATATTGAAATCGACTTATGCATAGATTTATACAATTAATTTGTTCTTATATTAAGTGACTGCTCCATCTGAGAAGTAAAATATTTTGTTTACTTCTCGCAATTTTTTCAGCATGAAATTAGTTAAGCCACGCTAGAATAAATGAACTGCTACTGTGTCGTGCTTTAAACATTGCGAAATTGCATCGTAACTTATGCGCACTACATCTACATCAACTTTTTCAACTATTGTTCAAGTTTAAAAGAACAAAATAAAATTATAAATAAAATGTTAAAACAATTTTACATAATTTAGTATTAATATAGGCAAACATCATGGAACTACAACCAAAAAAATTTTAGCAAATTTAAAAAATAAAGTGTCTGCAGAGGAATGATATATTTTAACAAGTTGGTAAAATTTTTCAATGTGACTGATTTTACATATCGTCGCTGCGCCAGAAAAAACAGCTATGTGATTTTTGTAAATTTTTTTATAGCATATTTTAATTAGTTATAGATAGTTACTACCCACATTTCTTCATTTGCAGTTTTTTATAAATCTTATGATTTAGAAGTGATCAAAAACAGTTATTGCTCGCAGTACTAGAAATGCTCTGAAAAAAATTTGTTTTTTGCTCTCCGGAAAAGTTACTGAAATCCATATAACTTTTTTTGTTGGTGCAGCGAGGATATGTACCTAGCTTAGCAAAAAATACAAAATATTCCATTTTTAATTAAATATTAAAGCATTTTGTACTTAAAAATTTTGTAGTCAGTTTTTGAAAATTTCGTTTAAAATAGTAAGCACTGATTCTCCACTATCAAATTTTGAGAATGCATTAAGAATGAATGGCTCAATTCGATAATATTTTCAGAGGGCCAAAAAAATAGTGGTGCTGACTTTAAAAAATATGAATGAAATTTTTAGTGGTCAAAAAATTTAAAATTTTTAACGAAAGTGTTTGTAAAAAAGGATAACACAATAAAGACCAATTCAAGATCTTTAAAATATGTCGCTAACGTTTAGGAGATATAATGTTTTGAGTACATGTCCGAATGACAATTTTTGTTTTTCTTAATAATTTTTCACTGTCTATAACTGCAAAAAAAAACAACTAAAATTATAAAAAAAAATATACAAATATTTTTCTTTTTTAAAGTACTATCCACGTGCAAAGTACCAATTTTTAACAGAAATGTGAGTTTCGAAATGCGTCCGATTTTAAATGGAATGACCGATATCAGTTTGTTAATCAAATGAAATTCCGAAAATAAATTAAATAAATACTACATCTTTTCAAGCTGCTATAAGGGTCTTGTATTCATATAAAATAGGTATAGAAAAGTTGGTCACAGAACTTGAGTTAAAGAAGAATAAATTTACCAACAATAGAAATGAGGGTTGCAGGAATAATTTCACAAAATTCTGGAAATAATTTATACTTTGTCTTGTAGTACAGCTTTCAGTAAACGACCCTTTTGCACATTAAAGCGTTTAAAAAATTGCTTTCGAAATGCTACTGGAACGGAACACCTTGCTGCTTAAACGCTATTAGTTACTCATAAGGATATGTCTGTGAATGAGGAAACTGTTATCGACAAATTGGCTTCGCGCTCTTCACAATTGGCATCGTTTCTACAACTATGTATAAATATGTTTACCCTTTTCAAATATCTGTTTCCGTTGCTTTATTTAAATAAATACTTGTCGTCCTGCTCAAAACCAAGCTGTTGCATCAATTGAGGAGGTGGATCCTTATTGTTAAAATCTCTTAAAATGGCATTGTTAATATGCATGTTAAAATGGCATTCTGAGATATTTGCGTTTTAAGTTTTTTATGTGTGATAACTTTTTTGTTGTTGTAGTATACAATAAAACGTTTTAATATTTGTTGTTATTCATTCCAATTTGTATATTTAAAATTTTTTTTATTACATAGTATTGTTCAAAATCTGTAAAAAAAGTCAAAGAGAGATGTGCCCTTCTTGTATAAAGCAATGAAGTTAAAGAAAAATCTCACGGTTTTATTTCATAACTACATGCTTTACTAAAATATTTAGCATTTTTTATTCGGAAGTAGTTTTTGTTACATAAGGTAGTATATTATAATAAAAATATAAAATAAGTAATAAAAAATTAATAATAATATCAAAAGTTTTTTCAGCCATAAAAAATACGTTTTATATATTTTTTTCATTAAATTTAATATTCAAGGTCACTATCGTTTTCATAAGATATTATATACGAATTGGAATTTATATTTTCAGTGAATATATTGTTCTCATACCAGTCCGAATCTGCCTTTTCCAAATATTGCATTAATTCTCTTAGATTATTAACTTTTTCTGGAGTAATTTTGACAGAGGGTTCTGACTTCAAAATTACTTGTAAATTAACTTGATTTTTTGTGTTCCAAATATTGAATGAAGAATAAAAACCATAATATTTTTCAGCAACTAACATCATTTCAGAAGATGTAGAGTTAAGAATACAATAAGGTCTCAATTTGAAATTTTTTTTAAATATACCCAGTCCCATAAATATACACATCCACGCATGATCTCTATATAAACTTTAGAAATTTTGATAACTTCCAAGTGTTTTAAACACTTCCCATAAATGCCAACATTCCTGTCACAAACGCAATATGAAAGGCCACAAACTGGGAAAATGTTGAATATTATATTGAATATGTTGAATACTAATTTTCTTTATTTTTGCAAGGCACAAGCAGAAATTAGTCATATTATAGTTTTTATTTTGACCTCCTGCTGCATCAGAAAATAATACAATATTGGTAACATTAGGATAGCGTTGAATGCTGGTTACTATGAAAATATTGAACACTCAAATGCATCTTAAAAAAAATCATACTTGTTATCCTTCGGTTCAAAAACTGACCCAGGCAAATTTTATTAATTTTTTATCGGAAAAATGGTAAAAAGTAAATATAGTTATATAATATGGTTTCTGCAGAAAGTCGGTTTAACTGTTGTTGTTACTTAACTTAAGAATAACTGCACTGAGCAGGAAGAATAAAAAATTAAAAATCATTATCACAACGAAAAATCACTTTAAAGTCGTTACGGGTCTAAAAATTACCTTAAGATCATTTGAGTGTTAAAAATGATATAACTGTATTTGATTTTTTTTTGCATCGTTTTCAGTGAAGCAGTAGAATGCACTAACTCCATCATTATGACAATGCACGTTAAAAAGGTACAGCCATAGAAGCGTTTTATAAAATTATTGAGACACTTTAAGTTTTGGAAGCGGTAGATTTTGAGCGTAGTCGAACTCTAACACCAAGGTTGAATTGTTTTTCCTGCAATCATCTATTATCTTATTTTTCATTCTTTTATGAATTAACTTGTTTTCATGTAAGTGTTGCTGTACCTTACATGGATCATTGGGATTCATCTTCAATAGTATTTTATTCCTTTCACAAAAATTGCAAATATCTGACCTCGGCTTTTTAAAAGAATAACGTACCGACTACAATCATTGGCACCCATAAGGAAATTTTATCTTGTAACCTATAGCATTCATTCTGTTTATAAGTGAATGTTATTTTTTAATTTTATTTTATTTTTTGGGAAATTCTTTATTTAAAGCAATTTTTAACATATTTATATGAGCTCTCTCTGTGTTTCGTGAGAATCAAAATAAAAAATGTCTATCAAAAACCACAATTATTGGCCCATTGATTACTACAATCGTTGGCACTTGAGTACAATTATTGGCTCTTTAAAACTATAATTATTGGCATATTACCACAATAGTAAGCACCCATAAAAACGTAATAATTGGCACCCAGTATCTATAAAAATTATATAATAGCTGGCTGTAATAATATAATAATTTTTTTAAATCATAAAAACAAATCCTTTATTTTTCATTGTTGCCTACATACCTAGCTAGCAGATAAAAAATTATAAAGATTTTATTTAAAATTGAACTGAACCATTTTTAAGTACATAATGATTAAAAATAAATCACAAAAAATTAGCAAACAAATTTCATCTAAGAATAATAAAAAAAAAGTTATAAATATAGCTCTACAACTTTTAATTCTTGATGTGAGACCTTAGCTTGGACATGTTTTACAAAAAATTTTGGTAAATAAACACAATTATTTTTTTAAGATATTTGGTGGGATTTTAACTCCTTCATGTCCGAATTAAAATTATTTGGGCTACACATTTTTTGAGGTCAGATATGTGTGACTTTATTCAAATATGAACTGACAAAAATTTGAAAGTCCTTGGTGACCGAGTTCGTTAGTTACAGGATGTTGCTTATTTGAAACGTTGGGTAGTTATTGGACCAACTAAACACTTTTCTCATGGCTTTTTTTTTTGTGTATATAACATTCTCATCTTTATTTATTTACATTGTGCACTTAGATTTACAATAAAACAATTATTTTAATGTTTTTAAGCACTTTTTGTGTAAACAATTTTTTTGCGAAACGATCCCGATCTTGATTTCAACCATTTTACTCTACAAAAAACGGCACCTAAATGGAACAAATAGCTGTAAGCTTGCACAACTCATAATGCCACATGATGCAAAAAACCATTAAGCAAAAACATGAAAATAAAGGTATTTATAAGCCAATAAGTGCAATGTTTTCTGTATATAACATCGAGCATGAAAGGGCTAAGCAATAATTGCTACTTATGCCACAATTTTCTGATTTAACGTCACTTTCAGCTGGGAGACTTTCACCCAATCTGCAATTGCTTCTTTTTCCGTTTCTCTAAAACAGTTTGTAGACCTGGCCAAATTTTAGAAAATTTTGAATCCTTACGAAATTTGAGTATGGAACGTGGTACCCTATATTTTTTAGCTGAAGATTTTTTAGAAATTTTGCAATTTCAAATTGCTGACAGAGATTTTTGTAAAATACTTTCACCATACGAGCTCTTTCTTTTAGCATTTTTATATGAAAATATGGAGTATTCAATTATTGGCACTAGATAAAAGTATAAGGACTGGCAGTGCCAGTTATTGTAGTAACATCAAATTCAGTTATGAGCACCCCCTGCCAATAATTGAATTGTTTGTTTTATGGAATCAATTGTTGGCACCCAAGTTAAATTACAATATTACGGCAAGAATTTAGATATTTAGACGGAAGTAAACTATTTAATGTTTAATTAATCAAAAAATCAAAAGCGTTTATATAAAAAATCCATAAATAAATAAGAAACAGTACTCACAAAATCAGTTCGCTATTGATATAACACTGTAAGACCTTATTTTAGTTGATGAGGATCCTTCCAGATCCGAGAGTTACAAACAACTTAATGTTTTTATACAATAAAGATCACAGAGCGGAAATAAACCACAGAATTTGAAAATCAGAGTTCATAACCAACGGGAATTTAACGACATTTTATAGATGCTATTCAAGGCAAGGTTGCCAATAGTTGGCGCCAAATTTTTGGGTGCCAATAATTATAGTCGGTACGCTATTCAGAATTTTCCCGAAACCACTTGTGAAATGTGGTGTACTTCATCTGCAATGTGCTGTTAGTTTAAAAAAAAAATCTGAAAACGTGAGAAAAGTATTTTAACATTTAGCGACGGATCTTCGAGATATTTCCTTTTCGATTTTTCGCGATTGTAGTGTGATTCTCTGTTAGGGATCTGCTTTAAAAATTCCTTAGTTATGTTCTACACTATAGGCTTTACTTTACTAGGCCTGTTTTTATGTTTACCCATTTTGTTTTTTATATAGGCCCCAAATAGGCCTTCGAAATAAAGCTACAATTCGATGAAATAAAGCCCCAACCTAAAATGAAATAAGGCCCCAAACTTAAATATGCCAGTTTTTTAAAAGGGGTATTGTCCCATTGGGAAAAAGTACCCCAATATTAAAGAAATAGCTCCCCAAAATTTTTGAGGAATGACCCCACAATTAATGAAAACACACCAACATTTCTTATTTTTATTTATAAACATGAATGAATTAATATCTTTAAGAATGTATTAATCTTATCAAGAATTTAGAAAATAGTATTCCCCTGTAATATGTAATCTAAATCGTTTGAGCATAGATTATATAATAATTGCTTTGTAAATCTATCTTAATTTACAAATATGTATGTCATTATTAAGAAAACTTTGTAAGTTTTCTTATATCTTATACAAAACAACAAAACAACTTGAGTGTCTTCACAAATTACTGCATCTCTTCTTTTGCAGATCGGCACCAACTTGATGTCGTTTACTCTGACATCTCTAAGGCTTTTGACAGGTTGTCACATGATATTTTATCGCTCAAGCTTGCCAAGATTGGTTTTCATTCCATTTTTCTATCTTGGATGAGTTCATACCTCTCAAATAGGGTTTCCTATGTTGTCATTGACAATGCAAAATCTTCGCCATTTTTAGCAGTGTCTGGGGTTGCACAAGGTAGCATCCTTGGACCATTACTTTTTGTTATCTTCATTAATGATGTCTCTAAATGCTTTCTTAATGCTCAATTTTTACTTTACACGGATGATCTTAAGGTTTTCCTTAAAGTTAAAAGTGATTGCGACGCTTCTCGTCTCCAGTCTGATCTTGATAATATCTTTTCCTGGTTTAAACAAAACAAATTATCTATTAACCTTGGAAAATGCTATGTTGTCTCTTATTACAAGCTCCACTCACCAACTATTTTTGATAATAATTTTGATAACACTAAGTTAGTCAGATTATCAGAAATTCGTGACCTGTGTAATTTTTGATTCTAGCTTAACTTTTAGCTCTCACTTAAATAGAATTATCCCCAAAGCATGTTCGCTTTTAGCGTTTCTTAGGTGAAACAGTGTTGGGTTTGTTGACCTTACACATTAAAAACATTATATATGTACTTCTCTTGTTTGATCTAGCCTTGAATACGTTTCATTTATTTGGTGTCCTTTTTACTCGATACATATTGCTAGACTGGAAAAAGTTCAAAAAAGATTCTAAAAAAATTCCCTTTGCGCTCTTTTATTTTTCCTGAACCTCTTCCCTCTTATAGGACACGTCGGTTGCTTATTGGTCTGTCATCTCTCGAAGATAGAAGACTACTGCATAGTATCATGTTTATTTATGATATGATTAATGAAAATGTTATTTGTGAAAACTTACTTAAATTAATATCGTTTAATATTCCGCAAAAGTCGTTATGGAGCTCGAATTATTTTTTCATTAGCTGTCATAGAAGTAATTGTGCCACCAATGAGCAAATTTATAGAGCTATTATAGCTTTAAACCGTATCTATAATAATAACTTACTCGATTTTTCTATGCCTAAAGTTGCTTTTAAAACCACTATTACACTGTTGTTAAATAAAAACTAGTTTGTTAATCTTTATTTTATTACGTATTAAATTATTTTTGCTTATTCTGTAAGAATTTTATCCATAGACGTTAACAAATAAATAAAATAAAAAAAATATCTCGTACCTAAAATTAAATTTCAATAGAGTCCAATTTATGTTCAAAGAGTTGTTTTCCTACTCGTTAGAGATCTTGTGAAGTGCGAACGTCGTAAAATTTTCCTTCCGGCAAAAGGTTAACTCTTGCTTTACAGGTCTCCTGCCGACATTTATAACTGATATAGTTTTATGAGTAGTTTTTTTCTATATATCATTTTTTGGTCGAGGACATAAAGAAGTTCACTGGTCCTTCTTTTACCATAAAATTATTCTCAATTCATTTTATTTTTTAATTTTTTATTATATCCTCACTACGCGGCAAAAATATCAAAACTTAACATATTCTTTAAAATTTTTTCAATTAAGAAATTTTCAATTGATTTTAAATAACCAAAATCGAAAAGTTGTTATAACAACCGTATCCAAGTCTGACCCTCAAGGAGTGTTGAAATTTTTGGTGGCCTATTTTACAATGAAATAAAGCCATAATTTAAAAAATGAAATAAGGTTACAAAAATCGAAATAACACCTCAAATATTCATGCTATTATTTCCTAATATAATTGTTGGGGCCTTATTTCATTTTACTCTTGGGGCCGTATTTCATTATGAAATAATGCCCCATTTTTCAAAAATAAAATAAAGCCCCAAAATTGGAAATAACATCCCAATTACTTGTGTTGTTGTTGTTGTTGTTTTGTATAGAAATGTTTGGGGCCTTATTCTCATTTCGTATCACAGAGCCGATAGAAGTAAATTAAAAAATTCAATAATATAAATCCATAGAATGTCAGTGCTGAACGCTTAAAATTTGTTATATTTTCAAGCATTTTCTTTATTCTGTCATTTTGAAACTTTCTATATTTTAAAAATCATCAAATGAAGAATTAAAAGAGTGGGTGGGTTCCAATAACTTAATTAAGCCGCTTGGTGCGCAATAAGATTAATATTAAAATCTTATTAAAATCGTACTTATATGCATCAAATACGAGAAATATCTATACTAGTATATAGCGGATTTAATTCCTAAAAAAATTTTTAAAAAATTGTTTTCTGTGTGTTGGAATGAAATTGGCATATTTATCCATCTTCCATATTATTCCATCTCTTTTATTTTAAAACCCTCATTCTCCTTTTCTGTAAAAAAAGATATTAGCAGCATTATCATCCTTTCTCAATTGGGTAGTTCACTACAGAGAAAACAATATAATTTCCCACCAAACTCCCATTGGCATATTAAATGCATTAGATATTATAATTAAAAAACTTTTTTTGAAACATGCCAAGAATTTTATATTTCATAAATCATATTAAGAGTATTCACTACATTTTTCAAGTCCTGGTTACCTGTTAAACATAACATATTTGTGCCTTTTTTATATTTTGTATATGAACGACATGCCAGTTAGTTAGCATGTTTAATCGTCGGAAACGTCAAACAACCTATCAATGTATTGATGAAATTTTAAAATAGAGTTCTTGGAAGATTCTAAGGTAGCTTTGTGATAAAACTAGATTTTGTGAAGATTTAGAAAGGAGCATTCACAGGTCAGCAGGTGCTAACTTTACCAATTAAGCAGGTCTAAACAACATAAAGTGAATACCCTTATTATATTAACTCACCTTTCGTGGTTCAAATGCCGCTGAAGTACTCGCAGCTAATCTTGCCGTTGCATTATAATCCCATTCATCTCTGCAAAAACAGAGACAGAAAAAATTAGCATCAAAACAAAACACAAATTGAAGCAAACTATCACTACACCAAAGCACAAATTCCTTGCTCTATACTCACCTCTCCATTCGCTGTATGACTGGTATCTGCGCTGTGCTATCGTGAATTCTCACTTGATCAGGTGTGATCTCCTCTAAAAAGAGATTTCGTCCAGCAGCGGCTGCCGGAAAGCTGTTGCCTTCAAAGAAGAGTGGACTGAGAGGGCGGCACGAACCACCTAAAAGCTCATCGATATTTTTGTGACGTGAAATAAAAAGTTTTTCACGAGACTGCCTGTTGCGGCTCTCCGATTGCGCTAGATCACATTCTTGTTGCTGTTGATATTGTCTATGGTGTAGATGTGTTTGATGAGGATGAACTTTTGTCATTGGAATGTTATCGTACGGTGATTTTTGTTGTCGCGTCGGATCTTCAAGGCCATCAGGGCTGGCACGATGGCCAAGCGGGGGTGGCCTTTCAACGTACTCGTAATTCAAGGAATCGTTCAAATGTGAATTCGAATTAGAATTTGAGTACGTGCCAAAGTGGTGAATGGCATTGTTGTTGTCATTTATTATTTGCTGTACCTCGGTATCGCCATTTTCATCATGCTCATTTTGCTTGTTGTCATCAACTTCTAAAACATTCAGTGGGGCTGTGCCATAGCTATCGCTAGCCGAATCCTTATATTTGGATGTATTTTTAGTATCATTTTCCTGTAACCACCATTCTTTCTCTCCAGAATCGCTGTTACGTAGCGGAATTACTTGCTTTTGTACTGGAGATGACTTTAACTTTGTTGACTCCCTTTCGTCTTCCTGTTGCCACCAAGCCTTTTCACCCGAGTCAACACGTTTTACATTAAAAAGCTTTTTTGTCGGGCCTGACATCCACCAATGCGTTTCACCGGCCGTATTATTGTTAATGCTTGGTGAACGTTCTAAATGTTGGCCAGCAGAGTTTGGTGTCTTGCTTCTCTCCTTTAAAGGTAGCTTGATGGTGGCCTCAACAGTAGCCTGATTTTCCTCGCTCAACCACCAAGGACGCTCGCCTGATTCAACTCGACAAATCTTCAGCTGTATGCTGCCATTTTGTTTCATTGAAAGATTTGCATACCGACACTCAGGTTCCGAAGTTTTGTCGTCTTCCTTGGACTCGTTCCACCAATGTCCCTCATTGTTTGCCTTCCGGTTTTGCTTACATTTTTGACCTACATTCCATTCCTCGCATTCACTGTCTACTTGCTCTCGTTCACTCTCATGCTTTTGCGTGTCCACGTCAGCAACTGAGTTGTGGTCGTTGTCGTTTTTGATGTCATTTTCGTTATCGTCGTTGATTTCGCTCACCCACCAGCAGTTTTTCGTATTATTCGCATTATTGCTACTGACGTCATGACTGCCGCTATCTTCACAGCTCTTTGTTATAGGTAACGATTGCGCGCGAACTGCTGCCTCGCTGGCATCTTCGTCTTCCTGATTAAGCGTTTTAATATCATCATCCGCCAACGTGTCGTCATCATCATTGCCCAGCCACCAACCCACTTCACCCGAGTCGATATGACGCAAGCGGTAGCGCATATCGTTCTTAGGATTGAAGTCGAGTGCGGAAGAGGTATTGATTTGACGACTCGTGTCTTGCCACCAGCTTGGCTCTTCCTCCCTCTCCGTGCTGGTAGTGGAATAGGTAGTTACGGTTTCCGTTTGAAGATCCGTGGTTGGCAGATTTGTTGATGATGCGGTGTAATTAGAAGCTGTTGCTGGACTTGAGCTCTTAGATTTGGATTTTGTTTTGGATTTGGAGCTATCGCTTCTAGACGATTTCGTATTAGTTGTAGCCGAGCAGGGCGGATTACTGTCCGAACGTTCAACAGAACTTTCGAGATGCGCGTACAAATCTTTTGTTGGTATTTCGTTGAAACAGTCTGTAGCAGATTCTTCAACTGGTGCAGTTTTCGTTGTCGTTGCAAATATTTTTTCGATCGCGTTTTTAGCTGGTGGTGTATTCGTTTCGAATTCTTTCGTAAGACTATTGCTGCCAGGCAGGTGAGTCTCCAATTCAGTGGAGCTCTCAGAGCTTTCAAAGAAGATCGGTTCGCTATTTGTGTCATTCTGACGAGCGAAGAAAAAATTCGAGACGGACGACAGCTTCTGCAAGCTACAAGTGGCCTTTTTTTGTGGATTAGCCAACGGACTATTGAGAGATGATTTTGCAAACGTTTTTATTTGTGGTGAATCAGCTCGATCTACTTTATCACTCGCTGTGTTTTTATGTACAGGTATTTGTTTGTTGTCCTCAGTATTGCTTATTTGTAACTCATTAGCGCTGTCAGCTGTTGGTTGAGAACTGCTTCTATTTTTATCTGATGCTTTAGAATTCGTGGAGGTAACGTCAACAATTCCTGCGTGTTCGATATGAGGCGTCGTCCGTTTTGGCGCATTAGTGTTAATCACTTCTGTGTTTAGACTATTGATCGGCTTTTTCTTGTTTATAGTCTTCTTTGGCTTATTAATTTTGTTGTTTTCATTCGAACTCTCCGTTCCGCTGGACGAATAGGTTGAAGTGGAAGAAGACGTTAAGGCAGATGCAGCGGGATGACATGATTTGTGAGCGTTGGACTTTAGACTCGTAGCACTGTTTTGCCGCCCTAAAGTGGTGCCTGCTTTTGGATGACAACGTTGGCGTATCTTGGTTTCTGTAATTTTTTTGTTAGTTGTCGCTGATGCATTGCTACCTTCTGAACACGCACTTGGTGAGCGTTCCTGGCGCTGTCTTATCGGTGTAGTGCCATCTGATTCTGTGCCCGTGCTAGGTGTTCTGGATTTTCGGGGTCGATCAGTGGGGCCCACATTTAGGGCTGACTTGCGAAAATCTTTATTTGGCAGTTTTCCAATAGCTGTTGTGGCAGATGTGGAAGTTTTAGTTGGCGAATCCGCTTTGGGAGCAGTTGGTGGCAGTGATTTATTTGCATTTGTAGCAGCTAGATTCTCCACTGATGATTGTCGTGAATTGATACGCACTGCTTTGGGTGGAGACAACTTGGATTTTGTCAATTTCGCCTCTGTAGATGGCGAACGTTTTGATGTTTCTTCTTTTTTCACTTCGTTGTTGCTGTTGGTGTTGTTGTTGTTGTTATTGGTGTTGTTGTAGCTAGTCGATTTCGAAGTGGTTGACAATGGGCTATTACTATATCTTAGACTATTGCTAGAAGTGTACCGTCCATCACTGTGTGGACTATACGAGGATACGCGACTACTGAGTCCAAAACGCGAGTAACGCGTTGGATCGTCCATGCGATCTGATTGTATTTCCTTCTCGAGCATTTTCTTCTTCCGGGTGGAGCGATTTATTGTTTTCTCAATTGTTTTTGCTATATCCATGCGTCGAGTGCGTTGTACCGTTGTTGAACCCGGCAAAGTAGGTGAGGTAGCACGTGTAACAACTGAAACGGAAATAAAAGTTTCTTCACCAGAACTTTCCGATTCGCTTCCTTCCTTATGTTTTTTCATTTGTTGATCTTCTTTTTTCACCTCGATTGTGTCCGATTCTGTTGCAGTTGCGTCTTCCAATTCCTTTTCATTTGATTTGCGACTGGTTATATCTCGCGCACGACTTATTGATCGTGCTCTAAAGTCACTGACCGATAGATAGGATATCGATTTATCCAGCATAGTTGACGATGTAGCTCGAGAAGTATTTGTAGTGCTGCCATATCTAGAGCTGTAGCCAGTTGATGTTGCTCGCGGTGTTGAAGACATGCGATACGAATTGCCTGAACCATAGCCCAGCTTACACTTTGCATCAATTGCTGGACTCGGATCACGTGATTTTCCTCTTAACGTTCGGGCAAGCGGACTTGATTCGCGACTTTTAATACGATTTGTAAGCTCGAGCGCTGCCGGGCTCGGTTCTCTAGAGTGAGCGTATTTGGGCAAATTGCTATTTGACGATGTATAGCGCTTAACATTAGCACCATCTTTGCTGGTTGAACTCGAGCTCCCAGCGCCATACTTAGATGTAGTCGCCTTCGAAGCGGGATCGTTGGACTTGATTGGATCTTTTGCGGTGTTAGTGGAGGCATAGCGACTAACGTAGGGAGTGACACTTGACGTCGGTGGCACAGGATCACGTTTGATGCGGTATGTGCCGCCAGAGAATGATGGGCGATATGTACTCGGTGAGGCCAAGGAGCCATAGCGAGAGCTGATATCATCACGGGAAGAGTACTGTTGGAGTAAAAACGAATTCTTTATAACTTTGTTGATTTAATATGAGTATATTTCATTAACTTACAGCACTGGTAGAGCCTGATTTGTACGAAGTTGGCAGACTTGATTTCCATGGCGCCTAAAAAAAATTGTTAAAAAAAAACAATTATTATTTATTAAGTTTTAGATTTCAACAACGTCTTAATATAAAAACCTTAAAGCAACATCAAAAACCATTATCAAAATTTTGAATACAAATATTATTTCAGATGAGTCCAAAATCGTTCTTTCTGGCTGACAAAGTGTGAAGACTGCATGTACTCAGTACAGAATACAGTTACAGAATACGCCAAGTACAGAATACAGACCAGATTATACCATAAAACATGGTGGTGCCAAAGTGATGATTTAAACTTGTTTTTCGAATTATGCCATTGGGCCCATATCAGTGGCGTAAAAAGCGGGCCCACAGAGCCCAACAAAGTCAGGGGCGCCGTCAAGCACCTTAATGATAAATTCAGTGGAAGTTTCCAAAACATTCAAGAAATTATTTAATTTATAAGATATATTTATGAAAGAAGATGTTTTAAAAATATTACTTTTGTAATAAATGATAACTTTTGAACAAAATATAGTCTCTTCTTGTTCTCTTTTTTTCCAAGAGTTCTCTTGTTTTGTCCTACGCTCAGAGGTAGATTTACTACAGTGAGCGCCCTAGGCTTGAAAAATATGCCATCCTTATCGTGTTATCGTACATGCTTATTGTGTCGTATGCGCATAGCAGCCTTCAGATCTTTGTTGGTATCTCGACAATGACTCAATTTTGATATAA
Source organism: Dichetophora obliterata (assembly GCA_963920525.1). Taxonomy (NCBI): domain Eukaryota; kingdom Metazoa; phylum Arthropoda; class Insecta; order Diptera; family Sciomyzidae; genus Dichetophora; species Dichetophora obliterata. The sequence goes on along the minus strand of OY986438.1, from coordinate 115,598,950 downwards.
TTATTTTATTTTAAATACCAAAATATTTTGAAAAGTTGTATTTTTTAAAATCATAAAAAATTCGAAAAACTTAAAGTTCTCATTTTAATAACTTTAATAAAGCTTAACAAAACATTTTTAAATTTTTTCCGATTTATTATTTTTTTTTTTTTTTAAAGATCAAAGAACCAAGGCATGCGCCTTATACAAACAAGATTTGGTCTTTGACCTGAAAGGAAAGGGATAGATTATTAAGAGGAATTGATTGGAACTATACGTGAATTATTGATTAAGGGAAACAACTGCGAAAGACAATTTGAATTGCTTTTTAACCGAGGCTAGTATTATGCCTTAACCTCGGCAAGCATTTCAAGCCCTTAGTTGTTCCATTCCTTCACATTTTCCACAATTGAGTTGTGGATTTTTAGTTTTCCATAATTCTTAAATGTAGGACAAAGAAAGAACAAAGAAAGTGAAAAGAACCATGCCTGAGCCCGGATTCGAACCAGGGACCTTTGGGTTGAGAGTCTAGCGCACTCTCCACTAGACTACAAAGGCCGACCTTAAAGCAACATCAAAAATCATCATCAAAATTTTGAATTATTATGATTTCCTTTTTGTGTTTGATATGCCAGAAAATGCCATTTTAAGGTTTTTAATTTTAGCACAAAACATTTCAAGACTACGTGATAACGACCCGTGATGTTTTTTTTAACATTTGCATTTTTGGAAATATTTTTGTTAAAATACTCAGAATCAAAATTTTCTAATCACTTTGGGAAAAACTTTCATAACGACCAGGTTATTCAACATAATCGTACCATTTTTCGTTTCAATATTAGCCATAGTTTCACAAAATATTTCCATTGCATTTTATTGAAACACTGTGATATTTAGATTTAAGCGATTTTTTTAAAGAACAAGAAAAAATTTGATTTTAAATTTTGATTGATTAAAAAATTACAACGCTGATTGCCTAATTTTCACGTTAAATATACCTTTTTGCAAAAATTTTCTTTTTCAAATTCATATTGCACGACTAGTAAATGCGATTTTTGTGAAAAAAGAAAACCTTTTTCCCATAAAATCAGATTTTAAATTTTAAAGTCACTTACAGCACGTTTAAATATCAACATTTTTTTCCGAAAATTTCACATTTTACTTCAGTAAAGGAACGAAACCCCGATCTGTAGTTCGTAACTTTCAAAAAAATAAGATAAGAACAATTCTAATATTTTTATATATATATAAAAATTTTCCGCTCCCAAAAATTTACAGCAAAAAAATATTGCCGCCCCAAAAAATGTTCCGAACTAGGCTGGAGCCTACTCAGCCTAATGATAAAATCACCCCTGTTTATGCTTCTGGTTACCTTAGTTATAAGACAGTTCTACTCAAAATGTAAATAGCAGGGCGTTTTTAGAAATCTGCGGGCGGGCGCAGAAAATATAGTTACGCCACTTGCCCATATACAAAATTGATGGCAATATGTATCAATTCCAGTATGTCAAAATACTTGAGGAAACAATTTTATGCTGATGAAGAAATGTCCTTAAAATGGGTGTTCCAGCAGGGTAACAATCTGAAGCACACCAGCAAATGCGCAAAGGCTTAGTTTCAACAAAGAAATTTCAGATGACGGAGTGGCCAGCCCAGTCGCCGGACTTGAAACCCATAGAAAACCTCTTTGAAGCCTCTCCGAAGAATGCTAAGCAGTTGTGAGAAATTGTTTGCGAGTCCTGAGGGCGGATTCTGAAAAACGCTAAAGCTAAATCTCCACCGCTAAAGCTAAATTTATAGTTTTTAGCGATATTGCTATTCTGAAAAACTCCATCGCTTATTTTTATGCTAAAAATTTAGAGACTGAACGAGCTTTTAACGAAGAATAAAATTAAAGCTGTCATAGCTTAATTTTTAGCGATTGCTGCGATTCTTAACTTTTTTTAGCAATTTACAGAAACTCTAATTTTATTTTTAGCTATAATTTTAGAGTCCAATATTTTGTTGCCGCTAAGTTAAAAATTAAGAGATTTTTCAATTTAAATCGTAATTTTTGATATATATATATTAAGAAAAATTAATACTTTGTCTCTTTTGAAAGTTTTCAAAGAAAAACATTTCACCAATTTAAAGCACTTTTCCGAAAACTTGCTGTTTGTATTTATCAGTTGTATTAATATTAGGGATATTCACGTTTCAGTGCACTTGCTTGTGCAGTTGAGGACTTGTGCAGTTTTGCAGTTAGGTTTTCGTGAACAAATCACTAACACTTTTTCCAAGCTGTCAAATTTTTCAATGCACACAAGTGCACAAATGCTCAAATCTTCAAGTTTTAGGCTGCAGTAGAAAAGCACTTGTGCAGATTTTTAATTTTGATATTGTAAAGTGCAGAAGTCCTCAACTGCACTGGCGAGTACACTGAATCGTGAATACCCCTATTGTTATCATATAACATGATTTTAGTAAAAGGTTTCATCTCTTAAAACTTAAAAAAAAATTTATTAAATTAATTAGTAGTTTACAAACAAGCTTTAATTGTTGTGACACACTCTTAAGTGATAATTCTGTATCACGAAGAAGCACACCAACGATAAGAAAGACACTTGAAGCAATACAATTCTGTATGGAAGAAAGTATTGCTTCTCGTGTTTTTCTTATCATTGGTGTGCTTCTTCGTTACACAGATTAAAGCAGTTGGAATGCAATTTGGTCATTAATTGACAAGAAATTTTGGACCTAATTTTTAATATGTAAAATGTACTCTAAGTGCAAAATTTTGAAGAATTGAATAAAACCTTAGCCTCCAATAAGCCACGACTGTTTTGGTATTTAAAGTTGAACCAGTGAAAACAAATTTTTACTAGTTTTTACATAGTTTTATTCTATGACAATACGAGAATGTTTAATGAAAAATCATAAAGTACTCGTGTAAACATACTAAAAAAATTAATTACAAATTTTTAAGTATATTAACTTAAGTTTATTTAAAATTTTTTCAAATAACTAAAAGTTTTTATTTTGCACTTTTTATTTAGATATGCACCAATATCCATTGCCACCATTAGCACCAGTAAACCATTTTCAAAATAAGAAACAAGCTTATTTTAATTATTATATTAATTTAATTAAAATTCGAAAGAAACTTTAAAAAGTTTTTGAAAACTTTTCACTCGGATGATGCATTTTTGACAGTCGGAAAGAGAATTTATGATATCAGTGAGGTGAGTTTTATTGTTAAAAATTCATGTAGCCTCGGGGACTAGTAGAAATATTGACAACTGGCATTAGAATTCTTGAGTGAAGCAAAAGGGTTGTGCTTTACCAAATTGTTAGTATCAGTGTTTTGCTGTGTATTTTTTCTGGAAAAAGTAGTTTTATTTATGTTTCCGTATAAAAAAAGGATTGTGATTTGCTTTTAATATTTAGAAAATATTTGTTATTAGGCTAAAAATACAAGCTTGAGGAGCAATTAAAAAGCATGGAGTCACTGCAGTCGTCTTTAATTTATTTAAGTGTCAATAAAAATTACTACAATTTTTTTTGAAGATTTTTAAAAACTAGGCTAGTCTTAGGAGCTAAAGGGTTTAAAATAAATATTTATGTTAAATTTGGAAGTTCATTACTTCTGACATACGCAATGTCAGGTTTTTCTTTACTGCATTCAACTTGCAAAACTAATGCATTGAATATACTTTTTGAATATTTATAAATATGGCCGATAAAGAGTTAATACGTGTTCAAGAATGTTTTATGGTTAGTTGATTGATCGACTGAGTATAAGTCAATATTTTCTTTCGTATGACAATCGATTGAGCTCAAAATTTGGCAGTAAGTGTATATCGAGTATGGCAACCTTTAGGTATAGTGCAATTTTTATTTAGTGCAATAAAAGGTTAAGGATTTTTAGGTCCAATTCACAAGAAACCTTTAACACTGATACTTTTTTTACTTAAGTAAATTTTAATAGTGGAGTAAAATCTAAACACATAATTTAAAAACATGTTTTCAATTTATTCCATCTCTAAGCTAATTAGGTAAAATACATACAACAAAATAACAATGAATAAAAATTGTTATTTTTTACAAATTTTTAATGTTTTAAAGTTTTGGTTTTATAAGTTATTTTACTTAAAACAGTTAGATTCCTTGTAGCTCATAATATCATTTAGAATAAAAAAATAAGTCGTAGAAACCGAGGCAGTCAAATGTTTCTTAAACTCGTTCATTCGCTGAGAAGACGTCAAAATTTCTGGATAACATTTTCATGTTACATTTGGCACAGCAAAAACTGACAATTTGAATACAACAGATACAAATTTTTTTTAACTCAACATTTTCTTTCCTATAGAACCAATAGTGAAAAGTTTCCGAATGGCACACAGCCATAACAAAATAATATTTTTGACATAAGAATCGCTAAAACAGCGCTTCCTGTGGCGAGTAGTAAAAGCAACATTTTTAGCTAGGCGATTTGAAACTCAGAATCGCATTTTAGCGAAATCGCTATGGAATTGAACGAAGCATTTTTTTTAGCATTTTAGCGATAGAGATTTAGCTTTAGCTAGGCGATTTTCAGAATCCGGCCTCTGGTCAAAAATCCCTGCTGAGAGGTGTCAGCGTTTGGTGGGCTCTATGCAACGCATATGACAACAAGTAATCAAAAATTATGGCTACACAACCAAATATTAAATTGGAAATTGAACTTAAATTTAATTTATTGTTTCATTAATTTTATTTTCATTAATTGATAGGAGTTTTGTAATTGCTGCTAAAATTGCTATTTTTATAAACATATGAATTAAATATTTATTTAGTTTTATAAAAGATAAACCAACCCAAGTTAGTCTTAAAGGTTTTTTTATTTGTTATTTTCAGAATATCAGAATAAAATATTTTAATAAAAAATTTCAGCCACAAAAAAATATTTAAAGAAAATCAGCATTTCATTTACTTAAATCAATCTGCTGTAATTCTTATGAACAGTGTTGCCATGAAAAAAAATTTTACAGCGTAACTTTTGCACTCTGCTCGTCGGATTTCTCGTCGGATTTGTGAAACTCTGAAAACAAGAACTAAGAAATTGTCAGTCGCATTATACAAAAAGAAGACAAATAAAATATTGCATTTTATTAGACGTATGACGCATATTTAAGGTTTATTTATTTAAATAAATCACATTTTTTTCAAAAGCCAATTCAATAATGATTATATACAGTGTTGCGCAAAAGAATAGCAACAAAATCGGTACGCTGCTACAAAATCGTGTATCTTTTTATATATTAGCATATATTCATACATCATATTAAAAACAAATCATATTCCAATTTGGTTTTGCTTTCTTTATTAAATTTAAAATTATGTGACTGCATCCAGTTTGTTTGAGAGCAAAACAAAAGCAACATAATTAATATTTGGTGTTAGATCCATTATTCTTGATAACCGCTGCACATCTGAGCGGCATCGACTCTATTAAAGTATATATGTTAGTGTTAGTATATGTTCCCAATTAAGTTTCAGCGCTTCATACAGTGCAGTCTTATTGACCAGAAACTTTTATCTTCAAAATCCCAAAAAAATTTTCAATGGGATTCAAGTCATTGTGACTGTGCCGGCTAATCAAGGACTTGAATCCCATTGCCTCTAATGTAATCTTTGATGAGCTTTGAAGTGTGCTTCGGGTCGTGATCGGGCTGAAACGTTCACTGTAGCGACATATTCCACTCTGAATGTGGTCGCATCTTGCTTTCTAAAATGTCATTATATACAAATCGATCCATAATTCCATAGATTTTATGAAATGGTTCAACTTCTTTATAGGAAAAACAAGTCCAGACCATAATGCCATCGCCTCCATGTTTAAAATTTATTTTGCAGTTTCGGGCTTCAAGTCGTGTACCTGTGTGGCGCCGTACCGTGCACATCCCATCTGTATTAATCAAGTTGAACTTTGATTCATCGCTAAAAAAACGGTTTTCGATTTTTGAACGGTCCAATTTAGGTGCTCTTTTGGAAGACTGAATCTAAAAAACAATAAATTGCAACTAGTTGTCACAATTTCTATTTTAATTGTTTATGACTTACAAACAACACGTGCTTTACAATAACGGAACTTTTACCAATAATTCTTCGAACTTCTGTTATCTTTTTACATTTTTCAAGTTTTGTTGCTTTTGTTTTGCTCACAGACAAATTGAATGTAGTCACATTAATTTTAAATTTTATAAAAAAAACAAAACGAAATTTGAATTTGATTTGTTTTATATATGATGTATGAGTATATGCTTTAATTCCTATAATCATTTTTGTGTGTCCCCAATATTAAAAACGATACACGATTTTGTTGCAGCGCACTTATTTTGTTGGTATTGTTTTGCGCAACACTGTATATAGAAAATTTATTATAATAAATTAGATTTTGAAAATATTTTTGAACACACAAACAAAGAGTAAAAATCAAATTAAAAATACATTTGCAGTTTGGTTTAATGTAGATCTCTTAAATCGGTAAAAATGAAATGCATAGAGCTATAAAACATAATTTTTCAATTTTAACTCTATAAATGTAAAGCTTTTGCTTCAAATCAATTAACGAAAAAATGTTTAAGCCAGCAAAAACTACAAAAAAATTGGATTTTAGTGAAAAAAATATGTGTAAAAAAATATAATTTGTTCGAAGTCATATATACATTGCTTTATTAAATTTGTTTATCAATTCTTTATCAATTTCAAGACTGAAACAGTAAAAAGATTTCATACGGAGATAATCTTTTGTATGCAGTTTTATTAATATTTATTTGACTAAAAGTTCGCTCAACGTTAGCTGAGGAATTCGGTAAGCTCAACAATTCAAAAATAAAATTTTCCATTGTTGGAAATGCAGAAGTACCATCGCATCTTTTTATTTAAAAGTTGCCATCAATTATATTATACCGTTTTTTTTCTTTTTATATGTATATGCATATAAAAATATATGCAAAATCGGACGACGGACCTACTTTTTCTGAAATCGTAACATTTTGAAGAATTTTGGTCAAATATCGGAACGTCGGATTCAAGTATTAAAATCGTAATATATCCGATATATCGGAGCATATGGCAACGCTGCTTATGAACAAAACTGTATATACAGTAGAGGTCATGGTTTTAGCACACTTTGCATGTGTTATTTTCAAAAGCAAATAGTATTTTCTGATAGTCATAATTAAGGTAAACATTTATTGTTAAGAGTTGAGTATGGTGTGATCAGTACTACCCGTTATTTTATACCCCCCTCCTGAGTCAATTAAGCCATGTCCATCTTCCGTCTGTCTGTCGGTCTGTTCATCTGTAATCACGATAATATTCGTAATTTGAGAGCTTTCATAACGAAATTTAATAAATTCATAATCTATTTATTCGAAAATATAGATCAAGTTCGAAAATGAGCCAAATTGGATAAAAACTTCGCCACCTCTCATACAAAGAGACTTTACCAACCAGGGTTGATGAATGACTTTTTCATTTTGGTATACAGATTTAGAAAAAACTGTAGTAAAAGGAAAAGTGTGGAATAAATGTTATTAACTATACGCATACTGCGTTAACTTTATCAATCAATCCGTTTGTATCGCTGATAAGAAATTTTTTCATTTGACATATTTCTTCTGATATTAATATTGTGGCGTTTAGTTCACTAAGTTTCAAAAAATATTTTCCTAAAAATAAATATATTGTTGCAATCTGCAGTCTGTTTCTGTAATTGGTTTTTATTAAACTTTGAAAATAAAATATTCTTTTAACATTTGCTGTCGAATGAGAAATTGGAATAATTTATTAACCCTTTATAAGGTGGAGATGATATTTTACGACCAAAATTTTCGGTGAAATACGCTGTGAAAATATGTTATTTATATTTTCTACTTGAAATGTACTACTTATGTTGGTGGGAAAAATATTCCCTCTGCCTTATAAAGGGTTATGCATTTTTATATAACCCTTTTTATATATACTTAGAGTTCTAAATTCTCTATTTATTGTAGTGTGAACCGAAAACGCTTTGGTAGTAGTACTGTAGGAAAAATATAAAATTGTACCAAAGAAGTACAATTGTATCGAAAAAATCAACCCTGTTACCAACACGGTAAAATTCCTTTAAATTCCACAAAAATAAATCTTATAACTTCAAATTAAACATAAGCTTAATTTAGCACAGTGCATAAGCCTAAACCCTTAATATACACTTTGAGTATGAAATTTCTAAAAATCGAATGAAAATCACGTCTACCTTCTATAAAAAGCTACTTTATGAAAATTGTAAAATTTTCTTAAATTCCACAAAACTAAGTACAATGGCTTCAAGTTTTGCAAATATGTTTGAATCTTTGCTTTGCATTCGATGATGGGGGCATTGGTAAAAAATTAAACTGAAAGTTCTGCCTACCTCACATACAAAGTGACGTCATCATAATAGTAAAACCTTTCAAAATTCCAAAAACATTATCGTTTAAACTTGATATTGTGCACATAAACTTCAATAAATAAAATGGACTCTAAGTTTTAAATGTGTGATATTTGAATAAAAACCACGCCTTATACAAGTGATGCCATTAAAATAATACAACATTCAAGGCTTCGAATAAACTAAAATACGGCCATGGGGTATTTCAACTTCGGTCCAGTCATAGATATTTTCTAACTAGTTTTCTTATTCATTTGCCAATTGAACTCCACCGGAAGAACAGTTAGTAAGTTCTTTAGCAAACATTTTAGATTGGTCAAGAAAGATTATGTGCAACGCACTTAACCATATTGGAGCCCACGTGACTATCAAAAATGTCAAACAGTGTCCTAGACCGATAAAAACAACCCGTAAAGAGGATTTTATAATTTATAGAGCCTCAGCATCAGACTTATTTAAGAGCTCAACTGTACCTCAGTAAAATAATTATATGTGCAACACTTCAAATGCAATTCTAAGCAAACATAACTTAATTTGTTTTTATATTATTTTTTATTGAAATAGTTGTAAGGACTTACATATATGTCAAACAAGATGTAGCTTATTTAAAAAACTTGTAGTTATTAAAAAAATTATAATGTATCTTAAAAGTTTATAGAAAATATTTATATGTATAAAATCTATTTTTATTGATTTTATGGAACAAAATGGAAATATATATAGATTTAATAAAAGAATTTGTCTTCCTATCTTTTATATGACTTCGTTAAGCGTGAAAGGCATTAACGATCTGAGGATGGAACCATCGATTTTCTGTCATTCATCTTAAAGAACTGTTTTCAGATGCTTCATCGACTCGAACTGACGCCCGTTTTTATAAACTTGGGCCGAAAGAATGTCCCACAGGTTTTCCATAGCGTTCCAGTCATGACTAACAGCAGGTCACTACAGTACGGGCATATTTCAGATTTATTGGAAGTCATTTGGGGCTTGGGAAGAATTTGTTGGTTCGTTGTCCTGCTGAAAAGTCCAGTTATCCTGGTATTTATAGAATGTGAACTCAGTAATTACATCATCTTATAACTCAATATACATTTGTGCATTCAATTTGCACGAAATAAAATACAGGGGATACTTTCAAAGTATCTGAAACCGGCTGAAATCATCAATGAACCCCGTCCATGGTTACGCGCATGCCTAATTTGTCGTGTCTATCGAAAATTGTGCCGGTATTTCTGGCAATAATCGGGCCCGTCAAGGCTGAACCTTCTTTTATCAATTAATATGACATTCCCAAATTCTTTCTCACAAAATTTTTATTTTTCGGCTTATGCTAGACTGGCCGCATTGTGTCATGGTAGAAGCCTGGGTTGAGAAAAGGGCGATTCATAACTGACGTTGGAATTTTTATCCAAAATTTGTTGGATTCTACTTCTGGTAACCCTTAAATCCAAATGCGCAGCAATTTCACCACAACGCATTCCTTTCTCTACAGCAAGACGTCGAATTTGTCAATCACGGATTTTCTTTCACTACGCTTGATTATCGCATAGTAGCACCAGGGTCTTTTAAAAAATTTCGTATGGTGTTTCGGTGACGATTTATCCTAGCAGCTAAAGCACCTACTTTTATACCGGCTTCATTTAAGCCTTTTATATTTCAACGATCTTCTTCGAATAAAGTGGTTCGATTTAAAACATTTATTGTGAAAAGATTATACATAGAGTATTGAAATTTTTTGTATGTACACAGTAAAAAATATGATCATAAATTTTATACTATTTGGTATACATATAAATCCAAACCAAAAATGTTTTAAAAGTTATACCATCAATTCTTATGAATTTTTTCAGAGCATTATTCTCGTCAGACCAATCGAAACCACTATATTTTTAAATTTCCCGATTTCGCTGAATTTTTTTGCCTTTGAACCAGAATATATTTTGATTTACACATGATAACCATATAAAATTTTTAAATTATACTTGTTTTATTATTTTTATAATATAGAGTGCTATAAAATTTATCAATTATTTGGAATAAAAAAGTTAATACCACACAAATGTTATATAAAAGATAAAATTTACCCTCAAATTTTTTACTATGTAGATATTACAAAAGATAGATAAAAGAATTTTCTTCTCGCTAGGTGGTGCCAAAAAAAGTACATAGTATTTTCAGCCGTGTTGTTTTGGTCCCAATTTATATGAAACGAAAAAAATTAAAGTGCATATAGAGAAGAGTACTTGTCGCTACAATCTATACAAGAATTATGAAGTTTAGCCCAAATGTAAAAATTTGGCGCATCTTTTTAAAAAAAACACTGTAATTTCCAACCCTCTAGATTGGCTTAGCGGAGGCAAACTGTAACCAAACTTTATAATTCTAGTATAAGTGGTAGCTGCAAGTACCTTTATTACCATTCACAGAAAAAACAAATTTAATGAACAGCATACGTTAAAATTAATTCATTGATTTTAATGAAAAAATCATTGAATTTTAATGAATTGCTCATAGTTTTTAACGTACTGTTCATTGAAATCAATGAAGTTATATTCATTAAAAATGTCTAAATAAATATCAATGATTTGTTTTCAATATTTTAATGGACTTTTTATTGATATCAATGAAAAGTACATTGTTTCCAGTTGTAAATAAAATTTTAATGAACCGTACATTGATTTGTAATGAACAGTTCATTGAATTCATTGTTTAGGTCATTAAATGCAATGCATAGTTCATTAAATTCAATGTACCGGTCATTGAATTCAATGTATAGTTCATTGAATTTAATGAATGGTTCATTGAATTTAATGTATAGTTCATTGAATTCAATGTATTGTTCATTGATTTCAATGTATAGGTCATTAAATTCAATGTATTCAGTTCATTAAATTCAATGTATACTAATTTATTCCCTTCCCAATTTTGTTTGAAGTGAAACGCGAAGTTGTGAAGACGTGTGGCAATTGTGTGTATAAATTTTAGATAAAAGGTGATAATAAATTAAATTAAAAGTGAAGAAAATGTTGTGCTTTGAATGTAAAAGAAAATTTAAATCTGTTGAATTACTATAAGTATTAGTAAATTAAATGAAATATACCTGGCATTTTAAGTGACTGCTGCCATCATTTTCAAAAAATGTTTACATTTTTAAAGGATGAAAACCACATAAAGCTGTGCGGGCAAAGTTGGCAGAAATTGAAGATTTCACTAATTACAGTGGTAAGCTTAATTTTTCTCGAGGCTAAATAAATAAATAGTTATTTTTTTCAATTAATATCTTTCCAGACAGTACTGCTATGAAACTTCTTTGGAGCCTTCATGGGTATTTGGTGCCCACTCAAAAAGTATGCAGTAACGACAACTTTGGAAGAAAAACTTTCCTAAAGCATACAATTACCAGTTCCCAAGAGGCATTCGTTTTTGTTGGAAGCAGCATCCAGGAAGTCGAAAATATTCAACCAGGCGAAAATATTCAACCAAAAATAAAGGCGAAAATATTCAACCATTAATCCTTGCTGTTGGAGAGAAGAACTTCTCCTCATTTCTCATTCATGAATGGTGTAAAATTTCAATTTGCTAGTCTTATTAGAGCCGTAGATGTGTGCTTTAAAATTTTTCAATTATTTCAATTAAAATATCCTGCGGCATGCACTCTCCTGTGGGAGTTTATTTCCGTATATTTTTATAAATTTAAAAACTATTCAAAATCTTCGATAATTTGTATATTAATTGAAACTTTAAAATAAAAAAATATTGTTGAAATTGTAATTATTTCCTTATTTTAAAATTGTTTAGAGAGGGATTAACAATTAATTCGTTGAATTTAATGTATAGATCATTCATTCCAATGAACTAAATATATTAAATTTAATGAAATGTACATGGAATTCAATGAACTGAATACATCAAATTTTATGAACTGTACATTGAATCCAATAAACTAAATACATTAAATTCAATGAACTTAACACATTAAATTCAATGAAATAAACATTGAATTCAATGAACTATACATTGAATTCAATGTTAGGTTCATTGAACTATACATTAAATTCAATGAAGTATACATTGAATTCTATGAACTATACATTGAATTCAATGAATCTTACATTGAATTCAATGAACTTTACATTGAATTAAATGAACTTTACACTGAATTCAATGAACTTTACATTGAATTCAATGAACTTTTCATTAAATTCAATGAAAAAAGCATTCATTTTGGCATTTTTTAATGAACGTGTTCATTGAATTCAATGAAGTGTACATTGATATTCAAGGAACCATTCATTGAAAATCACTAAGTTAAATGAACAATTCATTAAAGTATGAAGAAAATTCATTAAAATCAATGACCACAGTTCATTGGGCCAAAATCAATGAATAATTCATTAAGGAAATTAATGCACCCTTTCATTAATATAATGTACCTTTTTGGTTCAGTGTACACTCAGATTTTTTTTTCCTATTTATTGGGACCAAAATATCTTGACCTCCGGCTGAAACGACCACTTTTATTACGCCACCTAGCGAAAAGAAGATGCCTAAAAAGCAAAAACTTTTTTGGAACATTGATTTTTGTATTATTTATTAGAAATTTTAAGACTCTATGTTTCAAAATTATTTCACAACAAATGCTCAAAGTTTGTGTTTTTTATTTTTTTTTTAACGTGCAATTCACTTAAAGCAAAAACTGCACTCTTTTCGGAATATTTTGTTACAAATTGATATAGTAAAACATTTAAATCCATTTTTTTCAAATTTATCTGAATAAACATGTAAAATGGTTTTATGATTAACCCTCCGATGACTGACAAATTTTTAGTACGTCGTTGCCTGACAAGGACCCTAATGTTGTCATTACAATTTTTTGTGTTCATATGTTTGGTGTAGTGTTGTAGAATGTGTGTGGTTATATATTTGGGCAGATGAAGTAGAGAAAAAAGCTGACAGGGTAGGAAAACAGAACAAAATTTTTAAAAAATATTGTATTTAGTCTATTGGCACTGCTTCGGCGGCTCCTGCGACTGTAGGCCCTCAGATACGTTATTTTTGCCCTTAGATACGTCTTAAGAAGCAAAAGTACGGACTATTTTCATTTCATTCGAATATGACGACCCCAGGGTCATTATCGTCAGTATCGTCATTAGCAATCGCACAAACCGCGAAAATTCTGGGATGAGGACTGCTTCATGCATATTTTTCAGAAAGTTAACAACATTCTACTGCATTGGTTATTACTCACCCACAAAATTCCATGTGGGTAGACTACCCACTAGGGTGGCCCTTAACTGTATGGGAATTTTTTTTATAAATTGAATATGTGCGGTGGCCTCGTTTGTTTCTTATCATGTCAAAAGTATATTCTGAAAATTTCAGGATAAAATAATAATATATAAACGTGCCGCTTGCGACCTTAAGTTGAAAATCTGATTTTCCTTGGGAAAAAGTGCTCTTTTTTCTAAAATATCGTAATAACTTTTTTAATTGCATAAATTTAAAAAATGGTACTCGTCTCGTTTTTTATTTTATTTTTCTTCAAAATGTTATCTCAAACATGAAAATTAGACAAAAACTACTAGAGTTGGGATTTTTTACTTTTCGAAAAAAATCTAATTTTTTTCCTTGTTGTATTAAAAAAAATCGAAAAAATCCAAATAAAAAAAATTTCATTGAAATGTTGCGGAAATATTTTCTTAAACTATATTTAAAAGAGATACAAAAAATTGTGGGATTGCGTTTAATAACCTGCTCGTTATAACATTTTTCGGTAGAAGTGTACCTTTTTGGAAATTTCGAGTTTGGGTATTTTTACGAAAAAAATTCCAAAAAATTTAAAAATGCACATGAAAAAATCACCGAGAAATGAATTAAAGATAGTTGTGAGCTATTTTTTGCAAAAAATTAAAAAAAAAACCAATATTCGGATACCAAAGTTATAGCTATTGAAACTTGACTTTTTTCCAAAAATTTTCGAAGTACCTGTTTCTGGCATCTTAAAATATCTAAAATTCTTAATCTTAAAAATAAATAAATGATTTCTTTTAGAAACAATTTTGGGATCCAGGGATGCCAACATATAATACCCTGGTTTAAGGGTAAAAAAAATGCAAAAAAAAACCCTAAAAATCAACAAATTTAATTTTTCACCACTGCCCGTTGGATATCGAACTAAATTAGTGCTGCACTGTCTTAAAATTTATTTATTTAGACATCAGTTAAAAATCACTTACCAGAAGAAAAAAAATTTGTGCGCTTATTATAGGTTTTAATGTAAGTACTTGGTTAAAATGTGCAACACAAAAAATTTTGATTGCGATTTTTTTTATATCACCAAAAATAAAAAATAAAGTTCTTAAGTCCAAACTAATAAACGGCAGATAGAAAAAGCTTAACACAATATACAAAGAATTGGAAAGTTGCAGCGGTGAAAATTAAATTTGTTGGTTTTTGGAGTTTCAGGAGTAATGGCATTAAGCTGTATTACAAGCAGGTGTCATTAATAACTCGTTTTAATTTCCGCGTTTTAGCAAAAACATTTGCATATTTTGTTTTTTATTTTTAAATTGAAAATCCAAACTTAATCCTCATTTATACTAAATACATTTAAAAACACTCAAAAAATTATAAAACAACACTAAGACGAATTTATAATTACTAAAACAGACAAAAGTTACAGTTGTAATGTACAAGGAAAAAGTTCAAAAACAACTGAAAGAAATAGTAGAATTCTGAAATCCCATTTTGCATGTTTAGAGGAAACACATGGAAATTTTATGATTGAAAAGATTAAATCAGATAAAAAAATTATATTAAAAAACAACGTTTATGGTATTATGATTTTTTTTAATAAAAATCAAAACCGTTACGGTCTTTAATCTCTTATATATATTACGCAAACGCAAATTTTGTCCGGCGTAAGGCTTTTTAAGAACAAGTCCAATCTTAATAAATTTAGTATGGTTTGGTAGGTTTAGACCTGTAGATGTGCAAACTGGACTTTTTATTTCTTAAAAATTGCTTAATATTGCTTTTTCTCTTCCTAATTTCAGCATATGCCTAAAAATATGTGAGGTGAAACTGTTATACTGACTAAAGATGTAACTGTTATAATGACGAATAATATTTTATAATTTTACATCTAAAACTATGAATTGATACATTTAATATCAAAGTGAAAATGAAATGATTTCTTACAGTTGAAAAAAGATTTCTAAACTCTTGGTCGGAAAATTTTTTAGTTTTTGAAAAATTAGACAAAAATATGTTGATTTTTTATGATTTAAACACATATTCTAGTGGTTTGATAGTTTAAAATTGAGCTTCAGGTTGGAACAATTAATTGCTCTAGCGAATTTTTTCCAAAGAAACAACAACAACAATATTATCAATATGAAAAGTAAAACATCACTAGCTGATTTTCTTGCAATTCGGCCCTGCTGCAGGCTTCATCAGAGATATTTGTGATGCCGGCGGGAGTTGATCCCGGGGCGTGCTGCCTCGTGCAAGCGCATCTTGGCGCAATGCACCAACAGAGGCGATGAGATTTCAGTTTCAATTTCTCAGTTTTTCTCCCTTTTCTTGTTGTTTTAATTTGCTTTACTTGAGTATATGCTTACGTTATTATATGGAGTCCAATATTTTGTTGGAGTTCACCACTAACAAAGCATGGTTACTGAAGTTGTTTTTAGATTTGCTGACAAACTTTCAGGCTGTTTCAGTGTGTTTTTGGTCGGGCTCTACCATTTGATTAAATTTTTCTATATTTATTTTAAATATACAGGAGTAAGAATATTTCTCGATTTCCAGTTGAAAAATGCTTGAACAAAAATATTTCATTACCAGTTTTCAATTTCTTATTAAATTTTTGTGTAATTAAAGTTTTCTTTATGACCTTGTTATTTAATATGTCTATTTTCTATGATTTAAATACAAATTCTAAATGTTTAATAGTTTGATAGTTTTTGTTTAAATAATTCTTGATTTTAAATACAAATTCTAGTTGTTTGATAGTTTAAAATCGTTTATTGAGCTTTAGGTCAAGTTAGAACAATTAATTGCTCTAACGAATTTTTTCGAAGAATCAACAACAACGTTTTAAATATGAAAAGGAAAACATCACTAGCTGATTTTATTGCAATTTCGGCCCTGCTACAGGCTTCATCAGAAATCTTTGTGATACGCCGTGCTCAACACTACAGAGATCTTAAGTGCCAATTTCTCAGTTTTTCTCCTGTCACATTTTCCTGTTGTAGCTGTATTTTTGCTTTACTTTAGTTTTTATGTGTATGTTATTATTATGGAGTCCAACAGCCCAGTGGACAATTCAGTCAGGCCTCTTGAAAAAAGGCATGTATTAACTGCTTCTTTTGGCGTCAACAAACCTCACATCACTGCATCGATGAGGGCCTCTTAAGGCCTACCTGTTAAGAGAAGGCTATAAGTTTTCGTTATTACTCTGTGATGTGCATGTGAGTTGAAAGTGGTGTGTTTTTGTTTATTGATCTTACGGTTTAAATGTAATAAAAGTGCAAACAAACTAAAATCTAGGAAGGTTTTTATTTTCAATATGCTTAAAAGATTTATTGATTACTTTCATAATGAAAACTTTAAAAAAATGTCAATGCTTAAAATTAACTCTGCTTTTATTAAATGGAGTTCAACTAGCTATTCCAGAAAAAATAATGAATAAAGCGTCGTTAAAGAGGTACAATGCACTATTTAATAACTAATAACTTTTAACAGTTCCATGGGTTTTTTTTTCGCTAATAACTACCTTCGAAAATATTTTATACAAAAATAAAGGTTAATCCCCTATAACCAATATATAATGACACATGTAGGATACACACTTTTACGTTATGAATTACATACAATTATATTATACTTAAATAACATTAAACAATATTTCATTAAAACAAACAACAATAAGCAACATTATTTAAACAAAGGAAAGGTTACACACCTTTACGGTATGCATAACCTCATTTTATTTTAGTGTATAGAAATAACCAGGGCTATGGAGTCGGAGTCGCGGTGTTTTTGCCTGAGTCGGAGTCGCTAAAAAAACTCGCGACTCCGACTCCGAAAACGAATTTTTCAAATATTTTCCAAAATAAATATTCTTTCAAATTTTTTTTCTGTAATATTTTCAATTTTCAAATATTTGCCTCTTTTTACAGAAGTTGACTAAATCTTTTGTAATGAATTATTTTTTAGTTTATTTAATTTGAATTATTTCTTTTTTTGATTTTTGTTGTGTTTTTAATTGAATAAAAACGTTAAAAATGTGCGACTTTTGTGCGACTTTTCGTTTTTGAAAGTACGGCTTTTTTCCTCCTTTTTCAAAATTTTCAACAGTCACCCTGATTGTCACTCCTAAACTTGTGCTTTCATTTTCTCATGATTAAGAAGAAAATGAAGCAAACAAAAGCGTTAACGTCAAAGAAGTAAAATATAAGGAAATGGTGTTGCTTACACATACACTGTACGTGAACTGTCGCACCATTCGTAAATTGTGCGAGCGAGAAAGAGTGTGTTTTTTGACATTTTTGAGAACCCTGGCATCTGATTGGAAGACTCCTCAGCAAAATAGTTGAAAATAATTAAATTTTAAGCATTTTTCACTGCTTAAAAAGCAACAAAATTAAAGAAAAAAACCACTAAAACAAATGCAATATGAGTTGTGCGGTTAAGAATTGTAAAAGTTCCAGAAAACTTAAAAACAATGCGCATTCGTTCTACAGGTAAATATGTAAATACGGTTTAAATTCTTTTAACAAAAGTGCTTTATTTAGTTTCTAATGATATTTTTTTACCTTATTTGTGTTAGAAATGTGTATATTTCTTATTAAAAATGGTTTAAAAATGCAGTTTAGACCCCGTTGATTTCCCGCCAGTTTGATCAAACCACATCTGTCAAAACACAAACACTGCTTCAGGGGCGCAGTCATTTTTCGCAGTTTGGGGCGCTCTTGTTTTCAGCATAGTGAATCAGATTTAGTACCTGTTTGTTAAATTTTTCTGTTTTTACACAACAACTAGGCAGAAATACCCAAAAAAATAAGGATTTTAAAAAATTAACCTAATTTAATTTGTAATTAAAGTTGAAGTTGAATTTATAGGCCTTCAAATATAGAAAAATTACCTAAAAATCTTGCAGTTTTTCTAGTTTTTCAACAAAACTAAGCTTTATGGGTATTAAAACAAAGGTAATGTGCGTATCTATTCAACGAGGTGTATAATTTAGAATTCCATAAGAATTTATTAAGATATAATTTTTTTATAATTAGAATTTGTCTGAAAGACTAGTGGTTTCTCTTTTACGAAAGCAATACATTAAAAAGAGAATTATTAAAAAGATAACTACATTCAGAACTGCTGTAGACAAAGAAGCCTGTGTGGTACTTACTGAGGTTTGTAAACCCTAAGCAGCATCCGAAGGCCTCCTTTTGATACATTTTTTTTTATTAAATTTGGAAAAACCTCGCGATTTTAAGTAAAAAAAGGGTTGTATCTTAAATGCATGTATTTTTGTGTTTGATATCTTGTTGAATAGATACTTGTATTATCTCTCTTTTGATACCCATAAAGTTTCGTTTTGTTGGAAAACTTAAAAAATCAGCTAAATTTTTAGTCCACTTTTTCCAACGCTGGATGCCTATAACTTCTAAGCCAGTTGCGTGCCATCAAAAATTTTTTAAATAATTAGAGTTGTTGCTATTCTTGAAATGTTTCTAAAATTTTAATGCATAAGAACAAACTTTAACAGTTTGGGCCTTCTTTTACGATACAACCGAATACGGCCCTTTGTGATTGTTTCTGTATTTGTGTAAACCAACACCAATATAGAAAATACCACACTTTTCTGCTATTACACCACTTCCTTATATTTTTTTTCTTTGGTTAACGTTCTCTCTCAAGTAAAAGCAATTTTGATAAGTCACTGCAAAAAAGAAAAAACTCCGCTGCAAGCGTCGACATATTCATTTTAAATCAGGGCTGGGCATTCTAACACAGTCACATTTAATTTAGTCCTGTAAGTATTGGTGCTCTAACGAATAGCGCACAATGAGCGAAATAGTTGTCACAATTATCTAGATTTGCAAGTTTGTATGTTTATATCCCCAAACATAATGTTATATGTGTTTATTTTTTATTTAATGCTTTTATTTCGAGTCATCGGTATTGTTTATTATTTCTTTTATGTCGACATTAACTCTCCAGCACTTTATTTTAAGTAGATAAATTTTAATAGTTTGCTTGCAGTGGCAATTAAACATTCTTCTTTGTTTTGTTTTAATATTATAAAATCTTAATATATACGAATGATTAAAGTTATAATAAAAAACTCAAAAAATTTATTAATACAAATAATATGAATAAGTCATGCAAAGAATCTTAATAGGTAATATGTATTAATTATATATAACCGCAATATATACGAATAATATGATATTCTACGAAATAACATATATATGCATAAGTATTATAAATCTAAAAATCAAGAGGTTAGTTTTTTTAAGAGTGTACATAAAATTTGCGACATAGGTCTTCACAGCATCACTGTCAGCGAACAACTGATAGCCGATACACATTGACTGCGACTAGCGACGAACGCCAATTGTCAAAAAATAGAACGCATGTTTTCTTATGAAGATGTATTTTTTGAAGACGGCACGACAAAGAGAAAACGACCACAATTGTTTGCTGCCACAGACTTCAATCTATTTCTAATTTGATAGACGACAAGAGCGAACATAGCAGAGTTTGTTTATGTTTTGTATGAAATACAGATTGTCGCTGTTGCGTTCATTATTATCAAGTCGTCGAGAATACTGCGACATTTCTCTCTGACGGCAAGTTTTCGTTTTGTTGGTGGACGACTGCATGGTGTAAGAAAACCAGGTGTTAGTGAGTTTTTGACAACACCATGAATTTCTTTGCTTCTGTCAAAAAATTGTGAGCGAAAGAGCGGAACTGTTGATAGTGGTCAAATTGTGTTATTTGTTTGAGCTGCTGATGATGTGCTATGGTTTTTATTGTGTGAATTAAGTATAAATAAATATTAAATGCAATTAATTGTGCCGTGCTGTGTTAACAAAAAGTTATTGCAGCTGTCTTCGCCGATTTGTTAAGTTCGTCATTGAATGTTTTGGCCATTTTATCAGAAACGTGCGCTGGAAAGTGCCGCCGACATGAAGCTTTGGCCAGCATGCAAGTTGTCTTGCATTCACATCTTTTTTTTTTCATAACGCACAGCATCTCATATATTTTTTTGTTTTCCATATCACTTCATTCTCACTTTAATCTCAGTAAAATCTTATAAACTTGCAGAAAGACACGAATTTAACAAAATTTGTTTTCATTGCAATTCTCGATCAGCTGTTTTTGACAAGAGCGGGGAAACATAATTTTTTCATTTTGAGAGAGAAGTGTCAAACTCACTAACAGTCCACCCTAAACAAGTGCGCGTGCGTGGTTTAACTGTCAAAATCGGCTCATGCCCATACATTTTGTATGAAGCCTACCGAAACACGCACCGGACTACCGCAACATGAATCGAATTTCCAATTTTGACAGTGCGTTCGGATGTGAAGTTGGCTGCATAAAACCAAAGTATTAGAACAAAGAGCAATTAGCTGCTTTTAATTAATTAACCTCAATTGCAAATGGAAGTATTTGCTATATTAATAGATTTTTACACAATTCTAAAAGTTTCTTTAAGATTTTTAAACCATCAGACTGAGCTGGTTCGAGAGCAGCAGTTCTTTCCGCAGCGCACTTGTTTAGGTTAAGCGTAAAATAAAATTGCGTGGCGTTTGGGTACGCAGCGCAACGCGCACTTGTTTAGGGTGCACTGTTACACCTCTGTTTCTTACACCATGGACGACTGTTGCAGTCAATGTGTATCGGCTATGAATGATATT
Organism: Dichetophora obliterata; assembly: GCA_963920525.1. Taxonomy (NCBI): domain Eukaryota; kingdom Metazoa; phylum Arthropoda; class Insecta; order Diptera; family Sciomyzidae; genus Dichetophora; species Dichetophora obliterata. Next base: position 115,577,599 of record OY986438.1, on the reverse strand, counting down.
CTCTTCTGTTTTGAGCTTTGTATACATGCATGGCAGAATTAGAGAAGGTATATGCTTTTTGGAGAGGGAGACTGCCGCAACTGTCAAAACGAAGTTGACAGCTCAAACAAAATCTGAAAACGATGAGAATGCGATAAGAAAGCAAAAATAGACAAGAATAGCAAAATGCTTGAGTTTGACAATTCTGGCTATGAGATAAGAAAGCGAAAATAGGCAAAAATCAAGAATGATAGAATACAAAGATTGCGCCGAAGACAAGAAAATGAGTACAACAAAATTGTCGTTCTGCGCATGTACGTCATAATATCAATGCTGTTTTGGAGAGCATTCATTTTGCATACGATTTCTACACAGAAATGAAAATTGCATACATTTTAGTTTGTATAATTAAAATAATAGAAGTAAGAAGCAATTTATTGGAACGAGAAGAAGGTAAATTTATTAAGTACTCCTTTGCAAACATATTTTTTACTATTATTTTAATGCAGCCAGTAAACAGCTTAGTAAAAAAAAAATTGGTCTGAGAAACCAACTTCAATGAACACTATTTTTATAAAAATGTTTATTAAGAGTTTAATTGATATAGTTTAAACATTCCCAGATATTTTATTTCCATTAATTTACCTGTGAATTGAAAGGTATCAACAAATAAATGATAGTTCCAAGTTTTTAAATAATGAAACAAATTTTGTTAAGGTAATATATTTTTGCATTTTTGTTTTCGTTTGTGTGCGTTTTCTACAATTTCTTGGTTTAATTTTTGTATTTATTGCAAACATCAGGTTTCTGAAAAATATTTGTTTGCTACTGTTACCACAATTAGCAGCTGCACACTTCATTTTTTAAATTTTAAGTTAAAAACTCGCAAATATACTTCGATATATACACAATTAAATAAAACACAACCGATCGCAGTACGTTTCTCAATGAAATAAAATATTGTGACGTAGTCAACTGAGCAGATGGTTGTCAAACTCGACTAGCAGAAGTAACGGACCTGCGCAAGGCGTAATCTCTTATTCTATCATTCTTGGGCAAGAATAGCAAAATGCTTGAGTTTGACAATTCTGGCTATGAGAAAGAAAGGTAAATATTTGTTATCACTATAATAGAACTACAGATATACAATTATTAATGTTCACTTAAATTTCCTAAAATAAGCAAATTAGCTCCTCGTTACTGGCTCTTCCATTTTCAAATGCATCGGTTGAAAGTGAATTTTCAATGTTTAACTTTATAAAAAATGAGTTCAGTAATACAATATATAGAATAGAAATAAATAAAATTCTGCTCTTGAGAATTTCTTTTTTAAATTGACTAAATTTAGGAGGTTTTTATTTTGTCTTTGGTCGTAGTCGGTGTCGGAGTCGGAGTCGTACTTTAAAAATTTCGGCGGTTGGAGTCGGAGTCGGAGTCGGAGTCGCAACTATTTTTTGACGACTCCACAGCCCTGGAAATAACATTATGCGCACCTAACACGGTCAATCATTTGACGTCAATCAGGTATATGTGTTAGTAAATATTTGTTTGTATGCGTTACACAGACACGTTGCTGGCTTGATTGAGCAAAATCTAAACTTTTCGATATTTTGCAATGCTGGTCAAGCGGCTGGATGTATGTAAGGGCTTGATTGATCAATCTTTCGTCATTTCGTTTGCTTTCGTAGTGCAGTAAACATGACTGCAGGAAAAAAAGAGCTGTGAATAATAAATTTAAGAAGACAAACACATTTTGGCAGATTTTTTTGACTCTTTTCCTATTATTTTTACGCTTTTTAGTGCGTAGCTAATTACTTGATTAGCAAGTAATGCAATTTGAGCGATAAAATCGTCGGTTTAACTCATCGCACGACTGTGTTCCATAAAAAATAATGCAAAATGAAAATTTGACGAGATGATTGATGTATGTAAGGGCTAGCATCCCAGTGGACATTTTAGCGAGTGCTCCGCAAAAGAAGGCATGCTACCACTGCTATTATTGGCGTCAATACACCTTCCATGATCACTGCATTGATGAGTACTTCTGTAAGGCCTACCATTTGAAGGTTCTGATTCTTTTCATATTATTTAATATGAAAAAATTTACAAAAAAAATTTAAATACACAGAACATTTTGTAAAAAATGTAGATTTAAAAATTTTTTTTTTGTCCGAGTTGGGTCTCGAACCCGTTCTCCCGAAAACTAACATATTACATATTATATTATATTAAAATATTTATATGGAAAACTCCAAGTCTTTTCTTTAATTTTTGTATGAAGAAAATTTATAAAAAAATTAAAAAAAAAATTTTAAATACAGAGAACAGTTTGTAAAAAAATGTAGATTTTTAAAAAACAACAAAAAAAATTTTTGTCTGAATTGGGTCTCGAACCCGGGCTCCCGAAAGCTTACTTTAATTTGTATTGATACAAAATAAGTGACTGATTCTTAACAACCACGTCAATCGTAAGATATAGGTAAGATGTCGGACCACTGCATGAGAGGAGCATGGTTCAAATCCGAAATTGTTGGTAGTTTTTTATTTAAAGTTGATATTTATATTGCTTTTCCTTCTAACGTGATGTCTCGAAAGAGCGCTTCTGGCAGGTTTCTTTTTAGCAAGGAGAGCGGAAGGCCTGACAAATTTTCCTATTGCATACAAGCAATGCAAGGAATGTGGAAGGCCTATAAAAACCTAACGCAGTCCTGCTACAAGGCCTTGGAACTACTGCAATTGCCCACTGGGATCAATCCACACGTACACATGCTGGACGTCAAATGATTGACCGTGTAAGGTGCGCATTAAGAACATTCAAACAATTAAACATATGTTCATGCTCAGTACTAGTATCTATTTCACTCACACACATTACATTAATATTGCTTAATTGCAAACATATCATTATTATATTTTACTTTAAACCTACACTAATTAAGGAACATATGGCTATGTTTACATTTTTCTAAGTAAACAAACAATCGTTAACTAGTTTTAAGACGAAGTAATGTTATGTATAGTATAAAAAGAAAAACAATTTCAAAATAAAATTAATTAAGTCTTGAGCTTCAAACTAGCTGCCGACTTTAATTCAATTGAGTTTTGAGCTTCAAACAAGCTGCCAACTTTTTATTAATAGCCTGAGTGCACTTTTAGTGACGGCTTAAAAATGAAAATGAAATATAGAGCCAGTGGCGAATATACGCCGGCAACTAATTATGCAGGACCTAAAAATAATAAATCCTTTTAATAAATAATACCGCGAATCCTTAATAAATAATAAATAAATAATATGTGGCGATCCTGTCGCCAAAATATTATTATATGGTGACCCAAAACGTAATTATTACACACACTATATGGCAGAATCAAAATATTGCGTGATTTTAGTTATATATCTTTACATCAACTCATAGCAATAAGATAACATTTCCCATAATATTTTTCAAATTAAAATAAAAATAATGTTATCTATTATTTTATAACCGATATACTCTTAAATCTCGTAAACACCTATATTTACAATAACACATATTCAGTTTTATGTTTATCTATTTCCTCCTATACAATTTTCTCTTAATGAAACTCCTCAAACTATTCCCCTTAAAGTTAATAGCTACTAATTACTGGATCCTAGAAATTGTTATTGAAGGAATTTATTTTTAGATTTTATATTCTGCATGAATAATTTATTTAAAAAAAAATTATTGAGAACCAACCCCTCAGAAATGTCATGAAGGGTAATTAAGCCAAAATTTTATATAGCTATTTATATAAATTTATTTTCTATTCCAAATTATTATCCCATTATTATAACTTCCGAAATATTATTTATATATTATCCAAAGGCGAGAGTTTTCAGCAGGGCTTTTTAGTAAAGTGAGTGCGGAAGTACTGACAAATTTTCCCATTTCATACAAACAATAAAACGGTGTTTACAAGGAGTGTGAAAGGTCTACTGAATTTTAACAAAGGCCTGCTCGAAGGTCTGCGGAGAGAGCACCTAGTTCAGGAATAGTGCTAAACCCCCGCCCCCCTATACACCTCACAGAATTAATGGACCCCCCCTCTGTACAAATTGGAGTGGTGTTTTATTGGGAATAAGACCTTGTTTGTCATACGACTCCGCCGATGTCAGGATATAAAAATTTTTCCTAGCTTGACCTTGTTTGTCTTGAAAACGCTATACTGTCTGATATTATCGTTTTGACTTAGTTTTTTTATTATGTTAGCACTATTTTCCAATTTGTTAAAACTTTTTTATTTGTTAATAATACTTTATTTCAAACCAAATCATATTTTATATATTTGAATTGAAATCAATATCTTATTTTAGAATTTAAATTTTCTTTAAAACTAGTTAAGGCTTAGCAACCAAATAAATAAATAAATAAAATAAAAAATGGGGTGGGTTATAAATATGAAAAGTACCTTATATAACATATCATACGCCAGCCTATCAATCAGGTTCATTCCTTTTCATTAAGAGAAATGCAAAATCACTTAAAATTGAGTAATTTAATTAATCTTTTTTCATTTAACATTATAACTGAAAAAAATCTATTCAAGCCAAAGAAATAAGTTTTAATATTTTTTAATGTTCTGACACCGATTTCTGTATGAAGTGGCTCTAATAAAAAATAAGTGGCACAGGACGTTTTAGGCAGATTCTTGAAGTCAGTTTTTTCATTTTTTCAATATTGTTTTTGGGTAAAACAAATGAGGAAAATATTTCAACACACATCGCGCCGCATATCGACACATGTAAATAAGTATTTTTCACTTTATTTACCAAGATAGCTGGGTTAATGCTTTCCAAGCATTTGCTGCTAGCCTTTTCCACACTATTCCCCTCTTTCACACTTTTTCTTTCTTTCAATGGCACTCGCATAACTTTCATTATTTGTCTAGGAGAAGATCTCAAGTCCCTCAGATAGATTGTAAAATTTTGCTTTTAATCAAATCGTGCTTACTGCACACTTTCAATTAATTTCAACGTGCAAACAGATTCATTTCAATTATTTCAACATCTGCGGTATTTTTATAGACTTTGACTATTTTGAATGCTGCTTTGATGCCGTTGATGATTCTCGAGTGGTGCTGTGGTAATTATGTTGTTGCAGCGTCTTCAGCACGTTGATGATGGAGCACTTAAGAGTAGTGTTTTAAATCTTGCGAGAAAATAACTTAGAAGGAATGTTTCGGCAACATCTTCAAAATGTTTTTAAAATGTTGGCATAACAGAAATGTTTCGAAATTTATCCTGAAGTACACTCAGCAAAAAAAAAAAACTTGAACTTAACAAAAATCTTAGAAAGATGTATCACAAATAGAATAAAGTTATTGGCAAAAATTATTTAAAAATTTAATTTGTATTTATTTAAATGGAAGTCTTAGAAAATAATTCTTTGATCTTTCTTTAAAAACAGCATATTTGTGCTGTGCTGACAATAGTTTTTTTTTGTGTAAAAATTCAATCAGATTAAACTGTAAATATAGCTGTTAGCATGAAGAAATAGTTTCACATACGATAGTTTCAAATACTGTCTGCTCTTCAACTTTTTTCAAGTATTAGCGCATATCAGCAAATTGTCGTAGTTTTCTAAATATATTACAAATATTTTTTACTGGAAAAGTGTTTCACTTCAGCTGCTATCGCTCAGTAATGTCGCAACAACGTCTGACATGTTGCAAATGTTGTTTCAGCTTTGTTTATTTCTCGTTGACATTTCCAAATGTGTTTTGCATTTATTGGTGAAAATTCCATTACGAATTCTTTGTAATTTTCTTGTCTTTCCTTTTCTTAAAAAATAATAAAAAAAGCATATCGCCCGAGCAGGGACTTGAACCCTGGACCCTTGGATTAAAAGTCCAATGCTCTACCGACTGAGCTACCCGGGCACTTAACACTTTGGCTCTCATCCTCAGTTTTTGCTTTAGATTTTGCTTATATCATTTTAGTCAAACAAAAATTGTTAAATAATTGAGTAATTTTACTTCTTTAATTAAAAAAAATAAGAAACAAAAATACTTATCAATAAAAGAAAACCGAATCTATATAAGAATTTCATGCTTTGCAGCACATGTTTGCTTATCTTTTCTCATGCTTATCTAAATGTGTGTCTTTATGTGCGCGTACAATTTCGTAGTTTTTGGCACAATTTAAAAAAAAACATATGAAAACATAAACTGTCGCGTGCTATTTTCATACATCACGAATTTTATCTGTATTGCAGAATTAGTATTTATTGCTAAATTATGTGTATCTGCTAGCTACTTAGAAAGACAAATCCTAAGATCAGTGGCGTAGCGTAGTGGGGACAGCAGGGGATTGTTTCTTGAGACTCTGGCAATCAGTAGCAATTGAAGTGAATGATGCATTGAAGTGAATGATGGGACTTGACTTAAGACTGTGCGCTCAGAAAGTAAATTCTTTGCAGATAGCACTGAGACAGAATCGAGAGGAGATTAGCAAAAAAATATGGGTGAAGAAATTGCCATTTTCATGCAACCTCAGTAACTCATAACAAGAAGGCACATTTTTGATGACGGAACCAGTTGATGCCAACTTGTCTTATGAAAATGAGTTCAAATGGAAGCTGTCTTCTTCGCTAAATATATAGGCCTATTACGGTTCACAACACAACAATAATTTATGTTTTTATTGTGTACATTGCTACAGAATTTGGCGAATGAGTTTGCTTATCTAACGTCGGCTGTATTAGGTCTGGGGCCGAATTGCAGCATCCGTGATCGAACAAAATTATGAAGGGCACAACGTGACAAGAGCCTATCAATCTTGTACAAATTAGCTCGATCACGGATGCTGTAATTCGGTCCCTGGTTCCGTACTAACTTCAAGTAATTGTAATAGAGTAGAGTGACATTTTGCATGTTAAAATAACGCTTTCAAGCAACTTTAAGTTACTTGAATCGAGTACGGAAACAGACCTATTACTAGATTCAGACGACAATAAATATATTCTAGAGCAGGCATTTGCCGAAATTGACGAGCAGGACTTTAAGCTCGAACGACTTCGACTGCGGACTTCCGTAACTCCCACAGAATATGAAAGTGGATTAATTAATGCGGACTCACTTCAATTATTAAAATTCATTTTAAAATCCAGCAAGAGATACTCTGCCTTATATTATGATAATACCCGAACAGGGGTGCCCCTTGGTGCAGGCGAAGCAGGCCCACGCCTGTGGCACTAAATGTTAAGGGGCGCCAAAATCAAAATTTTTTAGGTTTTTTTTATTTATTTTAACTTTCACAAAGTATTCTTTTATATCTTATCAAAATTCGTAGTAGTACTTATTGTACTTTCTATTAAAAATTGCAACGTCTACTCATATTGTTTGACAGCTACAATAGGCATGGGCGTCCGCAGGGGGTAAAAGGGGCGCTTGCACCCCCTAAGCAGTGAATTAAATCAAAAATCCGTAATTTTAAATTTTAATAGAAAAGCAAAAAGCTTTCTTAGTTGTAAGTTGCTCTTAAACATAGGCCTTTGAGAACTTTGTGAATAAAAACGTTGTTTTAAATAATAGAAGTGTAAAATTTTGCGAAATATGTATTTTCTAAGGTGTATAATAATCAGTCAAAAAGTCGATTTTGAATGTTTTGTAACCTACGGCTTGTTTCATTTCATATGAAGATATGGTTATTATGTATTTAATATATTTTGAAGAGAATACAAAAATAAATTTGTTTTTGATAATTTATAAATAAAGCTGAGCTAAACCATTCATTATTAAATAGTATGCTGTACCTGTTACTGTAAGGTTGTGCTCATATCAAGCGTTTTTGTCGCGATTGCGATACCGCTCTCACGTTTTTTCGCAGAAGCGGCTGAATAAATAAAAAGTAAAAATTTTTTTAAAAAATAAGCTTTTATTTAAAAAGACGTGAACTAAAAAGAAGAAAATAAATTTAACTGACATTTGTCATAAATGTATACAATAGGTATATTCTAGGTGCAGAAGAACCCCTCTCTTGGTTACTCATCATCATAGTATAAACGTACGTAAATTGGTAAGTTTCTAAGGACTTATATAAATTAAGAATTTTTCCAATACATTTAAAGGCTTGAGGCATCGATGTCAGTGATTCGTTATATAGGTTAAGTACACAATATCATTGCTATAAGCTTTTAAATATAAATGTATTTGAAAGATTCTAAATTTATATAAGTCCTTAGAACTTAGCAATGAACTAACCAAGAGAGGGGTTCTTCTGCACCTAGAATATACCTATTGTATACATTTATGACAAATGTCAGTTAAATTTATTTTTTTCTTTTTAGTTCACGTCTTTTTAAATAAATGGTTATTTTTTAAAAAAATTTTTTACTTTTTATTTATATTTTACTTTTTAGTCTTAAAAATCATCTTTTATTTTCAAAACTTATGGCATTATATAGCATTTTTATTGATTTGTGGGCGGTAAAATGGGCGTGGCACAATTTTTTCCTGAACCATCCTCTACTTGAAGGAAATTAACTGCCAAAATTTAAGCTGGATCAGCCTCGTAGTTTTGGAGATAAAGCAATTTTATTGATTTGTGGGCGGTAAAAGGGGGTGTGGCCAAATGTTTTTTATAAACCCATGCTTTATTTGATGTAACTTTACTGTTTAAATTTTAGCTGAATCAGCCCCGTAGTTTTAGAGATATATCATTTTTATGGATTTGTGGGCGATAAAAGAGGGAGTGGCAAAAAATTTTAATTTTTTCGAAATTCGAAGAAAATTTACTGCCAAAATTTCAGCTGAATCGGTAAAGTTGTTTTAGAGATATAGCATTTTTATGGATTTGTGGGCGGTAAAAGGGGGAGTGACAAATTTTTTTCCTTAATTATCCTCTACTCGAAGGAAATTTACTGCCCCAATTGCAGCTGAATCGGCCCAGTAGTCTTAAAGATATAGCATTTTTATTGATTTGTGGGTGGTAAAAGGGGGTGTGGCAAAAAATTTTATCATAATATTGAATTGTCACCGGACTTACATATGTATGCTTAATTTCAGCTTAATCGGATACCAACAAGTTATAGAAAAATGGCTTGCAAGTTTTGAAGACATACATACACACGAACGAAGCAAGTTAAATAAAAGCTTATAAAAATAGTGAAATTTGTATGTATTTAAATGCATTTATTTTTATAATATTCAGTATTTTCAGCCGCGTTTGCAAAAAAAATTGGCAGCGGTGTCTCAATCGCGACAAAAACGCGTTATATGAACACGGCCTAATAAGTTACGATACCATTTCATTTAACCTTGTTTCACAAATACTTTTCAATACGTATTCTTAAATTAAAAAATTTTTTCTAGGAATTTTATTCGTAATTTCCAGCCACGAATAGAATTCATAGAATTGACACGTAGTTTGCTACACATTTCGAATATTGTATTCGTACAAAAAAAAAATGTATATTGTACGAATACATTTACTAATGATCCTAACACCTAGTTAAGAAAAAAACCTTCTGTTCAGCTGAGGTTTGAACCACGGTTCTTTAGCTTATAGGCCCCGTACTCTTCCAGCAGGCTACGGCCACCTTGCAATCACACATTTCCTTATACTTATATCGCCTGTCGCCGAAATTCGACGAACCTTCTGAAATTTCAATCGATTTTTTCTAGTTCTGAGGCTTTAAGAAAATGTGCTGTACTAAGAAAATCTTAAGTTTCAAATTATCGCAATAATTTTGATATAAAAATAGTCTAAATTTTTTTAAAAATATCTGTTAAAACAATACCCATAAAAACTTTCGTACACCTTTAATTTTCACAACCAGGACTTTTCATATAAAAACACGTTGTACTGAGAAAAGCTATAGTTTTCAAGATATCGCCATAACTTTGATGTCAAAATAAAGGAAATTTTTCAAAATTTAGAAGAAATAGCGAAAAAAGTTTTTTGTACATTGTTTTAATGTCGGTAATTTCCTCTTACACCATGTTCTTCCTTTTTTATAGTTTAGGTTTTATTTAATATTCCTTAGACGCTAATATTTCAGGTCAAAGGTAACAAAAATATTCAGTGAACTCCTTCTCCCTACTCTAAATACTTTAAAAAAAATTATCAAAATATTATCAAGATGCGCGAATTAAAAAAGTTTGTAATTTTAAGAAAACGGACTATGTAAAACTTAATTCCTTACTTTCGTAGACTGATTGGTCTCTAATTTTAACTAGCGGAACATCATATTCATATTACGACGTCGAATCTTCTGTACAGTTTTTCAATGATACTCTGCATAGGTGTTTCTTATTGTCCATCCCAAAAAAAAGGTGTTTCTCCAATCCTTTAAATCCACCCTGGCTAACAAATGATCTAAAGGCACTTAAAAATTTAAAAAATCGTTTATTTAAAAAATATAAAATATCTGGTTCTAGTTAGACTTTGCTTCCTATTCTTCTTGTCGTTATAGATATCAACTATTAAATAAACAATGCTATTCTGCTTTTATAATTAACATAAAATCTCAATTTAAAGATGATCCAAAACTTTTCTATAGTTTTGTTAACTCAAAACGTAAAGCCTCCAGCTTTCCACTTCTTATGAAATTCAATCAGGAAGAATCATCTTGTGACAATGTAATTTCTAACATGTTTGCAAACTTTTTTAAATCAACTTACTCCGATATACCATTTAATACTAGCACGGTGTATCCTTTTCTCCCGCCAGTTAACTCTTTTGAAACTCCTGTAATAGACCCAAATATTGTTAAGTGTTATCTTCGACAGGTAAAATCCTCTTTTACGACCGGCCCTGATGAAATTCCAAGCTGTATTTTAAAGTAATGTGCTACAAGCCTGTGTACTCCTCTAGCAAACATTTTTAATATTTCCTTGCATAGTGGTTATTTTCCTATTATATGAAAGGATTCTTATATTATACCCCTTCATAAATCTGGCTCCAAGAAGACGTTTCTAGCTATCGAGGAATTGCAAAATTAAGTGCAATCCCTAAGTTTTTTGAGAAAATCATTACTGATCAATTAACCCACTCCGTATCTTCCACCATTTCTGTCTCTCAACATGGTTTTCTGAAGGGTAGGTCCCCTACAACAAACCTCTTAGAGTTTACTACACGTGTTATAAATGGTTTTACTTTGGGACTGCAGACTGATATTATTTATACAGTCTTTAGCATAGCCTTCGACAGTGTTAATCATAATCTTCTTTTGAAAAAACTCCACCTTATTGGGTTTCCTGTCACATTATTATATTTAATAAATTCGTATTTATCTAGACATACTCAAAAGGTTTTGTATCACAATTCTCTTTCAAAAAGTATTTCAGTCACTTCTGGCTTTCCTCGGGGCAGTCATCTTGGACCGGTTTTGTTTTACTATTCATTAATGATCTTCCTTGGGTAATAAGACCCTGTAACGTCTTAATGTACGCTGACGACGTGAAACTTTTTCTTTGTTACAAATCACCCGAAGAACGACATCTTGTATAATCTGATCAAATAGACTTGTGGACTGGTGTAGCTTAAATATATTAAATCTTAACTTAAAAAAATTTAAGCAAATGACATTCTCGCGAAGATCTGCTAATAACATAAATTACACTATAAATAACACTAACTTCTCGATCTTGGTGTTAATATGGATTCAAAACTTCGCTTCAATCTCCACGTTAATATGGTGATAAATAAGGAAAGAGGAGTCCTTGGTTTCATTAAAAGATGGGCTAAAGAATTCAGTGATCCCTTTACTACTAAATTATTATATACCTCTCTAGTAAGGCCAATTCTTGAATATGCATCTGTTATATGGAATCCAGACATACATCGACGCCATAGAATCCGTTCAAAAACAGTTTTTACTTTTTGCTTTATGTCATAGTCGTTGGAATTTCAATATTATGCTTCCATCGTATGAAATACACCTTAAAATTATTTTACTACCTTCCCTAAGAAGCAGAAGAATGATGCTTAATGTCATGTTTCTGTATAAATTACTTCGTGGCGGGATTAAGTCGGAATATCTCATCTCAGCTCTAAATTTTAACATCCCAAGGAGAAGAACTAGACATTTTCTGTTTTTCAAGTTGAGTCAGTGCAATTCTAATTACGCTCTTCATGAACCTTGACGATGTTTGTGCAGTGATTTCAATAATAACTTCAACATGATTAATTTTTCTGATTCATTAGACGTCTTAAAACGGAAAATTATATTACATTTAAATAATTAAATCAATTTAACTTTATCAATTAACGCAGTTTTATAACAATGTTATATCGGTAATTGAGATTGTTCTGTTTCTCTTTTTTGTCTCGATATTATGTTTTATTAAGTAAGCACCATCAAATATGAATCGCTTTTAAAACTTACTTTTTAATTGTTCAATATTTAAATTTTAAATTGAATTGTGATTTACGTGCTCACGTTGATTACTGATTTGAAATTAGACTGAACTCACACTATCACCTGGATTGGTGTGCCAGAGTATATATCTTTTCCACACAAGTTTATGCCTGCGTTGGCCCAAATGCATATCCAACTAATTGGGATTTTGATTTGGCGGATATGAGATTTATCTCATTTCCACGTAGGTCCTTGGGTTAGACTATGGCCGCAAACCAGTTAAAATGAGTTAAGTGTTTTGGATTGTTTTTGAAATCAGGATTGTTTTTGGGTACCTTAAATTGATAATTACTATTATTTAATTCGATGTCGCTTATTTATATAGAATCAAGTTTATTTAAATACGCGTTTTATATATATTTAATTTTTAAATTCCGCTGAAAAGCCAATTAATGTGCTTAGTGGAACATCCTAATTGCCAATAGGGGGTATGTTTTAGTACGTAGGTACATTCTGTCTGTCCCGGCTGATTCGAGCAGAATCTAGAATGTAAATCGTGCATGCGCATAGGACGGGTATACGTATCCTTAGAAGATTTCATACCTCCGGGCGAATGCAAAAAAAAAAAACAAAAAAAAGGGCACGCGTTGAAAAGCTGAGCGAACTGATGCGGCTGCGACATAATCGCAATACCATTCGAAATACCATCAGGACCTGCCGCCTTGTCATTTTTTATGTTTTTTACTACGTTAGCAATCTCTTTTATGGTTACAGCCAATATGATCCGTAGCTCGATGTGTTCCTCAATCGGCTGGGCCGCTGGCTGCTGTGAAAAGAGAGTTTTTTCATAACTAATCTGTATGCAGTACCCCATGGATTGGTTTCTGCCTCATCACATAGCTGTAGGAAGCATTGGCACTTTCTCGTACGGATTGCTTTTTTCAGGCCTTTCTTGAGCATTCGATAGGTTTCGCGGAGTTCGTTGAAGCTATATGAACCTCTTGCACGGTAGTACATCCTTCTTGTTTTGAGGCATTTCCTGCGTGCTTCAGCAATTTCCGCAGTCCACCAGTAGACCGGGTCTTGCTTGCGCTTTCTAGACCGCCTCGAGATCATCGCTGCATCGCAAGCTCTTCTTGTTTGGTCCAGGGTCTGCCTTGCCATATCATTTGGCGTGCCAGACAAATGGATATCGGCCATTACTACTTTCAAAATGTCTTCGTCTAGTGTTTCGACTCTGTACGAATATTTATTCCCGTATTTATGCTGTGTCGGCTACGCGGTCGACCTTCGAGCTTATAAATGATAGCTTGGTGGTCGCTGTGTGTGTACAGATTGCTAACACGCCACTCTGCTTGTCTACTTAACTCGCTGCTGGCGAAAGTCAGGTCGATGATGGAGCCTCCGCCTGCACAGCTGAATGTTGCTTGGGATCCATTATTGAGCAGCACCACGTCTAGTATCGCAAACGCTTCAAGGAGAATAAAGCCACGTTGGTTTGTTTTTTGACTTCCCCAGTCAACTGCCTATGCGTTAAAGTCACCAGCGATAAGGAGTGGTTTCAGGCCTCTCGTTTCGCTGACTATCGTGTCAAAAATCTCCGTGTATTCCTGGATCGACAGACTTGGCGCTAGGTAGCAACTCACGACATGTATGCCATCTACTTCCGCGCGGAAGAAACCGTTTGCACGTGTATGAAGCCTTAGATAGCAGGCTTACATAGATAGCAGATACAGGCATACATACGTATGTATGTATGTATGTATGTCTTCAAAACTTGCAAGCCATTTTTCTACAACTTGTTGGTATCCGATTAAGCTGAAATTTAGCATACATATGAAAATCCAGTGACAATGCAATATTATGATAAATTTTTTTGCAACACCCCCTTTTACCGCCCACAAATCAATAAAAATGCTATATCTCTAAAACTACTAGGCCGATTCAGCTGAAATTTTGGCAGTAAATTTTTTCGAGTAGACGATAAAAAAGGAACATTTTTTGTCACTCCCCCTTTTACCGCCCACAAATCAATAAAAATGCTATATCTCTAAAACTACGGGACTGATTCCGCTAAAATTTTGGCAGCTAATTTCCTTCAAGTAGAGGATGGTTCAGGAAAAAATTGTGCAACGCCCCCTTTTACTGCCCCAATCAATAAAAATGCTGTATCTCCATAAGTTTTGAAAATAAAAGATGTTAATAATAAATAAGCCTTTAAGACTTAAAAGTAAAAAATAAATAATAAGTAAAAAAAATATTAAAAAATAAGCTTTTATTTAAAAGACGTGAACTAAAAAGAAAAAAATAAATATGTATAACATTTGTCATATATGTATATAGTAGGTATATTCTAGGTGCAGAAGAACCCCTCTCTTGGTTACTTATCATCATAGTATAAGCGTACGTAAATTGGTAAGTTCTAAGGACTTATATAAATGTAGAATTTTTCAAATACATTAATATTTAAAAGCTTAAGGCACTGATATTGTGTAGTCAACCTGTATAACGAATCGTGGACATCGGTGCCTTAAGCTTTTAAATATAAATGTATTTGAAAAATTCTAAATTTACATAAGTACTTAGAACTTACCAATTTACATATTGCTTCTTGTGTCTTGCTTGCCTTTTGTCTGCATTTATTTTAAGCCAATATAAATTTCCTGTCATTTCTTAAATTTAAAAGTTTCATATCTAAGTAGAGTGATCCGGGTAAAATTAAATATTCTTAAAGAAAATTATTGCTTATATGTTCAATTGAAAAATTAAAGAAGCTTTTTTATTAAATATGCAATAAAGATTAGATATATGGCGCATCACAAATTAATAAAATACAAAAGAAAAGAAATAAATATTGTCAATGATAAAAATGCAGTTTTAATTAATATATTTCTGGAATAATAACAACTTCTCAATCGCAGCTAGCTACTTTAATTGAGATATTTAGAAAACAACTGCACAGAAATGTCGCCCGATAAAATAAGGTTGTGTGTGTAAATTTAGTTTTTTTTTTTAGTTAATGATGCCATCATATAATTTGAAATTAAATCTTCTGAATCGTATGTGCTACTTAGTTGCCGATTAAATAAAATATTATCGTATGTGCGAACAATTAAGCAAACCAGCGTTTACTCACACAATTGCGTCTGCGTTGAACTTTCAAGTTTTGAATTAGCTATTGTGTCGGCAAGAGAAAACGAGTCACAAGTGTCCGGATTGCAAGCCTTTCTCCAATCATAGCAAATTTATTACACAGGTTAATGAAATGGTCCTTTTGCAAAAGTGTTGCAGGACATACGACAACAATACATAAATAAATTTCAATGCATATTTTAGAAATTACGAACATTTTTCGCAATCAGGTCGAGATTTCCAGTTATAGGCATAAATGAGAAACATAGTTCTGTATGTTATAATGTGATATCTATATTTGTAAACTTTTTAACTAAAAGTGTAAGACATTTTAATATTTAAAAAAAAAATCATTGAAATATTTTCTTCAGTTTTGCCATATCTGCCTTCAAAGTTGAAAATTATTTAAGACTAGCTGAAACCCGGCACGTTGCTGCCACGCCCCCGTTGCCAAACTTCCACAAAATGTTATCAGTGAACTTGCATGTGTAAATTAAGTTTGAGTACCGAATTCCGACGCTGTGCGACATATAGCTCCAAAGCAATTCGATATTGCAAATTTGGGCTGTATGGAAAGTGTCACTTACCATTTTAAAACGCCCACAAATTTGATCAGTGATACAGCACGTGTAAATTGTGGTCGAATACCGAATTCCGAGGCTGTACGACCTATACTTCCAAAGCTATTCGATATCGCAAATTTGGGATGTGCACGCCCCTTTATTTAACGCCCATATAATTTTATCAGTGAAACGGAATGTGTAAATCGTGGTCGAATACAGAATTCCTAGGCTGTGCGGCCTATAACTCCAAAGCTATTCGATAACGCAAATCGAAATTTTGGGTTGTATGGGAGGTGCCACGCTCCCTGAACGATGTGTGTAAATTGTGGTAGAATACAGAATTCCATAGCTGTGCGGCCTGTAACTCAAAAGCTATTCGATATCGCAAATTATTGGAGGTTGCCACGCCCCCTTGTACTACGCCCATTAAATATTATCAGTAAAACGGCACGTGTAAATTGTGGTCGAATACCAAATTCCATGGCTATGCGAACTATAACTCAAAAGCTATTCGATATCTCAAATTTGGGTTGTATGTGTATGGAAGGTGCCACGCGTCCTTATCCAACGCTGTTCGTACTACGACTTAAACCTGCGTATGAATGCGAACAACCAATTTGGAAAGTTTCATCGCGATAGGATTAACGGTGTAGAAATGTATTCAGGACATACAACCAAACAAACAAGAAAACAAACGTACATTCATTTTTATGTACTCAAAAAATGTATTAGTAAAATTTCTACGAATGATATTAGTAAACAAAATATTCGTTCATTCTACAAATATTCGTACAAAATGCAAAGTATTTTTATTGTGATATCTTTTCGAATTCATTCGTAAAATTTTTCTAATACCTGATGTAGTATCTACGAATATATTTGTTTTACAAACTACTGATATTCGTAAACAAAAATAAATCAATTCGTATTAGTGCAGTGTACAATTGATTGTGTACATATAAATAATAATAATCGTAACTCGTAATAATCATACGAATAACTTCGTAATTTCTTTCATTACATGCGTAGTATTTACTAATGCTTTCGTACTATTTACGAATGAAAAATATTATTTGTAGAAATAATTCATTCGTAGGCGTACTAATTATAAGTAGAATGTACGAAGTATTACTAGAGCTTAAAAAATTGAAAACCGAAATCGTTCAGCCTTGTTTGTCGAACATCTACAGAACATAAGGAACTGTATGATTGTAAAGTGTCTGTAGCCTACTGGTGGAGTGCGTGGCCCGTAAGCTAAAGAGCAGAGGTTCAAACCCCAGCGAATTTTTTTCTTTCGTTATAAGATATTATGATCATTCGCAAATGTAACAAATGTATTCGTAAAATATACATTTGTTTTTTTAAGAATACGAATAAAATATTCGTATTATGTACTAATATACGTAGATTCTATGAATCCTATTCGTGGCTGAAAACTACGAATAAAATTCGTAGAATGGAAGAAGTTATTAATAATATTTGCACACAAATATTTTTGAGTGTATATATAGATTATGCATTAACTTTCTTATTCTCTCCTATAGTTACAAGCAATTTTTTATGCAATGAAATACTTTATAATTTTAATAAAAAATTTTTTTGTATCAATTTCTTCAACAGGCCCCTAAGCTAAAGAACCGAGATATACCGGGTTCAATTCTCAACTCAGACAGAATGTTTTTTCAGTTGAATTATTTTTTCTGTGCGGTCGTCAACTCTCTGCAGACAATGGCAAACCTCAGAAAGAAAAAAACTGTTCGGAGTCGACACTAAACGCGAAGATCCAGCCAAATCATTTTTCGGAATGATTTGGCACCAAACACGAAAATATTCAATTCAAAGTGGAAACACATATATTCAGTTTTATGTTGTTTCCACTTTAAACTAAAGTGTTATACACCTTAAAATGATAAGCATTCGACTTTAACTTAACGTAGATTCAGATTTAATTCAAAGAGGAAGCATATTCAATTGGAACACTAACGTATTTATTTTAAATGCGTTATAACTTTGAAGTAAGGTATTTTCTACTTTGATTGTACGTCCTTGCATTAATGAATCAAAGTGTTTTTACTTTAAATGAAATACTAACGTTTTTGATATTGAATGGTTACAGGGTCCGTGAAACAAAATATAATAAATAAAACAAAATTAGTTTATATAGAAATGTTATTTTATTAAAATGTTAGAATAAATGTCGTAAATGTTTTTAAAAAATTATATGATAATTCAATATATTAAATTTTTAAAAGAGAATTATGATTTTAAAAATGTAGTTATAAAAATTTATTTCTCACATAAGTCTTACCATTATTAATTTGGTAAAAGGCTTTCCAACTCAAAATCTTTAAGCAGACTAGCGAATTTCTTCTCGTCTTCTTCCAAATTTGTAACTTCATCCACACTGTTGACAAGTATTGTGTCCAAGTTAAGAACTTGGTCAAATTCATTAATATATTAAATATTTTCCATTTTTAATAATCTTTACTTATTTGCACTTACTAGTACTATTTTCACGCACAAACTTGAGCGACATTCAGTGACCACCATCGTCAATTTTGTTGAGTAAATAATTGTTACTCTTATAAAGACAGATAGAACGCAAAACATAATTGTTTGCTTAACTGACAACTTCAGTATAAAATATGTTATATTTCATCTTAATTTCGAAGTGGATGAACTTTAGAGAATATAATAACTATAGTGGATCACCATTATTATGAAGTTTTTTTAATTCTTATTGGAGATCAAATATTTTCATATTTGATTTAAAGGAATTTACTGTGAATTTAAAGATGATTTCTTAAAAATGGAGCAACGTAAAATTAACATGATATTATTTAATTTTGCATTGCGATTTTTCCCTGAGTGTAAAAAATATTCTGTGCTGCAATTGGTAATATTGATTTTAATGGTTTGTAATAGCTAAAATATGAGATATATCTGTGTCGACAAGGAATAATGACTAAACTCAAAATATCGTAAAAAAGCGATATGGCATTTTCTTCATTGACAATCTTTGATAGAATGCAGGAAAACATTTTTTGCACAGAATAGATAACCACTTAACTCTGCATCTATTACCGTTTCTAACGTTTTATACATATATTTCAGGAAAAAGGTTGGAATTAGTACAAAAAATATCGTTTTTTACGATAATTTGAGTTTAGTCGTTATTCCTTGTTGACACAGATATGTCCGTGATTCGACGTGAACAAAATTTCATCTACACACAGAAAAATTTTACATAGTAAAATCATTGTGATGCATATTTGAGTTCATTTTACATGATTTCATATATCATGGTGGCAGCAACATAAAAATCAGCAACATAATTTTGCAGAGTATCTCATGTAAAATCACTATGATTTCATGTAATATTATTATGAAATCCAATAAAAATTAAAATTTAAATAATCAGCGTGCTGAAGAAGTTCCGTTGTTTCTAGCATATTAGAAGTTTTATCGCGAGAAGTAGCTTCGTTAGAAATTAAAATAGTTTGTTATAGCTGAAAAAGTAAAACAAGTGAAATGAAAAGTAAATACAAGTGGAAGTAGTCGAATCCATAAACTTCGACGCAGATGAATAAGGGCGCGTTTATAGTGTCAGCTGGTTGCTGGGCCGGACCGAGCTGGAAACGCGTCCTGCTAAAAGCAGCTGGAAGTGCGTATAGTGCACGCTTGTCGCTGGTGACTTGTTTCAGCTGGTTTTTGAATATTTTGGGTTTGTTTGAATATAACATTTTTTTTGTGTTTATTTTTGCAACCGGAGCATCAAAAAAGCCATATGATTTCGTTCATTCATTTTGCTTTCTTCAAACCAGTGGACAAGTGCAGAGACGAAAATGCGAAAAAGCTGCTGAAACGCACTTCCTGCAACTGCAAGTCGTTTCAAGCCACTTGAGGTACCAGATTCTTTCGACTTTTTTCGCAAGTATTTTCTGCTGGTTTTTGTTGCCTTCTTGTTGTGTTTTTATTTAAAAATTTTTTTAGACAAAAAAGAAGTTCGTAGAAAGAACGCACATTAAAAAAGCTTACATCAACTGCTGTCCCAAGATTTTTTGATGCTATGACTCAGCTAAAACGCCTTTTAAGCCGCATGAAGTCACTTGATCATCCAGCTGGTTTAAACTTTTTTCTTTAGGTTTTTTTTTTGTTGTTGTATTATTTTTGATTTTGCAACAAAGCAATACAAAACTAATCTAAACAAAGTTGTTATCTTGTTGCTGTTATTTTTGTTTGTTTACTTTTGTGCACAAAATTAAATGGAAAGGAAAAGCGTACATAAGAAAATTTGATCATCTTCGATTCTCTGTTTTAGATGAAACGCACTTGCAGCCGCTAATCGACGAATTGCTTCACCAGCTGGTTTAGCTTTTTTCACTATTTCTCTTTTTGTTTTCTGTGTGCAACAGTTTATAGAAATTTATCTTCGTTGCTTCTTTATAATGCTGTTTCTGTGCGTATTTTTTGCGGGAAAGAAAATACAGCATAACAACTGAGCGCAATTTCGTGTTCTTGTTTGCGTATTACTTTCTTGTTGGTCTTCTTTGTTGCTATCATGTGTTTTTTGTTTCCTTGAACGAAGAATTCAAGGAAATACAGAATCGATCGCGACGCTGGCAGTCAAGTGTACTCACGGTTGCAAATTGTTTTCCTTGTTCCTTTTTCCATTTCATGTTATTTAACGAAAGAAATAAGCAAGCAACGTGTAAAATAAATCAAAACTCAGCTGGCACTATACGTACTTTGAGCTTGTTTCATATGATTGTATGTGGAGCGTTTTCCAGCTTTCCTTCTCGGTTCGGTTCAGTTCAGCAACAAGTCGCCACTATAAACGCGCCCTAAGGTAATGTTATATGTGACGTATGTTGCTATAACAAAATAATATTAAAATGATGTACTACTTTTCAATAGAAACAGAAGCTTCAGCTGACTTGGAAAGTTTAAGGTACTTATCTAAGGAAAATAAACAGGAAGCTATACCACCCATAGGACTTCGTGCACGTTATCAAGAAAAATTATTTAGCTGGAGAAAAATTGAGGTATGTTTTGCACTTTTAAGTCGTATTTTTTATATTTTTCTATAAAAAAACTAAATAAAACCAACTTGAAGTTCTTTTTATTCCAAACTGAGGCTAGGATTCAGCTGCATTTCATAATGATTCAATATGAATTCATAATGATTTTACATGATTTAATAATGATTCAAAATGACCATCATAACGATTTTACATGATTTCATAATGATTCAACATGCAAATTTATTGCGATTTTTACATGAAAATCACAATGATTTTACTATAAATCTCTATGAAGCAAAATCATAGGGGAAACATGTAAAATCATTTGTTTCTAGTTGATTTTACAATGATTTTTTTCTGTATGTATTGTAGGGGGATCTATTTTGGAGGTCCCCATACAAAAAACACAAAATTTAGAAAAAAAATGTTTATTAGAGATTATATTATATATATTATATTATATAGGTGCTTATTATTATAAAAATTTATGACCCCTAGTAAGGTTAAATGTATGAACTGGTGCTATTAATTTTTTCCCTTAACATTTTTTCTCAACACACCTATACTCCATCTACTACCCTTCTGGGGGTCCCCATACCAAAAACACAAAACACAAAAAATATCATTGCTCGTGTGCACAAAAACGTGACGAGACTCTAAATACTTTTTACGACGAAAACTTTTCGTGACGAGACTCTGCAAATCTTACACTAGATATGAAATCGCCGCCTAAAAAGTTTCACTTCAAAAATACAAACCAGAAACTTTTCCACTTTTCCACTGTTTTATTTTACACCCCCACGCATGCTACGTAAGGCTGAGGGGATATTGACTTTGTCACTTCTTTTGTCACGCCCAGAGGCGGGTAGGTAAAGAAAAGTACATATATTAATATTCTTGATCGAAACATCACCTCCTGAGTCGTTTTAGTCATGTCCGTCTGCCCGTCGCCTCCATTACATCCATAATTATAGAACTATTGCAGTGAATTTCAATATTTAAGCTTCTATCTAAAACTTTTTTTAACATTTTTTTTTTTATCTTTTTAACATTTCAAGAATATTGTGTCCAAATTTGAAGTCCAGCTAAAGGAGATATGAATTTGTAAGTAAGTGTACCTCGAAAGTCAATTTCGCATACATGCAAACTTTAAAGCGATGACAACAAAATTCATAAGGTAACGCTGTCAAGTTTTTATTTTTCTTTGCTTATTTTGCATATGTCGTTTTTTTGGTCAAAAATCGATTTTTTGACTTTCAAGTGCTGCCAAAAATCTAAAAAAAAATAAAAAAAAAAACTTGACAGCGTTATTTTGAGAATTTTGTTAGCTTCTCAAAACATCTTAATTTTTTTGATTGCAGTCGATCCGCTGATGCGCTATGCTGTTCACCGCAAAGCCACTTTTTTGGAGGTACTTTCGGAAAACGGCTGCCATCTTGTTATTTCTTGACATTTTTCAATTTCATTTTTACTAGATATTCTTCAAATATTGCTTTATTATACCTTTATCACTTCAAGTTACTTCCATTAACAGTAGCGCGTCAAAAAGTTCGTAGAAATAGGTAATTTTTAGGCCTCATTAACCTTACCCCCTCCTTAAGGACATTTTGGAACTCACATCGTCATTGAAAATTTATTTTCGAAATGTTCGCAAAATCTAATCTTTTCCTAATCACTTCCTCACAAATATTTCCAATAAATTTTACAAATGACTAAAACGAACTTCAAATTCTATTAAAAAACTTGACCAAGTTGAGTTTTAAAGATTTATAATTCTTTAAGGATATAGTGTGGTGTTCCGGCCAAATTTTCAAGGTTTATTTCAGGAATTTTTACTTATACAAAAATAAAATACAATCATTTAAATTTTTGTATATGTTGTTATTGACATCTGTAACTGTACAAAAAAGTTTTTTATTACTATTTTATTTTACGAAATTCTGTAGTACTTTTTACTTTCAAAGTGGGCACCTAAATAAAAAGGTGTGTGGTTGACCCGGATGATTAAGGCACTTGAAGTCGTTCAAAACAAAAAATTTCCATTTCAATAAATAATGAAGGCTTGTCTTTATGGCAGATAGTAGATTTAAATAATTTTATTACAAAATATAAAAATGGCAAACTTCTTAACAAACATTTTTAAAAATCGTGTTTGTTTTTGTTGAAAATCGGGGTAGAAAATAAGAAAAAAATATTAAAAATAAACAATCTACTGCCTGTAAGAGCCATTATTAAAAAAAAACTAACTTCTTGTTTCCCGACTAACATGAATTCTTGCGTTATCTTGCTGAAATATCCATTCTTCTGAATCTTGTTCGTTTAAAAGTGGGACTAAAGCAGTGTCGGGCAGCTTTGCACACGTATACTTTCTAATCTTGAGTATGTATTTAAGAGCGCTTTAAAGCTCACACTGAAAACAAAGTAGTGCTAAAGCGCTTTTAGTCACTAAAGCATTCTTCAAGACTTCGAAATAATTTTAACTCTTCATTCGAGAAGAAACGATCTGCAATTCCAAACATCCTACAGCAGAAAACGCGGCCCATGTCATAACACAACCGCCACCAAAGTAGGGATGCCCAAAATACATCGATGCATCGAAAAACATCGATGTATTGGTTCGATGCATCGAAAAACTCCGATGTTTTTTTACACCAATGACTAACAGCCCTATTCTGGCAAATCAACACATTGTTAACCAGTATTTTGAATATTTCTTTGTGTTTGTTGTTTTCAATACAAAATTTTAAGCTCAAAAAACAAAATTTGTTAATGAAATTGTCAATAACTGAAAAGCAGTTAACAATTTTTATCAACATTTTTTATTTTTGAGCTTCAAATTTTGTTTTAATATAAAAAAATTACAACAAACACATAGAAATATTCAAAATACTGGTTAACAACTTCTTAATTAGCCAGAATAGGGCTGTAAGTCGATACATCGATGTTTATTTTTTTCGATGTATTGAAGATATCGATGTAATTTTTCGATGTATCGAAAAATTTTTCGTATTCAGCAATATACAATACGCTATTAACATACTAAAAAAGAGTAGTATACTCGAGGTGTGTTTAATGCGCGCAAAGGAATATATACCTTGCGTTTGCAGTAACTGTTAAACGTTTCTTATATTTTCTTTCTCATTTCTTGTAAGCTGCTTCTTAAAAAGTTTGCGATTTTCCCTGTTAATAAAGGTAAACTGAAGTTTTTACTGAATTTTTTTGAATGTGATAGTCAACTGTTTTAGAAATATGGTTCCGCTCAAAAGGAGCAACATCTGGCAATATTTCAAGAAAGTAGATGCAAATACAGGCAGGTGTAAAATTTGCCAAAAAAGTATTAAGACTTTCGGAAATACAAGCAACATGATGTTTCATGTACGCAATGTACATAAAGCAGTTTATTTGGATAGAACAAACAAATCAGCATTTACTCAGAACAATTCAATAAAAGCATCCATTTCAAAAGATTCCACTTCAAAAGCCTCAAATGCGAGTTATTCTGAAAATCCAGATATATTAAATGAAAATTCTAATAGCCATTCAACTGAGCCTACGGAAGATTCCGATGGAGAAATCATTGAATCCAGTTTAGTTTTACCTTTAAATCACCAAAACACAATCCAGTCGACTTTTGCTAACATATACTCTTCCTCATATGGTGCAAAAGACAGAAAAATAAACAATTCAATTTTATATATGATCTGTAAAGACAATGAACCATTCAGTGTAGTAGAGAATGAAGGTTTCAAACATTTGACGAAAGTGACTGCGCCCCATTACAAAATGCCAGGTAGGACTACAGTGACCAGATGGATGGACGAAAAATATGATGCACTATCAAACACTTTAAAGCAAACCTTGACTGCATTAGAACATATCACTCTTACTATAGATATTTGGTCAGACTCCATGCAAATGCGTAGCTTTTTGGGCGTGACAGCGCATTTTGCAACTGGTATTGAGATGCACACAGTGACGCTAGGTGTATATGAGATGGAGGAAACGCACACCTCAGATTATATCACATATATTATGCTTAAGACTTGTGAAGAATGGAACATAGACCGAAATGTAGTTTCGGCGGTCGTGACCGACAATGCAGCGAATATGGTCAAAGCTGTGGACTTAGCTTTTGGGAAGAAAAAGCATATATCATGCTTTGCCCACACGCTTAATTTGGTAGCTCAGTCCATTCTTCAATCATCTGACCTACAAAATATTATTTCAAAAATAAAATCCGTTGTAGCCTGGTTCAAAAGAAGCTGTGTCGCTAGCGATGAGTTAAGGAAAGCAACTAATCCTGGTACAAAATTAATTCAAGATGTTCCCACTCGATGGAACAGCACATACTACATGCTGCAGAGATTCTTAGAACTCCGAAAAATTGTCAATGATATTGTATACCGCCACAAAACTGCACCACCAATGCTCAGTGGATTTGAGCTCAACATTGTTTCTTCAATTCTGCACATACTGCGTCCATTAGAAGCTGCTACTAAAGAAATCTCAGGTGAAAATATTGCACAAGTAGTAAAGTTATTCCTCTAGTACGCTGCATGACATCGAAAATTAAAAATCGAACTCTTGATGAGCCATTGGCTATTGAAATTCAAAACCTCATTTTAAAAGAGATTGAAAAAAGAATGGGTGGAATTAAATATGTCGCTCCACTCGCAATTGCCACAGTTTTGGACCCACGTTTCAAAAAGATGCATTTCATAGATTCCTTGGCTTGTTCAAGTGCAATTACACAAATCAAAGATCTCAAGCAGTTTCGGTTGGCAAAAAAGAATCAATTTCTACTGGTTCAGAGTCTGATCATTCTGAAATAAACAACGAAAATTTCAATTTATGGAGTGATCATCACAAACTGGTTAACAAAAACTGGAAACCTTGTAAAACTAGAGATATTCTATATGATGAATTGTCAATTTATTTAAAAAGTCCCGTAGGGCGCTTAAACGAAAATCCCTTGGAGATATGGAAGGACTTGAAGTCTCAGCTCCTAGTTTTGCATAAATTGGCAATAAAGTATTTGTCAGTTATAGCAACTTCAGTTCCCACGGAGAGACTCTTTTCCAAAGCTGCGCAAACTTTAAATCAACAAAGGAATCGACTTAATGGGAAACGCCTTCACAAACTGTTATTTTTGCAAAGCCTTGAACGTAACCTCTGGGATTTTTAATAAAAAATATTTAAAATAAAACAAACATAAAAACACACATTTTTGTTTTTTTTTAAACTGAGTTAGAGTAAATATATGAAACATCGATGTTTTATGCGATACATCGATGTTTTTATGCGATACATCGAATAAAAATGTATCGATGTTTTCAGTCCATGCGATATTTTTAAAATGTATCGATGTATAATTTCGATGCATCGTATCAAGAAAAACATCGATGTTATTTTTCGATGGGCATCCCTACACCAAAGCTCCTTTTTATGAACATTAAAGGCTGTTAAAGGCATTAAATCATGATAATATCCTCGAGAGCCATTAGTACCATCTAGGTTTCACTTCTTCTCGTCTGAGAACATGACCTTAAGATGATAGAGGTCAATTTCATTTAGTTTTTAACATTGGTGCTCTTTCTTACCCGATTCCAATTTGTATTGAAATAACTCCTAGCAAATTGTACCCTAGTCGCTTTGTCTTTGGCAGTCAATTTCGTCGCTATCTTTTAAGTGGTGTATTGAATTTGCCCTGTGCATTTTAAGGTTCTCTAAACGGTAGAACGCGATATTTTAATGTCTACCATGGCTTCAAGCTGATTGGATTGGGAGAGATAGACGCATTGGAAGATTCTCGGAGAATTCCTGTTTGTGCTGTTTGGTCTAGCTTTATTTTTCTTCCAAAACGATTTTGTGTGCCGTAAGATTGTGGAGATCTCAAATAATTTTAGACGACACACACTTTGCACAAATGTTTTCAATTTAAAAAAAAATAATCAAACCCGCGTTGCTAACAATACTGCACTATTATCGAAAATGAACTTATACATACAAGTACTTTTATTGTTTATAAAGATAACGGGAATACCGTTAGACAATATACACACTTTCATTTTTAATACATTTAAATTAATACACTTACATTTTTAAATTATACAGCATGTAGTTATGAGATGCTCTCGACTATGTGCTTCAACTTCAAGTTTTGAATTTTGGTCTAAAATTATTACAGTATGCTCTCAATATATTATACTCTCAAAACACTTAAGAAAATTATTTTTTAAACTCAAACACCAGACTACATCCTTAAGTGTAAAATACTTATGTTTGAAAAAAGGATTTAGAGTAATTCAAATGCTTTCATTAAAAACATTTCTTTTAACTATATTGAAACCTAAAAAAACCAAGGTCTTTCACAAATCTGGCAAAGTTCTGGAAGATAAGATTTTTTTTTTTTTTTGTAACAAGAAGGACATTACATGAGCAAAAACTTAAGTATTTAAGCAGTATGATAATCTTTTTGGGATACGATTCAGACAAGTATTTTAACAGAACTATCATTAAAAAAGATTAGATTTTATAATATTACTAGCTGACCCGGCAAACGTTGTTTTGCCATGTAAATAATTTCTAAAGAATTTCTAGTGTAGAAAAAAAATAGCTAACTTATTGGAAGTGTATAAGAATGTGGAATATGAGTTAAAAAGGCATGGAGCGCTGTGAAAGATGAGGGAATATAAAAATAACAAAACACCAAACATTAATTTTTTCAATTTATTAAAAGTAATAATTATTTATATCATTAATTCATTACATAATATTTATCTCTTAATGCTAAAGCGTGGACAATATTTTTTGTTAGCCCGTCTCCACGTTTGAATGAGCATAATATTCAATATCGGGCTCTTACTTGAATGCTAGACGCAGGAATGATGTAGCTACCAATGCTCGATGTGCCTGTTGGCGTTGTTGGTCATTTGCTCTGCGTCTATTGACAGTAAAACGGTGTGATTGTTGTTGTTGTAATCGCATGACTTCATTGCGTTCAGCTCGTGTATCGTCTAATTGTTCTTGACGCAATTGCGCCATTCTCACACGCGCTTCAGTATTTTCTTCCTGAACTAGTTCTTCGGTTCTTTGGGCTCTTCTATTTCAAATGCTTCTAGATTTATTTGTATGACGGCTCAAATTGGCCCCTTTGCGTTTTGTTGGCATTGTTCACTGTCCAATACAAAACACACGTAATTAGAACTGATTGAATTATTTAATTATTATATTTAAATATTATTATTATATTTAATTATAATATTAATAATTAATTTTATCTTTGATTACATATTTATTCATGTAAAAATTAGATAGTTTCACGAAAGCGAAAAATTTTATGTTTCTTAATTATATCGAAAAGACATATTGTTAGAAATAGTGAAAAAAAAATTCTGTCGAAGTTAGAGCTCTTATTATAAAAAAAAAATTTCCCAATTGTAATAAAAATCAAACTTTCACCGAATTCGTTTTTCACCATTCCCAACAATATTTTCGTTATAAATAAGAAAGAATAATTTTTGATTTTATAATAAACGTATAAAAATAATTTATACTTACAACTCAATAGCCGTTGTTTGTATTTTAGAGGTTGTTTAAATCACTTAATTAACTGATCGTGCGAATTACACTGAAAATTATTAATTTTATTAGTTATTAATAATTAATTATATTCAATAATATTATTTATAAATAAATAAATAATAAAGTTACTTGAGATTATATTTGATATGAGAGTTAAACTGAGATAGTAAAAATGTTTAACTACTACGCTTGACGCATAAACACTAATAACAGCAGAAAATTGTAGAGGGAGTGAGAGAAGGCTTCTTGTTCGAGAGAAATAGGAGACCATCTTCGTTGTCATCCCTACTCCGTCCTGTTTACTGGGTGAGAAGTGACACCGATAGACACATGAAGGGGATAACTTACCAAGTGATAATAACTGATGTTATCGAGCGGGATAAAAAATGATAAAACTATGAAAATGACTATTAAAAAGCAGGGGTTGGTGATAGAAAATTTAGGGTTGTATGTATTTTTAATGCCACATAATAAAAAAATTAAAAAAAAAATGTATCAATAAAATGAAAAAAATTTTTGGGGTAGACACCCCTTATCACTTAGAGGTTTGAAAAATATATAGTAGCCGATTCTCAGACTTACTGAATATGCATAAAAATTGCATAAGAATCGGTCAAGCCGTTTCGGATGAGTATGGGAACGAACAATATGACACGATAATTTTATATATTAGATTATTTCAATCAATTTCAATTCAAAGTTTAAGACTCGAAAATTTTATTAATAGTTTTTTATATATTTTAAGACCTGAAGGGTTGTTCCTCGCCTTTTTTTTATCAATGTTTTTTTAATGTGTTTCTTTAATATAATAAACATTGTAAGATCTTAAGTGTTTCTTAGCCTTTGTGTACTGAATTGGATTCGAATAAATTTTTATTATTACTGAAAATCTCACAACTAGAAGATTTTTAAAATTATTATTAATCATTTATAAACTAGATAAAAAAATGTACCGTCAAATTATTGCATACATTAATTCCATTCGATTGCAATTCCCAAAACCAGCAAAATGTAAGATACGATCTTATTTTGTTCGGTCGATAAGATTTATATACAGCCATAAAATCGTATGAATCATTTATTTACAAATACTGTACTGTTTCTCCTAACAAAATGTATTTTTAAATTTTTAAATGACCCAGTTGCAAAATAGCTGTGGTGCCATAAGAATTTCCTGAATACATTATACTTTAGTATGTGGAAACTTTTAAAAAAATGCATAAATGATGTTTATGTTTCATATGAAAAACTTAAGCAAAACAACAAAAATTTTATCAACATTTAATAAGCCTATTGCAAAAAATAAAAGCAAGTACTGTTGTATCGCCACGTATGGATATATATAAAGTCCGAAAATATATTCAGATAATTTCTCCCCATTCTTTCGTTTATGAGAACAAAACAAAAAAAAAATTAATTGCAATTTTAATTAAAGAGCACAATTACAATGTTTCAAATGTTTTAAAGCAAGCCATTGTATTTACAAAGAACGGGAAATGAGGAAATAAAAAACATTTTTGCTTAGTCACACCAGTTTTATTTCAAAAATCACCACAATTAACCGTAAACTATCAATAACTTACACCTGAATAAAAAATATTTTTATAGAACTTTGAAACTTTCTTCTGCCGTCTAGCTCAGAAACTCAATTAAAATTGATTGATATTTCCATTGGATCAGAAAGAACTCTTCAAGAAATTAAATAAATTTTGTGACAACTTTGTTTCACGACACAGGAAATGTTTTCCTCAGTATTTATATAAATTTAATACGTGACTCATGTCAACGTTTCACATACATTGGTTTGTTTCTAAAATTGGTATGAATGTGTTTGTTAAAAAAAACTTATGTTAAAAATCATAAATCCAAAAAATATACTCAAAAGAGATAAAACAATAAACAGTAAAATTAAAGTGTGGGCCATATTGAAATAGATTTCATTGACATTTATGTCACGAAAATGGAAAACATTTTTAGAATTTTATGTGGTACAAAAGGCTTATTATTTTTCATGTTGTATTTAAAACGAAATATTTGTAGGAAATTTAAATATTTCGACAAACTTAAACATGCCAATAGCTTTTCACAGTTTCACCTCAAAACCATAATGGAGATACTTAAAGTATCTAAAAAATGATATATGTAAATAGTTTTTAAATATGTCAAGGCTTATTCTCAAAAAAAATGCAACATTTGACAGGTGCATTTACTTTAACTCATATTCATAATACGGGGTGTTTTTTAGCTGCAGGATAGCTTTATATAATAATACAAGACAGATACATTATTGGAATGAATTTTTTATTGGTACATAATCTTATAGCATTTATTTTTTAAATACGATTTCTGGCATATGTCCGCCGCGGCTACGAGTCACATAGTCCATTCGATCAGTTCAATTTTTCACTACTTTTTCCTATAAATCTGGCCGTATGGCATCAATGGTGGCTTGAATATTGGCTTCCAATACTTCAAGAGTTGCTGGTTTGTCACCAAAAACCAATGACTTAACATAGCCCAAAAAAAATTTAAATTTTCCACGTAGTCGAAGGACAAAGGCTAACAAGTTGAGAACGGCGACGAATTTTCGGCGTCTTCTTCAACACTTCGCGCTACAGCAGCAATATTCTCTTTGGTACACACATTTCTTTGTCTTGTTGATGGTTTTGAATCGAGAAGAGTAAAATTAGTGCGAAAATGATCAATAACTGCACGAATTGCTTGCTAACTAAGCCGATTGACCGTAAAATGGACGAAGTGCTCTACACCCAAAAAAAAGCTTCGTACTATGTACAAAACAATTATTATATTCTACAAAACTGTTTGTTCTTTTCAGCCTACGAACGACTTTGTGAATAATACAAATGACCGTTTGTACATTGTACACAGAAATATTTGTATGTTTTACAAACGCATTCGTTTCATCTACAAAGATACGAACAAATATACGAACGCTGCTGCCACCGCTTTGTATATTATCAAACAATGTTCGTTCAGTTCACAAATTCGTACATTATAGATTTTTACAAACTAGCGTTTGTAGAATGTACAAAGTTACAAATTCAAAAATTTTTTCATGCGGCCAACACTACAAACGTTTGTTCTATGTACAAAACATTTGTACATTCTACGAATAGAATCTGTTTGTATTTCTACAAAGATTTTATTCGTAATTTTATCCTAAATATTTTTTGGGTGTATGAACGTCGCGAGAAGATTTTTTTTTAAAGTAAATTTTCACAATTTGGAAGCGTTGTTCTAGCGTTACACCATAGCAAAATTAGACAAGGTAGTGTTAGGACGGAGAGCCGGTGACCGAAACTGTCAAAACGAAGTTGACATTTCATACAAAATCTGCAACCAATGAGAATGCAATATGAAAGCAAAAATTGGCAAAAATACCAAAATGGCTAAGTTTGACAGTTATTGTCACTAATAAAGAGAGCACATTCAGCCCTAACACTACCTTGTCTAGTTTTACTATGCGTTAAACAATTCATGATAATTGTTAAATTTAGTTGAACAGAAGTGTGGAAACAGTTTGACATTTTCAACTGTCAAACCATAAAAAACCACCATTAAAACTTCTCATGCTACTAAAAAAAAAACACCCTATATTAAGACAAAAATGTGAATTCAGTTGACAATTGTTCAAATAAAAAATAAACCTTTTACGAAATCCTTTCTTTATTGGTAAAAAATACCCAAAAAAACCAGAAAAAATACCTCTGAGAGTGAATTGAAACTTGTTTATTTAGATATTTGTAGATTAGAGTGGAACGAAATCTTCATCGGCTTCATATAGTTTTGAAAACTCCTCGTCAAAACAAAATTTCTACATCCTTGGTCTTATTCTGCTTCACAACTTTTGACTTTGCCCGAAGGTTTTTGTATTTCATTGATATATTTTTTTTTTTTGAAATTTTTTTAATCTAAAGCATAGTACTGCACATGTTTGTTTGCGTGAATTTTCGCTGTCAACATTTATTTATTTGTTGCGTGAAAATTCTGACACATATTTAGTTGCAAAGAGTTCCGTTTGCAAAGAGTGAGTTGAGAAATTTCCAGTGTTGCCACTTTTTAATGCCCAAATTCCTCAAAAATCGTCAAATTTCAATGAAATTCCTCAATAAATTTTTTCCAACGATATTTTATTTGTCAAGTAAACTGAAATAAATATTCTTTCCTACATATTTTCTATCTTATTTGGTATCTATATTTACCTTTTGAGAACGACAAGCTGTAAATTTAAAAATTTGTTTTGTGGAATTGTCATCACCAATGGCATATCTCTTACAGAAATGAAATGGCATATCTCTATACAAAAATGATTCAAAAAATCCGTAAAAATCCATCTGCAAAATTTATTGTTTTACTTTGTTGAAGTAGCTTCGTAAAAGTTTTGACATAATTGGGATGAGAAAGTATATCGTATTTGCAAATCGCTTGTGGTACCTATATCTGTAGTCTCTGAGAAATCGGGATTAATATATACCTATGGAAAAAAAATATTTTTGATTTCTTAGTTTTTTCTTTCTCTTTAAATTAAAACAATTCAAAAAATGTGGCACACGTTAAAAGGCACATTGATTTCTAATCCTTTAAGCCTAACTTAATGAAAATATCTGGAAAATTGTGGTCACACGACTTATAAATTTAAATGGGTTATTTTTCACCCAATCGTTGTCAAAGGGCTAAAACGCTCTGTGCGTTTCTTAAAAAAAATGTAAGACTTTTTAGTTTGAGCGTAAGTTTTTGTTAAAAAAATTATAGTTATAAGCATTAATTATATATATGCAACTTTATTTTTCCAATTCTAGTGTGATTTGATTCAAATAGGGCATCACCATTTTCATCAATTACTTCTTTAGTAACAAGAAATGATACATCTGTTTTATATCTAGTCAATTTCTCAAACTAGTGGTTTTATTTACCGCTCAACTGATGCATTATAAAAAAAAAAGAATAGTTATGATATTACATTTTCAAAATTTGAAAATATAAACATATCTACTGGATTTTTTATATTACAAACCCGTTTTTAATACGATTCTGGATCTAAAAATAATCGAGGTACAAATAATCTCCACTCATTATCGAGATCTTATGCAGCCAAATTTGATTAAATTTATATACTTTTTTTGCAGGCTTTTACTTGAAGAAGTACTCTTAAATGTCTTTAACCCAATAAGGGCGATGTTGTAATATGGCATCACTAATTCAGATTTCGCAAAGCTAAAAGTATCACATAAAAATTAGTCAAAATCAAAATATGGTTAAAATTAGCCCATGTGTGATAAAATTGTCCCGTCTTTAAAGAGCTAATCGATAATTGCTACAATAGAAATAATAGTCAATGCATACCTTTGCTTCCAATGCAGATGCATTTATTTTATGTTTAAACAGATTTTAGCTAAAACCGTACGCCAATTATTAAGTACGTTTGCACTTGTTTCAATTTTTTTAATAGTGACAGGGAAACGCATTCGGATAGTTCAGTATTAAGTGTTATTTAAACGTATGTTTCTACTAACCAGAAAAAGGTGCTGCCAAAGTTTTTTTTAGTAAATATATTTAAAAAAATGCTAAAAATGTTCAAATTCCTCAAAAAATACTCACAGCCACTTTAAATTCCACATGTTTTGAGGAATTACTCACAAAGTGGCAACACTGGAAATTTCATATGTTCTCTCTCTTTCCACTTCAAAATATATAGGCAGTATAATTAAATAGTCGTGAAAAAATGTTGCTCAGAAACATGTTGCGATAATTTCACGCAGCGGAGCAGAGTACTGCTCTGACTGAAAACTTCCACGCTTGTTTCGCAGCTTTCATCTTTTGTATGGAGATTTAAGTGGAATTTCACATGAAACTGAACAGAGTACTATGCTTAAAATCGAAAAATTTTCGTCCGAATTTTTTTGATGCAAGCCTCTTAATTAAGTCAAAATTAACAACTTGCCATGAGTTCCCTATAATACCATGTTCGCGTTAGCAGATATTCGGGTTCAAAGTTTACCGAACTCGATCCTTCTCCAATATCTCCGCTCTTTTATTTCGAACATAAAATATGCTTACAACAAAATTATAGACAAAATTATAGAAAATTTTAGATAGTTATCTTCAAAAATGGACTTAACAGTTTTAACGTAGGTAAGGTCAGGTTGAGACGACAGCCACAGTTCGTGCTTAAACCATACCGCACGTACCACGGCTCATTTAGACCAGTGTTGCTGGTCCAGATTTTTTTTTGTAACCAGAACGCAAAACAAAAATAGCCAACATGTTAAAAATAGCCAAAATATTTATTCATCGTATTATAAAAAAAATTTACATTCCTATTTGTACTAACAACTTGTTGCAAATAGATTTACAAACTAGTTGCAAATAGCTTCTTACTTTTGCATGTTGATTGTTAATTTGCCTTTAAAACGAGTTTCTCACAGTTTACTTTTCATAATCAAAGCCATAAACATTTCTGCGTAGGATAGAAATGGGAGGCTTCGACAGTGACAGTTTTTGAAATTTTTTTTCACACCATTTGGTTAGCGCAATCAAAAACACGTTTCTCTCAATAGAACACGGTTGTCATGAAAATTTGTCAGTAATGCTTGGTGCATATGCGTGATTAGACGTGATTTTATATGTCTGCAACGTTTTGAAGTAGTATTTGCTTATTACTTTTGATGTGAAAATCAAATAATATAACATTCAACATTTTGATTCTTTTGTGCAGTTAATTAAAGACATTGTTGCTGCTTATACACCACTTAAGGTTTGGTTAATGAATAAAAAGAAAATGTTAAAAACTGCAATTTTTTAAATAAGTGGGAGAATATAATAGCACAGTATAATTTGTGAATAACTGATGTGGAAAAAAGAACTTCGTTCGTCAAGTTTAAAGCCAAACAGCAGTTTTATTTTATCGGAGCAGTACAAGAAGTATATATCAGTTCGTGAGACTTAAAGTTCTTGCAACGAAAAAGTGACAGGCAGTCCTTCTGCGAACCGTTTATGGACCAATTGTTTTAAAAGAAGACTTTGTGTGCATTTTGTCATCTCGTTATCATCTACCAGGAACTTCTGAGTCTCGTCTAAAATGCATCTTCAGGATTGTACCAACATAAACTGCATAGACATAAACTGCTCTTACATAAACTGCTCTTACACTAAAGACAATTTATAAGAATTTAAAATAAGGTAATTTGCAATAAAATATGCACTTAAGTATAAAAATATTAGTCAAACAAACCAAATGACGCAGCCTCCCTTCCTGTGTCTAAGCCTCCCTGAAGACTGACGAAGGCTCACGTAATGGGGGAGGTTTCGACATTCTATTGAAACTATTTTTTTTCTTACAGTTTCGAATAAAACAAAAATATTGAGTTTTAAGTAATTTTTAAACGTAGCGTACACATTTTCTTTGAACACAAACTTTCCCATTGCATTTGGAAAGAAAAAACTATTTTTTGTTAGGGTGTCGAGAACAGGGAGAGCCCTTCTACCCTACTGTTTACTGACTGGTAACTCTAATGGCAACTCTAATGCCACATGCAAAATTATTGTGTACTCTTGCCGTGTGCTGCACAATTGACATCACTGGTAAGTCGTGTTTACAAGAGAAAATTCCCTCTCGCGAACAAATTTTAAATTATTATATTTAAATAAACAAAATATATGGTTAAACAAAAAGGGGTATTGTAATACCGCCGCAAACTTGGCCTTCAGTCTGAGTGAAATCACATTGAGCTTTTGGTAAAGCTTATAAGACGTCTCTTATAAGAAAAAAAGAAAGACTCCAGATATTTATGCCTTCTTCTAGCGAGCGCTGAACAGGAGCATGGTGTAAGAAAACCAGGTGTTAGTGAGTTTTTGACAACACCATGAATTTCTTCGCTTCTGTCAAAAAATTGTGACAAAAAGTTATTCCAGTTGTCTTCGCCAATTTGCCAAGTTGTTGTCATTGAATGTTTTGGCCATTTTATCAGAAACGTGCGCTGGAAGGTGCCGCTGACATGAAGCTTCGGCCAGCATGCAAATTTTCTTGCATTCACATCGTTTTTTTTTTTTGCATAATGCACAGTGTCTCATATATTTTTTATTGTTTTCCATATCTCTTTATTCTCACTTTAATCTCAGTAAAAATCTTATAAACATGCAGAAAGGCACGAATTTAACAATATTTGTTTTCATTGCAATACACCATCAGCTGTTTTTGACAAGAGCGGGGAAACATAATTTGTATTTATTTATAAGACATTAGTACAAATAAGAACTAAGTTCTTTTACAGTACAACCAGTAAAAATACCTATAAATAAGTTAAGATAATAAACAAATTGTTTAGAAATAACAACAAATGAATAACAGTGACTATAAATAAGATAATGAATTACATTAGATAATGATTAAGAGATTAATAATAATAAAATCAAAATAAAAAATATTGTATCAATAAAGATAAGAATAATAATATGAATGAAGAAAAAGATTATGTAAAGATAAAAGAGAAAGGATAGAAAAATAAATTAAGTTGAAGAAGTTAAGAAGTTGAGAAGTGAGTAAAAATAGATTGCCTAAAATTTTCCGCCCGTTCGATTTCTCTTAAGTTACGTGGTAACGCATTCCACAGTCTTATGGCATTAATGAAAAAAAGATTGGAAGATGTTAGAGAGCCATGTCTTGGAACTATAAGTATCTTGCATCTTCTAGACAAACTGAACTGCAGTTTTTCATATAGGTAATAAGGAGTTTTACTATGTATTATTTTATGAAGGTAGATACAGTTTCTAGCATTTAAATAATCAACCAAAAATAATTTTATCATTTTGAGAGAGAAGTGTCAAACTCACTAACACCTCTATTTCTTACACCATGAACAGGAGCAAAGAAAGTGGGAGAAGGTTTCTAACTCCTCCTCGTTTCTGCAACTTATGCAAAAGTCATTTGCGATGACTTCCAGTCTGGAGACATGTCTGCCTATTAAACAGTGTCTGTGGTAACGGCCACTAGCGTAGCTACCTCTAGTCTTCCCAACGAGAGAAGGGCTCTCGATCGTTTTAGGTCTAGAGGCGGCCAGATAAGCCTTCTTGTTCTGCACGTTGAGAGTTCCGTCCATTTTGTATTGGCTTTAGATGTAATGTACTCCTTGAGCAGCAGTTTGACAGTTGCCATCGGGATACTCGGTGAGTTCCGAACCATTGAAGTCACCGATGTACCGTTTGTCGTAAGCTCGTCCACTTTTTCATTTCCACGTCTCTTCTAAAACAAACAGTTTTAACGTAAAACCCACAGTGTTTAAGCTTTGAGACTATTTATGTCTAAACAGTGCAAAGTAGAAATTTCTTACTATGAGCATTAGAGTGGACCTTATTTTAAAAATACCAAGGGCTCAAACTGTTGTAATTGATGATAAAAAATTCGTGAAAATTTTAGCAAGATCGGATACATATAAACCCCTGCGCATACGGCTTAAAGTTTGCACAAGTGCATGAAAGAAAAAAAAATTTTTTTTGTTTGAAATAAGGAAACTGTTAAGATTTTTTGTTTTTCCAAAAATTTTTCAGTCTAATAAGGGTATTCACCTCAAATTACTTGATTAACTCAGGGGGACAACATTTTAATTTTTGGATTTTCCCATTAATATTTATATTATTTTCGACTTATCTTGGTGCGCTGATTTCAAAACTATTATTACTTTTTTTCTAGCATCACCAGTTTTTGAGACAAGCGTCATTGAACGATTTCACTGAAATTTATCTCAAAAACTGATGCTAGAAAAAAAATTAATAATAGTTTTGAAATCAGCGCACCAAGATTAGTCGAAAATAATTGCTGGGAAAATTCAAAAATAAAAATTTTGTCCCTAAGTAATTCAAATAATTTTAGGTGAATACCCTTATTAACTGAGAAATTTTTGGAAAAAACAAAGAAATCTTAGCTGTTTCCTTATTCTAAATGGAATTGCAAATGAAAATATTAAAAAAAAATACAATTTTTTTTTCTTTCATGCACTTGTGCAAACTTTAAGCCGTAAGAGCACGGGTTTATATGCATCCGATCTTACTAAAATTTTACACGAATTTTTCTTTCATTCATTAGCGCAGTTTGAACACTTGGGACGCTCCATGAATTGCTTGGAAATTTTCCCCATACAAATAAAGTCCACTCTAATGAGCATGGTGTTCTCATCCCATGACATTTTTCCATATTTTTCTGCGACATGTTGCCTTATTTTGACAATTGCAAAGGCTTCATATAAAAAATTTCAAATGAAATGTCTAAATAAGGCAGCTTTTTTTCTGATATTCCGAATGAGAAAACCTCATAAAAATTACACCATGCTTCATACAAAAAAAAATTAAAAGATTTTTCCAATAAAAAATATGGAAACTTTTTTATTTAAATTTACGTATTTTTAGTATTTAACAATTAAAAAAATTGTTTTTATTAAAACAAGACATGTTTATGTAATTTTGTATGTATCTTAATTACGCATATTGAGTTTTAAAATGAACCTAATCGTATGAAAACCATGCCTACCTCCAATACAAAGTTACTTTATAAAAACGGTAAAATCTCTTTAAATTCCACAAAAATGAATTAAATCACTTATTTTTAGCACATGAGCTTAAGTCCTAATTATACACTTTGAGTTTGAAAATGATTAAAATCAGTTGAAAACCACGTCTACCTCCCACACAAAGTGACTTTATAAAAACTGTAAAATTACAATATAAGAAATATAAAAAACAGTCGAAACCTGGTTTCGAAATTAAAACTAATAGCAATTTTAGGACGATCAAACTGGTTAAAGAACAAGGCAACTGTAAGTTTGCGCACCTTAGCACTTTTGAGCTTAAAGTTGACATAATAGTGATTAAATAAAAAAAAATATGGTTACAACTTGAGGTGACCCTATTTTTATCTTACCAAATGTATATATGAAAATTTTTCAGTTTAAAAATATATAGTGACGTATCGAGAATATTCAAATCCTCGCATACAGTCTCACCGACCACAAATTCAATACCTGTCATACAAAATGGTCAGAGCCTGGTTTATACAGGCATCATTAGGACTATTATATAGATTAGAAAAAAAATTAAAAAGTTTCGCACCTTGCCACTCCCAGTGCTTAAAGTATATGTAACAGCCATTAAATAATAAAAATATTGCAAATATAAGGTGACAATTTTTCTAAAATATTTTAAAGTATTTAACCAAATTTTCCGTTTTTATGCATCTATACCACTAAATGACATTTTATAGCGCCTACATTTTAAACGATACGTCATTGGATTTATTTTATTTCCAAAAAAACATATCTTAGTTATGAAGTGTGTCGGTTTTTAACTTTTTTGGATTTTGCAAAATATTTCAAAATTAAAATTAAGTATAACTACAAAATTCATGAACAAAAATGTAAAAATATCATTTTAGGGCCAACTTTCAAGGTTGTTTTGTATTTGTTGTAGAAAGCGGAGGTAAATAAAAAATTTTCCGTGAAAGCAATGAATATTTGACTATGAAATGACTTAAATGATTTTCATAAAATGCATGAATTTGTCGAATTTTTCATCATTTATTTTTTTTTTATATTATAACCTAAATGAATTTTAAAGCACAAGATGTTTAGTTTTTAAATGCCAAATAAGAAACTAGTCTCAAAGTAATGAATTGGTAAAACTTCAATTATTTCATTTTGGTAGCTGAGAATATCAACCAATTTATCTCTCATCGTTTATTTTCGCTTTAGTTCGCAATCCTCCATGTATGTTAAAGCATCATCGCAATCAAACCAACCAAACCTTTCTCTATAGCACATACTCGTCTTATGTTCGCTTGCAATCCTTCGACTTATGTTTGATGTTTTACACAGCACGATATGAATCGTTTTTGCTTTCACAAATTTTATACTGCATTCTTGCTTTCACAAAAAATATTTCCTTCTTTTGCTTTAAGCGCGTCATTTCTATTGAAGTTCTCATATAAAAACGATTTCATGAAATCTTGGTTACATGAGATGAAATTTGACAGTTCTCATGGAAGCAAATATTGCTCGTGAGAAGACATGTAATATACGGCCATTCGTGAAATCTTGGTTACATGAGATGAAATTTGACAGTTCTCATGGAAGCAAATATTGCTCGTGAGAAGACATGTAATATACGGCCATTCGTGAAATCTTGGTTACATGAGATGAAATTTGATAGTTTTTATGGAAGAACCTAAAATTTTTGAATCTTTGGTAAAAAATAAAATTTACAACTCCATTAAAACTAGATTATCTGAGATACAGCATGGATTTGTATCAGGTAAATCTACCTCTACTAACTCTTTTTACACACTTTCTGTCCAATAATATGGAAAAAGATCATCAAGTAGACGTCATATTCACGGATTTCGCAAAGGCTTTCCATAGAGTTCAACACTCTGTTTTGATTAATAAGCTAAGTAGCCTCGGATTCCATTTCTCGCTACTTCTATGGTTAGAGAGCTACCTTGTTGGTCGTCAACAATATGTTAAAATTGGTAATAATTTATCTAAATACATTGACAATTATTCTGGGGTACCCCAAGGTAGCCACCTAGGTCCTCTGTTGTTTGTTCTGTTTAACAACGATCTTTCGAATTATGTTCGCTTTTCTGAGTGCCTGATGTATGCTGATGATGTAAAGATCTTTAGATGTGTGGACTCTCACGAATACTCCCTATTGCTTCAACGTGACATGGATAGCCTCCAATTTTGGTGCGAGACCAATAAATTGCATTTTAATGTGTCTAAATGTAATGTAATGTCTTTTTCTACGAAGAATCAACTTTTCGAAGGTTCTTACGGTATTAATACGGTATTGATCGAGAGAGTCGACTTGAAGAAAGACTTAGGGGTTTTATTTGAGCGAAAGTTAAGCTTTGCCAAACATTTTGATGCTATTATATCAAAAGCGAATGCGATGATGGGATTTTTATCGCGCAATACGAAAGAGTTCTCCGATCCCTTTACCGTGAGAACCATTTTCTTTTCAATTATAAGGTCGATTTTAGAGTATAATTATGTTATCTGGGACCCTCAATATTCTATACATATTAAAAGAATTGAAAATTTTCAAAGGCGTTTCACTAGGTTAGCAATTCGCAAGCTCCACTGGGATTTTATGCCTTCCTATGAAGCGCTACGTGCTCTTCTTGGACTAAAGTCTTTGGAGTTCCGGCGAAAGTATTTTCTCGCCTTATTTGCTCGGGATGTAGTGATGAATCATATTGATTGTGCACCACTTCTATCTCTTTTCAAATTGTATGCACCTGAAAGAAATTTTAGGCAAAGGCAATTGTTCTATATACCCTACAGAAGAACTAATTATGGCAAATATGACCCGGTTTACAATATGACCAAAACGTTCAACATTATCTGCAGCTCGATTGAAATCACCCAAAATAGGGTAGCATTTAAAAACGATATCATGCTGATTTAGTTGTATAACCTACGATTAAATTATGTACTTACAGTAACTGTATAACAATAAATGTTAATAGTTGATTGATTAAATAAATAAATAAATAAATATTGCTCGTGAGAAGACATGTAATATACGGCCATTCGTATGAACTCATATCAGTTTTGGTTGGTTTGGCCAGACCACTGTTCTGCTACATACAGAAAAATGGTGAAAAATACAAAATTTTCTGTACGAAATGCACGCAAAAATTTAGAATTTGTTTCCATTGCGTTCGCCATATCGACTTTAAATAAGTCATGGAACCGTTTCGCTCAAACAAGCCAGAAAAAAAATTACGCTGCTTCA
This sequence comes from Dichetophora obliterata, assembly GCA_963920525.1. Lineage (NCBI taxonomy): Eukaryota > Metazoa > Arthropoda > Insecta > Diptera > Sciomyzidae > Dichetophora > Dichetophora obliterata. The sequence continues at coordinate 115,535,191 of OY986438.1, read as the reverse complement.
CACAGAGAAAACAACATTTTCAAAAGTGGCAGAAACGAGCTACTTTTAAAAACGTTTAACCCAGATTTTGCACTTCTAACGTTTATTTTAATTTTAAAAACGAACATTTAAAAATGAAATAGTAAAACGTTTATTTTCATTTTAAAAACTTACATTTTCAAATGAGATTCTAAAATGTTCGTTTGATTTTTAACAATGGATATTTTAAAATGCTGTAGTAAAACGTTTATTTTCATTTTAAAAACGAACATTTTAAATCGAGATTCTAAAATGTTCGTTTGGTTTTTAATAATAAATATTCTCAAATGCAAAATGTTTATTTTCATTTTAAAAACGAAAATTTTAAAATTAGATTCTAAAATGTTCGTTCGATTTGTAACAATAAACATTTTTAAATGCAATAGTGCAACAATTATTTATATTGTAAGAACGAAAATGTAAATTATTTCCCATTACTTCATAAATTTACAGAAATTCGCATTTCCTCTATTAATTAAAAAAAGCTTTATTGTTTTCAAAATTACACTTTTACAGTTTTTAGGCCAACTGCAGATTGATGAAATCGAGAATGAAAAATATTTAATTTTCTGAACAAATATCAAATACATAAGTCACGGAAACATATACAACAAACAATTCGTTATTAACAAGTGTTTTGAAACAAAGTATGTGAATTTTACTATGTCATGGTAAAACGTTCGTAGTTGTTTTAAAAACGTTTCGTTTCACTTTTCTATTTAAAAATGCGCGTTTTCATTTTTGTATGGCGTAAAATGTTTCTAAAAATATTAATTTTAACCTACTATATTATAGTAAAATATTCGTAGTTGTTTTAAAAACGTTTCATTTTACTTTTCTATTTAAAAATGTGCGTTTTCATTTTTGTATGGCGTAAAATGTTTTCAAAAATATTAATTTTATCCTAAAATATCATAGTAAAATATTCGTGTTTGTTTTAAAAACGTTTCGTTTTACTTTTCTATTTAAAAATGTGCGTTTTCATTTTTGTATGGCGTAAAATATTTTTAAAAATATTAATTTTACTAAACGATTTTAAAATGTGCGTTTTTGATTTTTTGTTTTCTCAGTGCAGAGTTGAAAATGGTCTGGCCAAAACACTGTCATCTATCCGAGGGTTAATTAAAGTTATGCCAGCGTGCCGAATTTTAAGCGCTGTAGAACTTGTATTATATGCAGAATTCGTTTAATATTTTTTTTACATATTCCGTAACAGTTGTACATCAATAATCAATTAAAAATATATGATTTTCAAAAATTTTTTGCATAAAACCTCCCTTGAGTAAACGTTTATTTTATAAATATTTATGTGTGGTAAAATTTACAACAAAAATTTAAAAACCCGTTTTTTTCAAAAAATCTGAAATTAATAATTTTAAAAAAACTGAAACCGAAAAAACTAAAAAATCAATAAAATCACAATGACAAGCACAGAACGACAGAATAACGTCGGCATTTTGTCCTCTCTTTGACAATGCTGGAAAATGAAAAACAATAGAAATATGATATTGAACTTTGCAGATAATAATTCAAATTTTATGTAGGAGCTGTTTCAGGTGATCAAATTTTATGTAGTCATACAATTATCACGGTGTCCTAGTAAAAACCTAGCCTAAGAAATGCTTCGGTTATTCACTGTAATATTTTTTCCTAATTTTTTTACTAAACATATGGTTCCATGGAGACTCCATAGAAAAAAAAAAAAGGTCGTTTGATCATATTCACTCGCCGTGACTGATGAAATTTTATTTTTTGCGATATAAATAACAAAAAATCATGTATTCTACTCAATGTTCTGCCAAACAAAAATCGAACGTAAAAACAAAGGAAGCAATCAATTAATATTGCAAGCATCCAAAACAACAAAAACACTGACACCACTAACAAAAAAGAAAAAATTAGCTAAAATAAAGCAATTGCGATCGAAGCTAATTTGTGTTTCAACAAAACCTTGAAATCTTAAACGAATCTAAAATCAGCGATTAAATGTAAATAGATTAGATATAAACAAATAGATACACCCAACAACAATATCAACAACAACAACATTAACAATAGCATCTGTACCGAAATCGAAGAAGTAGGGCGAAGCAAATTGTTACGAGTTAAGATTTTGATTAGCTAAATGTTCTAAATGTTGCTGGCGAGCAACTAAATAACATTACGCAAGGAATAAAGATATTTCAAAGTAATACAGCAACAACAAGTTGTGGCAACAACAATAGCAGCAAGTTCAAATAGCACAAAGCTTGCTAATGGTTGCGTTCGTTCTTCCAACAGCCAAGGCGTATCTAATGGATACTCTTGCAGTTTAAAGTCATGTAAACGCATGGAGATCCATCAGATTGCCTAGAGTTGACGGAACAGATCATAGATTATAGAGTATATAGTAGCATTGCATCCAAATCTAAACAAATCGAACAGGTTGGTTGATTTTATTTGTTTTTTATTTTCAAAAACTTACATAACTGCGATACGAAGACATAATTCGTGGTTCTATTTGGCACTTGGTACTGGCAGCTTGTATCTTTGAAATGTGTTGTTTTTTCTTCACTTATTTATTTGAATTTTTATTTACTACTTTTTGTTATTTTCTTTTTGTTTTCTTAGTCTGTGCTTCTTGCATCTGTTTTGCGTTGCTTTGCTTTAGCGTAACATAAACATTTTTGTATTTATGTGGGAGTTCGTTCTTTTGGGTCAGCGTAAGATAGTTTTCCTCTGTGTTGATTTTTCTGTAATAACTGAGAGGTGGGTGAAAATGCTTGAATGACGTGTTGAGATATTGGCAGTTCCGTGTTTTTTGAGAATACTTGAAATATGCACTAGTTTTTAATTTTCTCACATAATTTATGCAAAAACTGTTTTCACACACACTTGCACGTCAATCGACCGAGTGCTGAACAACGAATGCATCTTCCACAAGATGCACCGACACGCCGCGTATCGAAAAGATCTCATTAATCAGTTCGAGATACTCGACTCACATCAAATCGATTCTTTAGAATAACAAATAAATGCAAGTTAACTAGAAACATTCCGCACTAGCGTTAAGTAAATGCTTCTGTGCACTGTTGTAGCTCCTCTAGCACTTGTATTTCATAGATATTTTTGTAACTGAAAACGCTGGCACGCGCACACAAAAACAAACAGTAGCCTATTTTTGCAATTTTTTGCGCATATTCAGCGCAGAGCACTTATTTTTGGGGATAGTGTCGACGACGCGGGCACGCATTCGGGCTGCACGATACGATCCCGTCCAAGTAACAGGCACACGTCGCCGTGTATCTATCTCAGCACGATTGGCTACAAAAAGTATCTAGCGCTTGCATGCGACCGGCGAATAACTCGACGTCATCGAAAAAATTATCTTTGTATCCGTCCGTCTCAAAGACACATTGGCTTAAATTAAACACAGCGATGTATCTTTTAAGCTTTCTGAAATAATTTACTTTGAATTTCTTCTTCTCAAGCAGTGACTTTTATTTAGAATTTTTCTATCTGAGAATCTGTCGCGTGCGTGTTTTACGTTCTGTACGTTAGGTTCGGCGCGTTGTCAAAAGGAAACTGTTTCGCTTTGCATCTACAAGATTTTAAATTTTCCCGAGTAAACTCAAATTTTGAGATTTTCAGTTCTTATTTTTTCAATTTCGCTCACACACAGCAGCCAGTCAGTCAAGCGCCCGCCGCCAGCCAGCAGCCAGCTCAAATTCTGTAGATATATTTTTTACTTTTCCTTTTCAGTTTTTTCCAATTTTTGAGCACAAAATCATTTCGGAAATGTATCGCCGCACTACGAATCCCCAATGGATGCTGGGAGCGTAAAATGAAGATGTTTTTCGTATTTTACTACATATCTTGTAGGCTGCTTGTAATAAATTGCAATAAATTAAGAATATTCCACGCTGCACTGCTCTGCATTAACTTAATTTTTGACTTTGCGAATGGAATCTGATTTTGGCGCATCGCATTGCATCAACTTCGTGGTTTCGCCGGTCCGGTCAGTATCAGCATCTTGTCAATTATGACATGCATACATAGCTGACTGTATTCTGAGAGCATTCTTTGGCGACAACGACAACAGCAAACTGTCTAAATAGATTTGTGCCATTTTCTCATAAATTGCCAATAGTACCGGAAATGTTAAAACTTAAAAAAAAACTTAATATCAAAGAAATCAAAATCGAAAGACATCAGACCTTTGTTTGGCACAAAAGCTAAAATCTTTACCAGGAGTTGAGATATTTTGACAGTATTTAAAACATAAAATTTATTCACACTGACATTAGATGATTTTCAGCGGTTGCATTAAGAAACTATTAAATTATTAATAAATACCTTATGTGCGAACTCATTTCAGAATTTTTAAAAGCATCTCTTCGTCTTCTTTGTCAAAATTAATGTTTTTGATATTCATCTGGAGTAGTGTTGCCAGATTTTTATTTCAGCAACACTTACTATTAATGTTTTTACGTCTTAAATAAAGTTGGTATCATTAAAAATACCTGCGCATTTTTATTTAATTTTTTTTCAGCCATTAAATAAATTATCTGATAGAAGGGCACTCAACTAATTATCTGGTACAATTTTCGCTAATAAATATTAGGTCTGTTCTCGTACTAAGTTCAAGTAATTGTAATAGATTAGAGAGTGACATTTTTTACGTTATTCTTCTTTCTCGAGATATAAAAATTTGTAAAATAACGCTTTCAAGCAACTTCAAGCTACTTGAATCTAGTACAGGAACAGACCTATTATGTCATATGGGAAAATGTAAAACAAGTCAATTTTTAATTAAACTCTTTTTAAACCAAATCGATTTTGAATCATTTTTTGAGACAACATGAAATGTTTTAGAGGTTATTTGAAAAGGTTAGGTTAAAGTGGCTGCCATAATTCGGACACACTTAGGCCAATAAGGTCCATTGTGGTTCCACAGGGTTAATTTCCTTTCTCTGTTTAAACCAATTTAAGCTGTTCACAAAGCTTTGAATTCGGTATACCGACAATTCCGAGAGTTCGTCAAGGTCTATGAAAAATCACTTGTTGCAATCTGCAAAATATGGACTAAGAACAACTAAGGCAAATAAGCTTAAAATAACAACTTTCCGTAGAAGGGCAAATAATTTATTCTTAACACACACCGTTTTGTATCCCAAATCCCAAATAAAGTTGAAATGCTGTAAATGGAGAGCAGACTTTTTGAAAGCATTTTTAAAAAACAGTACATTGAAATAAAGGAAAATTAGACAAACAGTATTTTAAAAATACTGTAAAAATTACAGCATTTTGACAACACAGACTTTTGACAAGCAGAAAACTGACCCGCTCCCAATTTATTATTTTATGACTAGCTGAAACCCGGCGCGTTGCTGCCACTCTCCCTATTCAAACGCCCATAAAATGTTATCAGTTAAACAGCATGTCTAAATTGAGGTCAAATACTGAATTCTGAGACTGTGCGACCTATATCCACAAAGCTATTCGATATAACAAATTTGGGTTGTATAGGAAGTGCCACTCTCTCTTCATCACCGCTAATAGAATGTAATCAATTAAACTGGATGTCTACATGGAGGTCGAATACCGAATTCCAAAACTGTGCGACATATAACTCCAAAACTATTCGATAGCACAAATTTTGATTGTATGGGAGGTGCCACTCTCCTTTTCCCTACGCCCATAAAATTTTAGCAATGAAACTGCATGAGTACATTGAGGTCGAATACTGAATTTTGAGGCTGAGTTACCTATAACTCCAAATCTATTCGATATCGCAAATTTGGGTTAAATTGGAGGTGTCACGCCCCCCCCGAAAAACTCTAAAAAATTTTATCAGTAAATCTGCAAGCGTAAATTTTGGTCGAATACTGAGTTCCGACGCTGTGCGACCTTGAACTACAAAGCTATTCGATATCACAAATTTTCGTTGTATGGGAGGTGCCACTCCCCCTTGATCAACGCTCATAAAATGTAATCAATGAAACTGCATGTGTACATTGAGGTCCAATACTGAATTCCAAAGCTGTGAGACCTATAACCCCAATGCTATTTGATATCTCTAATTTGGGTTAAATAGGAGGTTTCACGCCCCCTTGTCGTACGCCCATAAAATGTAATTAATGAAACTGCATGTATGAATTGGGGCCGAATACTGAATTCTGACGCTGATATTCAATATCGCAAATTTACGTTAAATGGGAGGTGCCACGCCCCTCTTACCAATGAACATAGATTGAATCAATGAAACTGCATGTGTATATTGAGGTCGAATACTGAATTTCGGCGTTGTACGACTTATAACTCTAAAAATTTTTGATAGCACAAAGTTGGGTTGTATGGGAAGTGGCACTCCCCTTTGCCCTACGACGACAAAATGTAAGTATTGAAAATGCATGTATAAATTTAGGTCGAATACCGAATTGTTACGCTGTCAACCTATAACTTCAAAGCAATACGATATCGCAAATTTGGGTTGTAAGGGAGATGTCACGCCTCCCTGTCCAACGCCCATAAAATAAAACCATTGAAACTGCATGTGCAAATTGAGGTCAAAAACTGAATTCCAAAGATGAATTCCTATAACTTCAAAGCTATTCGATATCACAAATTTGGGTTGTATCGGAGGTGCCCCTCCCCCTTGTCCACTCCCATAAAATTTCATCACAGAAACGGTACGTCTAAATTGTGGTCGAATACCGAATTTCTAAGCTGTGCGACCCATAACTCTAACTAAAGCTATTCGATAACAACAATTTTTTATTTATATGTGGGAGGTAAAAGGGGGTGTGGCATTGCCCCTTAAACCATCTCGTACTCAAAGCAAAGCGTACTTACAAAATTTGAGCTTAATCGGACCAATGGTTTCGAAGTATTTTGATATTTTCTTTAAAGTAGGCGTAGATGAATTGTGACCACGCCCATTTTTTCAAAGTTAATTATAGTTATCATACGAACTTATTTACCAAATTTTAATTTCATACGACCAAAACCGTCTTAAATACAGCATTTTTATTGATTTGTGGGCGACAAAAAGGGGTGTGGTACAAAACCTGCAAAGATACACACATGCAATTTCTTATGTGCACCCTCCACACAGACCCCAATCACCCCTGAAAATTTCATTGAAATCGGGCAAGCCGTCTAGGAGGAGTATGCGAACAGGAAGTTTTGCCACTTAATTTTATAGTATATATAGATATCAAAACAGTGGGCGCAAAAGTGGGCGTGGTCAATTTTTCTTTCAGTAAACACTTAAATTGGATTACTACGAACATTTGAAAAAAAAATTATCCAAATCGGTCCAGCCGTTTTCCGATTTTAGATAAATTGAAAAAAGTGGGCGCAAAAGTGGGCGTGGTCAATTTTTCTTTCCGACAAAACTTAAATTGGATTACTATGAACATTAAAAAAAAAATTATCCAAATCGGTCCAGCCGTTTTCCGATTTTAGATAAATCAAAAAAAGTGGGCGCAAAGTGGGCGTGGTCAATTTTTCTTTCCGTTAAAACCTAAGTTGGACTATTACGAACATTTAAAAAAAAAAATTATCCAAATCGGTTCAGCCGTTCTCAACTGATGCAATTACCAACGAACGACATTTGATTTTTATTTATATAGATAAAAAGATTTGCCCTTGTACGGAATGTTGTTTTTGTCATATAAAACTGATATTTCTCATGAAAAATTCGATGATGAAACGGACATAATGTCCATTGACCTTATGTCCGTGGACATTATGTCATTCCACCAATATTTACACTAAGGTATTAAAATTTAGTACAGGGGTAGACACAATTATGACAACTTACTTTCAAGAATGCGGGCGTTATTCATCAAAAGGGCGTGGCAATATAAAAAACACTGTATAACGAATAATATTGACACTAGGTGTAATTGTTACTATTCTTAAATTGGTCCATCTTAATCTGACTCTTCTGTTGTGATGTAAAACTGATCATATTTGTCAGAACAGAAACCTTTCCGGGGTGAAGATTGCGCTTTTCATAGAAATGTCAAAATTTAGCTCTAAAGAACAAAAGCGAGGTTTAGTCTTTCTGCCAAAAATGTTAAAACTTCCTTTTCCGACGAGCAGCAGAACGAACAAGTTGTTAGAAGTACACAACTTAACAATAATTTTATAACTTCTTTTGAATTTCGACCATCCTGGTAAGCCTTAACAATCACTTATTATTTTTATTGTTATTCATCAAATTTGTACTTGAATATGGTATTTAAAATGCTTCACGCATTATTTTACAGAATAAACCTCACACTAATATCATAATTTTCCAGACCTATTGGTAAATTTAACTCAAAGGCAAGTAAAAAGAAAGCAGACGTTGAAAAAAAAAAATAGTAAAACTTAAGGTAAATTGCACTTTTTCACAAAAAGTTAAAATTTCAATCCCTAAACAAAACATTTTTATAGATCGTATAAAAATTTTGTGTATACGGCAGTCGAAAGACTTCTGGATATGCTAGTATTTGGGTGTAAAATAAAATCCATTTTAATTGCAAGATCTACATGCTTGTTTTTATGCTCTCGTCTGACAACCCGGAGAAACAACAAGATCCAACATTTGATCCCTAGAGCATTAACAGCAGTAAAAATACGCATAAGCAGGTAGTTGAGTAGAATCCGTGTACGCGTGGGGTTTGGCATCCCCAAAATAATATACAAATTTGGTTTCAGTGAACCGGTTATTATAAAAGTAGAAACAAATTTCGTTACATATATGTGTTATTTACACGCGCTAGATGCACATAAATTAATTAAGTTTTTTTTTTTTAAACAAAATCATTTAAGTTGCCAAAAATGCTGAAATCATTCGTGGAAAATATAGTTTAAATTATGTGACTGAGCAAATAATTTTCATAAAATAGATTAAAAATATAAAAGAAGTGAATAATTAGAGTTTTAAGTTTGCATTAATATCATTATTTAAGAAGATTAAACTTAATTCGACTAATAAAACAAACGAACAAAACAAAGAAAAAAAAACAAACGGTATCTATATACGAAATTAGTGACAACTAAAATCTAAGTGAAATATAAGTTTATACATTACGCAAAAATTTGGCTCTGACGCAACATTAAAAATTTTTCTGCTGAATTGTCATATACCTTTTTCTAAAACTGAATTAAATTTAAATAGCTGCACAGCGCTCCAATAGCTCAACACTAGTGAAGGCCTTCATTGGTGGACGATAGCAGCAGAGAGCAAAGTGAGTTTAAATGGTTAAATTTGTTTAAAATTACTATATTAAAATTACATAATTTGCCTAGATAAATAATTTATACTTTAAAACTACATAAACATAGTTTTGAAAATTAATATAGACTGGCAGAAAAACAGAAATATAAATCGATTTATGTACTTATAAGTATTAGAGCACATACATAAGAGCAAAGCAACACTACTGAGAGTGAGAGTGATCTTTTTATAAACATGTTGCTAGTAGAAAGTGTTATACCTTTATAAAGAATGCAAAAATTACCTCTCTCCCATTGTTGTCGTTTTCATAATTGTTTCAGAGTCTCGTGCAGCAATAAAAGTTTGCGATCTACATATAGCATACGATGCAAGTTTATATTTTTTTTATTCTGTCTAAAATAATTTGAGTGCCGAAGTAAAAAAAAAGAAAATACTTATGCTATATTGAATCGTTAAATAAAATATTAAATACCGCAAAACATTGAAATGAGTGGGAAAAACATTTGCTACTATTTTTATGTAAATTGAAAAAAAATAAAAAACTTCCTACTTAATACTAAACATTAAACGAGTTACTACCTAATAAAAAGTTAATTGAGTTGAGTCAGAGCTATCTTGCAAAAACTTCAGAATAAATATTTTTTTTGCTTATATTGGAATTTCTTTTAATGTAAATAAGGATAACTAAATAGAATTTATTATGAATATTAAGGAAATTTTCGAAATGTAATATTTTACCAATAATAAAATATTAAAGTAAAATGTACTTTTTAAGGCGTTGATAGCAAATGGTTATATGTAACTAATTATAATAAGATAAATCATGTTAATGATTAATGAATAAAATCTGAAAGCATTTGAACAATGATGGAGTAGTTCTTCGGTTTCCTTTTGGTGATATGGAGGTTTAAAGACAGCTAGGTTGATTTAGGGATCTGAGATTTCTGCGCGACTTAGATCATAGGTAGGGCGGGTAATGAAGCGCGTATCTTCAACAACACCTGAAGATATATGAGTATTTGGTTGAGATTAGTACCTTCAGCTAGTGTTTGTTTTAGCTCATATAAAAATGATGGTCATGAAGGGGTTTTGTTTAACTCATGATCATTGCGGTCCATTTATGATATAACTTTAGGGAGTATACAATAAAATTTGTAATGGTGGTTTTCCAGTAAGCAGATATGTAATGGCTCCCGCTTTGACATTTTTCGCTTCTCGGTCATCTAACTGGCTTTGTATCCAATTTGAATACAAATGTATGAACCTTATCGCTATAAGGTATCATGCCACATAGTGTCAATCTTTTGATGTTACATTACATAGGATAATAAAATTCGTTGCAAAAATTGGTACAAAGAGCGTGTCACTATTAGAAAAACACTGTATCACAAATAATATTGATACTAGGGTACATAAATTCGGAACAAGAGTATATACATAGAATTATAACAAAACACCATCAAGAAAGTAGGAGGAATTCTACATATGATTCTAGGATACTAAAATTCGTTACAAAAGTGGGTAGAATTATTTTGAAAAATTATTATATTTGACAAAAAGAAAAAATAAAAGAATTTAAAAAAAAAAAGTCTTCAAAATAACATTAAATTGAAAAATAGTTTTAAATTCCGGTTCCTATTAATTTCTTCGTCAAATTTGATAATTTATTTATGTTCATTATTATAATGAAAGTCCTATTATTTAAATTTTTCCTAATTTATTTTATATCACAAATATATTAATTTTTTTATGAATATAAAAGCTTTGAAGTCGGTGCTAATTTTTGCAGCACAATCGTGATCGGCAAGTAACAAGCGCACTTCCCAACAAACAAAAGCTCTTGTTATTGTGTTCAGTGATCGAAAGCGTTATTTTTATAAAAGTCTGAATTTATAAGCGCCAACTTTAAGGGCGCTAATTCATAAAAAATTAAGATATTTATGATAATAAAATAAAATTAGGAAAAAATTCAAATAATATGATTTTCAATACGATAATATATATAAATAAATTATCAAATTAGACCAAGTAATTAATAGGAGAAGCAATTTTATATATTAATTATTACTTTGTAGTGATTTTGATGTCGTTTTTTTGGTCAAAATGTTTTTATTACTTTATTTTTTACAAATAACAGCGAAAAAAAAGTTTATTAAATTTTTTGTTTTTTGTTGCTATATATAAACAACAATTGTTAAAAATGAAAGTCAATAGTCTATTTTGTAGCCATTGTCATACCGAATCTAAAACACTTCGGTTTTTTGTTTCAGATAAGACGTTGCCGAGACATCGTGATGGAGCCAACTTGCTTCCAAAGTATGGCGTTCCGTTTAAGTACGAATTTTTTGTAAAAAAAACTGAAAAAGTTAATAAAAAATTTTTGTTTTTGGAATTTAAGACTTTGTTTATCATCCCTTACAGTTTTTATAAACATATATTTCATAATAAGCTCACGAGAAATTCCCTAAAATAGCCTATTTCTTTAGACGACGAACTAGACTACATCCTTAATGAAAACTATTGAAATTAAATTAGAACATGTGACAGGTTGTTGATTTGAACTGAGCAAATGAAGTGGAAATCGATTAATTGTATTACAGAAACAGTCCAGTAGCTCGTTCTTGTAACTCGTAACGATCACAGTTACCGATCCATTTTACCGATTTGACGTCATTCTGACGTAATTCTCACCTCCAATTTATATACTAAAACGGGTACTTTCGCTTTGGTTAAATTTTTCACTGATTATAATATTTTTGTTTGTTTAAAACTTTTCATGGAAATTGTTGAATATTTCCACAAACATTATTACACATCAATAGGGCTCGGAAGTTATAGTACAATGATTTTTTTTTAGATAGGGGTAGACATTGCTTATAAACACCAAAATCCATTTCATTAAACGTACAGTTCGAAAATCGAATTTATATTTTGCATTTTTGGTCATTTTTCACAATATTTTCGTTTCTAATGTATTTTTTACTTTTAAGAATTAATAATTCGTAACTTTTTGTCATTTTATATTTTTTTAATAAAGAATTTTGTTATTTAAACTGCATTCTTTATTTAGTTTTATAAAAGTTTTTACTTTATTATTTTACATCCTCGTTTACTTCCTGTTCACACACGATTTTTCTGCTTCGATTTGGCGTAATTTGGTGCTACAATTAGTCAAGCTAAATTGCAACTCTGAGTTCAAGAATATGAGACGAAGTACAATTCACAATAGTGGATGTCAATAATTTACTGTGCAACACAAGGAAACAGTTGTTTTTTGGTGTTGGTTTTTTGACCAAGCATATTTCAGTTTTTAGTGTTCTTTTATATATTCAGATATATCAGATATATTTTCGTCTGATGGAACTATACTTTTCTGTAAAATATGTAGTTTAAAAGTTTCTGCTACAAAAAAATTTACTGTTGAACAGCTTGTGCAGTAGAGTTGGGTCGTTCCGGACCTGCATAGTTCATGGAACTATGTTCAGTCTCGGACATAGTTCCAATAGGGCTGTTCACATTTCAAACCGCTCATCAAATCGTTTGTCAAATCCAATAGAACATCGTGGGAATTCCATGGAAATTTCACGCTGTTCTATTGGATTTGACAAATGATTTGATGAGCGGTTTGAAATGTGAACAGCCCTAATCATTCCATCTGTGCGATTTAAGCATGTTCAAACAGTTCCGATTGCAATAACATTTTTTTAATTGAGCAACATCTCTTTCGCACTTACATAAATTAATCGAATTGTTTGAGCGACGACAAGTAAGTCATTAGGGCTGTTCACATTTCAAATCGCTCATCAAATCGTTTGTCAAATACAATAGAACAACGTGGGAATTCCATGAAAATTTCACGTTGTTCTATTGTATTTGACAAACGATTTGATGAGCGATTTGAAATGTGAACAGCCCTTATTATGCATGTGAAAGAGAGTGAAACAAATAATAGATAAAATTAAAAATGATATATAGTCATTCCAGTTGTGTGCATTGTTCAGCATTAGGGCTGTTCACATTTCAAACCGCTCATCAAATCGTTTGTCAAATCCAATAGAACAACGTGGGAATTCCATGAAAATTTCACGTTGTTCTATTGTATTTGACAAACGATTTGATGAGCGATTTGAAATGTGAACAGCCCTATTGCTATTTATTTTTGCTTTTAACATATAAAACAGAACAATCACGGAATGACATTGAGCATGCTTTTGCTACTTTCATTCTTATAAAGAGAACTGCTGGAACTATATAGTTCCGCGAACATGCTTAAAGCTTATGAACTATAAGATGCAACTGCAAATGATTTTCAGCAACTTTATAAATTTACAACAGGAACTTTATTAAACATGAACTAAATGAAATTATTTACTAAATGATAGAAGTTCATTTTTGATATAAACTAAAGAAATGTTTTTCTTTAATTAAAAAATATTGAAATAAAAAATATTGAACTGTTCTGCAGTTCAAATAAACAAAGGAACTAAATAGTTCCGAGGACATGCTTCAAATTCCCTCTGTAGTTCAACAAGCAGACAAGCCAAATAGTCTATACAGTTCAAATAAGCAAAGGAACTAGATAGTTCCGCGGACATGTTTCCGTGAACTAGTTCCTTTCTTCAAAAGAATCGTTCCATGTCCGTTCCGTCTCTGGAACTGTTAAGCACAAGCCTATTGTGCAGCGAGTTAAGCATATTAAAGGCGTAGAGCGAAAAAACTTAGAAAAAGAATAGTAGAGCTCTCCTTTCGGCAAATTTTCCTTTAAATAAGCTCTCAAATAAATGCTTTCGTTCGTTTTTGGAAAAATATACGAAAATGTCTATTCCTGTGGAGTCTTCACTTAGAAAGTCCTATGTTGCTCATTGTTACGAAGGTACACTTCAGAAAATCAGAACTTATGCTAAAAATAAAAAGATTTGGGCAGTGGCGTAAAAAGCGGGCCCGCAGAGCCCGCGTTGCGGGCGGGCGCAACTCAGCTAGGGGCGCCCTCAAGTACCTTGATGAAATTGATAGCTAAAATGGAGAACAACGCACAGTGTTAAATAAACGGCCAAAATTCTTATATATCGACGTTTGAATTTTTCCAAATTTTTATAGCTTTCAATAGAAAATATCTTGGGTGAAAAAATCAAAATAAATTTTATTAATAGTAGTATTTTTAAAAATGCAATTTAACTTGTAATTCAAATTATATTTATTTTTTTTACATATATATCAAAATTAAGTTTAAAATTTCTTATGTCTGGCAACATGACTGTTTTTGTTTACATTTTGAACATATGGTTTAAAGCTTATCATAAAAGTAAACACTAAAAGCGGGATACAAATTTCTAAATATTCAAATTTTAAGTGATTAAAAAATAATTTGGAGAAAGATTTTCACGAAAAAACATCCAAAACACCAAATCCAAAAAAATCTTGCTAATACTTGCTAATGCGAAAGATATACATTTTTTATGGTGACTTATTGGTGACTTTATGGTGAAAATTTTTCTTATTTACAAGCACAAAAAAAAAACTCAATTTTTAAAGTATTCTTGCTGTAATCAAAAAAGCGTATAGCCCAAACAGAATAAGCATAGCCAACACGCAGCCAACAGAAAAAATGTCAACATAGAAGTTGGTTGCCTTGCAACCCTATGAAATGAACATAATGAAAATAACCAACACGTAGCGAACGCAGCCGACACAAAAATGTTGACGAACTTTTAACTTTTGCCGCAGCCAACGGTAGCGAAATGTCAAAATACATAGTTCAAATTAGAAAACTTAAAATTGACTAAAACATTAGTCCACATTAGAAAAAAAAAAACAAACAAATTATTGTATGCAAAAGGCTGTATCTATTAATTCAGTAAAAAATAACAAAATATTGTAAGCACAAAGCTCTATCTGCGTTATCAACATAAATTCTATTCTGTGCACTGCATTTCGTTGGCTACGTTTTCGACAGCTCGCTACGTGTTGGCTATGCCTATTCTGTTTGGGCTATTGTAAATATAAACAAAAACGTAGTTAATTTGTGTGAGTGGTATTTTCCAAGGCTGATTTCATTTTTAATTTTAATTCTTAACTGATTTGTTGTGGTATAACTCATAAATGTGTTAACATATAAATGTGTTATTACTTGTTGTTATCTATTTCAATTTCCATTTTAATTCAATTTTAATTAAAATTTTAATTCTAGTTTTTAATTTTAATTCTTAAGGGTTTTGTTTTAATACATATATTCTAATTTGCGGCATGCAGACGAAATCTTGTCTTAAATGCTAACATACCTGCTAATAAATACAAATACAAATATTAAAATATAATTAATCACAAAAGAAATTTATGTACTTCGTTGCTTTGAGACAAGACTGAAGTTTCAGGCAAAAATGGGTTTCGTTTATATGGGAGGTGGGTGTGACAGAGGTCGGATTTTTATAACTTTTTTAAGATTTCTTATTTTTGTATGAAAGATACTCAGGCCAATTTTCATAGCTCTACGATCACTCCTTCTTTTTTTGGCCAAAAATGGTGACGTTACACTGTGCGACGTTGTGCTTTTAAATAAAATTTAAGTCCCGTACATACGATTTCTCAGCGTGCAATAATCGACGTCAAAAAAACCGACTATTTTGAGCAAAAGTCGTCTTTGTTTGTCAAAATTCGATTATGGTCGGAGTCGATTAGCCCGTTTGCTTTTATATTTTCAGCAAGTCAGCAATTGATGTTATTTTAATCACTCAGTTGGTCATATTTTGTGACGTTAGCAAACTCTTTAGTTAGCGGGTACCGTCAAATACAAAACATTTAAACTAAACATCCTAAACTTATCATTTCACCAATAAAAAAATTATTGATCCCATTAATTCAAACTTTAAGTTTGTTTACTATTTTAAGTAATTAATATGTGATGTTTTCTTTTTTTACCTACTTTGTGTATAACATCTTACAAATTTTATTATGATAATTGATATTATAAAAAGTATTTCTAACGTTATTGCTTTTTTTAGCAAATTCTATTAAATTAATATATAGTTTTATTTATAAAATAAGATATTTTTAAAATATAACTGTTGTAATAAATGATGATCATCATATGACCATTGAATTAAAAAATCCTCTTTTTGTTCTCTTTTTTTTTTTTTTTGTCAAGAGCTCTCTTGTTTTCTCCTACACTTCTAGTAACCTAGTAATAACATAGTTTTACTCTGAAAGTAAGTAGTAGGGCGCTTTTAGAAACCTGCGGGTGGGCGCACAAAATATAGTTACGCTACTGGATTTGGGTTTCAATAGACGAAACGACGGACGTAGAGGGATGCTACATTGCAAATGTTGTCATAGGAACACTTGAAGAAGAGGGTCCTGGAAAAGTATTTTTACTTAATTCGGAAGTTCTTCTTGAAAGAGCTAATCACTCATCTATAGCAACATTTTTGTATAAATCTCCACATAATTTGTGGCTTCTAGAGATAAAACACGACAACGTGTTGCCATTTTTAAGTGACGCTGTGCCATACATGACGAAGGCTGGAAGTGGCATTCAAATCATGTACACCAAAATGATACATGTCTTGCGTGGCTCATGGACTTCATAGAGTGGCTGAAGAAATTAGAAAAAACCTTCTCGATCGCGAACCAATTAATATCAAATGTTTAAAATTTTTTTTAAAATGTCCCTCACGTATTCAGTTATTCCGAGAAAAGGCGCCTAGTGTGCCTTTGCCTCCTCAGCCTATACTGACCAGATGGGGAACGTGGATAAAAGCAGCATATTATTATTTCGAGCATTTCGAAACTATAAAAAGCTTTGTAATGGATTTAAATCCAGAAGATTCAACATCAATGTCAAAGGCCCAAGAGTTATTAAGTCATTTGCGCCCTCTGAACACGCGCGTGTACAGGTGTTTAAACATGATTTCTGAACGAAACTTTAAATATCTAATCAAATTGTTTATTGAAATCAAACCACAAGATTTCACGAGTAAATATGAAATAGAAAACAATTTGTGGTTCGCGCGAAAATTAATATCAATTTGTGCATTTTAGTTTCTGATATTCTCAAAGTAACTAATCATGAAATAAAAGCAAAAAAATGCCGGGCATTGTATATACCAGATCTTATAAATTTGTGCTTATATTTATTGAATTTTGCATTTCGAGGTAAGTTTGTATTATTATTTATTATAATAAGATGAAATAATATCAAATTTTGTTATATTGTGTACCAAAAAGTGTTAAAAAATGTAACCGTGTACAGGTGATTTTCCAACATTTTTTCACTTTATTTTATTTTTCTCTGTTTTATAACTTACTTTTACTCTATTTAATTAAATTTATAATAAAAAATCATAAAAATATACCGTCGTTTTACTATGGGCATTAATGGGTTAAAAACTTTCATGTACAAAATAATTTTATTTATATTTAGACCCATTATGGAACTCTTTCTGATTCCATTACTAAGCTGGAAGCTTCTGGACAATCTCTTTATGACTCGGTCAATGTTGTGAAATCTGCAGAACTTAATATACAAAACTTAAAAAATGCAGTTGGTATTTCAATAAGAAATAAAATGAAAAGTGTATAGGGAAAAAACCGCGGATTTACAGTAATTTCAAAAATTTCACTAATTCTTAAAAGTGGAGAAGAAGGAGGAACAGAAGAATTTTGGAATGATTTGTTAACTAACGACTTGCCTTTTTTACATGTGCGCCAATAACTTCAGTAGCTGTTGAACGCAGCCTTTCAATGTATAAAAATTTGCTTTCTGATAACCGCCGTTCATTTCATCCAGATAATATTAAGCACTTGATTATTGTTCAATGCAATCAATTTTATAAATATTTCTCTAATTTTATTTTGTATTTAAATTAAGTTCATTACTTTTTTTTTATATTTTATTAAGTTTTTTTATAATTTTTTTAAATAAATATTTCAAATAAAAAATAAATTAATTAAAATGAAAATAATAATTATTTCGAAGTGCATTTTTTTAATGCATTTGTATATGATTTTTAAATGTATTTTTTTATGAGTTTTCAGGTCATCAACTTCCGAGCCCTACACATCAATATTACACAATGAATTTTCTTAAAATTCATATAATCACTTTTCAATAACAACACTATCACCTTTTTGTTATAAAATTTTAGCATACATAAAAAATAAATAAATGCAAGTAAACAGCTGCTTGTCATTTGACTCAATTTCGCAGCGTTTCTTCTCGATTTGTGTTCTTTATCAACACGGACCAAATTTTTAACGATTTTAACGATTTTAACACTAATTCTCACGAAATCAGTAACTAAGGATCGATACAGCGTGACGTCACACAAATCCGTAACTTGCGGACTATTTAACAAAAACGAGCTACAGGTGAGAGTAGATATCGAAGATATCAGTCGCAAACTTCGATCAACGCGATTTACTGAAACGAGATACTGAAATAGAATCGACAGAAGTGATTCCAAAGGAAGCTAAAGTGGAAGGGAAAGTCTTGAATTCCATCGCTTCCACTTTCATACCCAGAAGACATTCTTTTAACATATGCATGTCATTGGAAGGAATGCTTTCCTTAGTCTTCTCTAAAAGTGCTTCCAGAATTTTTTCAATGGAAGATTTCTTTAAGCCCTTCATTGAAAAGATTCTAGTAGGTGTTTTCCCAGGAGAAATTTAAAAAGGCATTCCATGGAATAGAATAGTTTTTGTGGGTAGGGGATGGGGTTTAAAAATCCCACGGAATATATCCATTTTCCCAATTTTCTCACGACTTTGGTTTTGGGAATGAGAATGGTATTCGGTTAGGGTTTTGTTGGGGTGCAAAAAAAATTCCACGTAAAATATCCATTTTCCCAATTTTAACGACATTGTAATGTTTGAAGTAGGAAGTGGTTGGGTTTTGTTGGGGGTTAAAAAAGTCCCACATAAAATATCTTAAACATTAATTACAATTATATATAATTTTTTTTTTTACTTTGATTGAACTTAAATGCTATTTGAATGTCTTCCAGAAGTAGTTTATGAGAATGTCTCTTGAAAGCGCGTCTTGATAAGGCTGAGAAGAATCACAATTGGATCTATAGGGGATGTCTTCTGGAAGCAGTGTTCCTAAGAATGCATGTCACATTCTTATCAACAATTTTGCTGGGAATTGATTTTTTTCAAATATATAGCCTATAGAATCCCTAACAGATTAAATAAAATATTTTTGATACGGTTTTAAAAAGGCTTAAAATTTTATTCTTACTTATGAATTAAAGTAAATTTTTGTAAATATATTTTGTTCATTTCCAACAATACGATCAAAAACTAATACGAAAATAGTGAAATAAGAACAAGTAGAAATTTTTTTATATAAAATAAACATCTAAACCGAAATAAACTATAGTATATTCGTAAGTCCAAAGGCACTACGAGTTAAGCAGTTCACTCACATTACTTCGAACTATTTTCGAATTATACTGTTTCCTTACTTTAATTGTTGAAAAGGTATTCAAAAGATATTTAAAAATACCGCAACGCGTGACAAACGACAAACGTGTCGTGCGTCCATGTTACAGAGCACCAATCGGTGGGAATAAAATTAAAGAATTTAGAGCGCGCGCGATCATGTGGATGCATCTATAATAAGAATCTACAAAGTTGCTGCACATTGCAAACAAAGAGATAGAAAAAGAAAAGATATTCCACAGTAAAAAAAATAGAAAAAAAAGAAGAAAAAACAAGAAGTCAAACAAATTGCTTGTGTTCGTTTTAGACATTTAATTGTTATTTTTAGCGCTTCCAGTGGAATGAAATAAATTTGTCCGCGCCGGTTGCTCATAAGCCGTATATGCAACAAGTTTAATTGGCGTGCAACACTTTTATACATTTGAATGCAACTTATTTATGAACTTATTTATGAAGTTTAAGATAAAAATATGAAAAATTACGAGCAACGTATCTTATTGATAACAGATTAAAACAGAAACCAGAAGCAAGTCATTAAATACACGAAAAAAATGTTTAAAATCGTTTTTAACGCCAGCAGCTACATGCCGCATTTCGCAGCAACTAAACGAAGGCGTCAAAACGCCAACACGAACTAGAAAGAAGATCACAAAAATTGTTCAACAACCAACAACAACCTTAACAATTTGCTATCTAAAGAGACATACATCATTCGCTTAGATACGAACATTTAATCCGACGGATTACTTGCCGCTGCCCTGTCGGTCACTCATACGCCCTGAAGCCCCATAAAGCACAATTCCGCTAAGAGTTTGTTTTTGTATTTGTGTGTGTTTATGTGTGTGTGTATTATTCTTACGCTAATTTATAAGCACACAAATAAAAAATACAGCTTATGCAATAAAAGGATGCAAAAGAATGCATCTCCATAAATTATTTAACAACATCCTCACGAAATTTCGTTTCATATATTTGGTTCATATTGGTTTTTTTTTTTTTTGTATTCACCCAAAACAAAAATTATATTGTTTCTCTTTAACTAATTCATTCATTCAGTAACACATGAAAATAATTTTCAACCTATAACCACAAAACTGCCACGCACGATTAAACCAACACACACGCACTTGTTGTTTTATTGCGGCTTTTCCTGCCGCTGCTGCTTAGCAGACTCCGATTAAGTGCGAGAGTTTTTTGCTATTTATAAATTTGCAAGTATTCTTAAAAAATCTAAAGGAATTTTAAAAGTAAGAAAAACTAGCCGTTTTTATTAAGTACAACTGGCTGTAGTGCTGTGATTTCAAGTGTATTTTAAGGATGTTCAATATTGAAATTTCAAGAGATGCCTGTCGAAACTGATTTGTGACAAGCTCAATAAGCATTTAATTAAACTACTTTTTGCTTTTGCTCTTAAAATAAATTCTCTATCCAATGCACTCTTTGTTCGATAAAATTTGTTTGCATTTAGCATCGGATTTTTTTTGGGAAAAGTAGGGGCAGTTTTTAAAATGAAACTCTTATGAGTTGGGAGGTAAGCTGAGAGGAAGAAAGGGAAATTAACTACAAATGCTATAAGTAAAGCTCAATACCTAGTAGGGGAATGAAACTTCTAAAAGTAGTTTAACTCCTAAAAGTAAACAATGAGCACAACAAAACTTTATTGAAAAAACTGATTTTAAAAGCAAAAAGCACATATAATTCCGCTTTGATTAAACAGAAGCTGTGTCTAATAACTTTTAGAAGTGAGTTAGTTGCATAAACCACAGAAAACTGTTGAAGAGTTGATGTAGCTATCAACTAAAAAGGCGGTATGTCTGCTTGGTGGTTTGTTTTGTAAATAACATGTTGTTGTTGCAGCCTATTGCTTTATGAATTTATTTGGCATCTACGGGAATTTTGGGGGTGTTCACACTGACTTGGGTAGTTGAGTATGGGCAGATTGAGTACTTTTGATAGTTGCAAGCGCTTTAAATTGCAACTGAGTACTTTGTAGAATAGTTTGGGGCCCTTAAAATGGGGCGTAAACATAGTTCGACCACGCCCATTTTAAGTAAAGCTGCCGCCAGAAACCATACGAACTAAATTACCAAATTTTAGTATAATACGACCCAAACAATCTGAAATATAGCATTTTTATTGATTTGTTAGCAGAGAAAAGGGGTGTTGCATTTTCTTTATTAATCGAGATATTAACTTTAATAACAGACATTGTAAATTTGGTAGCCTTAGGTGTTACCATTCCTGAGATCTTAAGAGACACCGCACAAACGATTTTATGTATAAAGAAGGGTGGTTAAAGTAGGCGTGGCAACATTGATGTATATAGTGACCAGCACTTGGTCTCATAGCAAATACATACCAAGTTTCATTGTAAAAACATGCACAACTTAGAAATTGTAATGATTTCTGCAACGTAGGCGTAGTCAAAGTTCGACCACGCCCATTTTTGGTTGAGTTGCGTAGAGTAACCATACGCGCTAAATTACAAAATGTTAGTGCAATACAACCGAATTCGTTTGAAATATAGCGTTTTTATTTATTTGTGGGCGGTAATATAAGCGTTGCAATTTTTTTAATTATTGGAGATATTAGCCTTGACAACAAATTTTTTATTAAAATTATTATTATTATTATTAAAATTATTTTTTGACAACATAATAATAATTTTAATAATAATAATAATAATAATAATAATAATAATAATAATAATAATAATAATAATAATAATAATAATAATAATAATAATAATAATAATAATAATAATAATAATAATAATAATAATAATAATAATAATAATAATAATAATAATAATAATAATAATAATAATAATAATAATAATAATAATAATAATAATAATAATAATAATAATAATAATAATAATAATAATAATAATAATAATAATAATAATAATAATAATAATAATAATAATAATAATAATAATAATAATAATAATAATAATAATAATAATAATAATAATAATAATAATAATAATAATAATAATAATAATAATAATAATAATAATAATAATAATAATAATAATAATAATAATAATAATAATAATAATAATAATAATAATAATAATAATAATAATAATAATAATAATAATAATAATAATAATAATAATAATAATAATAATAATAATAATAATAATAATAATAATAATAATAATAATAATAATAATAATAATAATAATAATAATAATAATAATAATAATAATAATAATAATAATAATAATAATAATAATAATAATAATAATAATAATAATAATAATAATAATAATAATAATAATAATAATAATAATAATAATAATAATAATAATAATAATAATAATAATAATAATAATAATAATAATAATAATAATAATAATAATAATAATAATAATAATAATAATAATAATAATAATAATAATAATAATAATAATAATAATAATAATAATAATAATAATAATAATAATAATAATAATAATAATAATAATAATAATAATAATAATAATAATAATAATAATAATAATAATAATAATAATAATAATAATAATAATAATAATAATAATAATAATAATAATAATAATAATAATAATAATAATAATAATAATAATAATAATAATAATAATAATAATAATAATAATAATAATAATAATAATAATAATAATAATAATAATAATAATAATAATAATAATAATAATAATAATAATAATAATAATAATAATAATAATAATAATAATAATAATAATAATAATAATAATAATAATAATAATAATAATAATAATAATAATAATAATAATAATAATAATAATAATAATAATAATAATAATAATAATAATAATAATAATAATAATAATAATAATAATAATAATAATAATAATAATAATAATAATAATAATAATAATAATAATAATAATAATAATAATAATAATAATAATAATAATAATAATAATAATAATAATAATAATAATAATAATAATAATAATAATAATAATAATAATAATAATAATAATAATAATAATAATAATAATAATAATAATAATAATAATAATAATAATAATAATAATAATAATAATAATAATAATAATAATAATAATAATAATAATAATAATAATAATAATAATAATAATAATAATAATAATAATAATAATAATAATAATAATAATAATAATAATAATAATAATAATAATAATAATAATAATAATAATAATAATAATAATAATAATAATAATAATAATAATAATAATAATAATAATAATAATAATAATAATAATAATAATAATAATAATAATAATAATAATAATAATAATAATAATAATAATAATAATAATAATAATAATAATAATAATAATAATAATAATAATAATAATAATAATAATAATAATAATAATAATAATAATAATAATAATAATAATAATAATAATAATAATAATAATAATAATAATAATAATAATAATAATAATAATAATAATAATAATAATAATAATAATAATAATAATAATAATAATAATAATAATAATAATAATAATAATAATAATAATAATAATAATAATAATAATAATAATAATAATAATAATAATAATAATAATAATAATAATAATAATAATAATAATAATAATAATAATAATAATAATAATAATAATAATAATAATAATAATAATAATAATAATAATAATAATAATAATAATAATAATAATAATAATAATAATAATAATAATAATAATAATAATAATAATAATAATAATAATAATAATAATAATAATAATAATAATAATAATAATAATAATAATAATAATAATAATAATAATAATAATAATAATAATAATAATAATAATAATAATAATAATAATAATAATAATAATAATAATAATAATAATAATAATAATAATAATAATAATAATAATAATAATAATAATAATAATAATAATAATAATAA